>CM055404.1:143868916-143911481 GCA_029228625.1 Pseudolycoriella hygida
AGGAGCCGTCAGTCCCCTAATTAAATGTGTTTTGTACATTTTTTTAATTTACTTTTTGATATCGCTGATTGCGATGAATGATGTTTTTCTAGTGTCTTATGTTGAATTATTTTACTTATTCTTTTTTTCAAGATATAGCTGCACTGCCTAACTCTTACTTATATACTCTTTTGATTTTAGTATTTATTTTACGGCAAATAACACATGTAAAATTATTTTGTGTCCGTAATATGTCAGCGCAGCCTGCACATAATATTAAATGAGAACATTCGTCGTAAATATGATCTGGAGGGTTGTATTTACATACAGCGCATTTTGGATCTAAAAATAAAAAGCGATTAAAATAAAGTTATGTATAATGTTCAACAAACAAGAGTTACCAGATTCTTCAGCTATTGAACCGTCTTCTTCTTCGGATAATACTTTGTCGTCATCGAAAACGTCCTGACTGCTTAATCGATCGTTCTCTAATTCCTCAACGTACTCGACGAATTTGTTGTCATGTATAGATTCCACTAAATTGAGACCATCAAAGTCAACTTTGTCATTACGCATTCGTGAATATAGCGCATGAAGACGGTTTTTACATATCAAAGACTTCTTTTTTGATTTAGTCCTAACTAGACCCATAAACTGCTTTTGTGAATAAGCATGAAGTTGAATCTCCATTTTATGGTGAATCTTACTCAGCTTATCTAAAAGTGATATTATACATAGTTGTTATTTATTTAGGTTTTTAGGTTTAGGTTTTTATAAAAATACCAAGCAGTTCCCATACTTTGGAGCTAGCAGTTGCATTAGCAAGAACCCCAATAAAATTCTTAATAAGTGAATGAAATGATTCGGCCACGTTGTTCGTAATATGGTCTCGACCATAAATGGAAAACCCTACAGGGCCTATCTATTTATGAAAAGAAAATAGATTTACAGCGAACTTTTTTATATACTTAAAAATTACCGTTTTAACCCAGTATGTTTCAAAATATTTAAAAAATTGACGGTTCGTTGAATTGCAATACTTTGCCTTAACTTTTCGAAAGGTGGGTACAATATGATCGGGTGGTAAAAATGCAAGCGATGATAGAATACGTAGCAAATTGAAATCCACTGTCATTCGTTTAGATTTTTTCATTCGTCGTAGCAAAGCCTGTTTCAATTTAATTTTATGTCATCTATTTAATTTAAAGAGGCTATAGGCCTCACGCAATATACAAATTTTGATTTACATAAAGAAATTCATTTTAATTTTATTTTAACAACCAAAATTAATCAATCCATACACGTGAAATATCACCAAAAAATTCTTTTGGTGTTTCTTTACATTTTGAAGATTTTTTTCGTGGTTTCGTTACGTTTTGTCGTTTTATCAAATAAGTAAAATGTCAAAAAATTTCCAAACAAAATCGACCAAGTATAAGACGACCTAGTGAAAAATCTCCCACTGTATTATCATCCGGAACGATAATCGTCGCCTCCTGATTTGGAGGCTTGTAATATGAGGAAGATCCACTCTTTAGTAAGGGGGATGTTAATTGCGTATCACAAATGAAGAACGCTTGAATGAAGCTGCGACTCAATGTCTCGAATTCGGACCTATTAGGGCGGGCAAATATTTTCCTGTCAATGGCTCCTACAGCACATTAGAAGTTAATTTTTGTCCTCATGTAGAACCTACTATGACTCTAAGATAAGCTCTACGATCCATAACAAATTGTTCCCTCAATTGAATCTACAACGTATAAAAACACTGAAGCTTGTAAATATACTTCCATAGACGTTGCATGGAAGGCGTCACTCTCATTTTTTTGTGCATCACAGCAAAAACATCACGAAATGTTCATGGAAAATCATCAGCTAAAACATGCGGTTGAGTAGTCCGAACCGATTTCCATAAAAGTTTATTTCCCCGTTTTTCTTGCTGAGATATAAGGTGATGTGTGGGGTCGGAGCGTCCGAACTTCTAAAAAATTTGTCCTAGCCCCAGGCACTCGCCACGGGTGTGTACTAAAACCCGAAAAAGCTCAAAACCGTTATTGCCCATAACACATTTTACATTTAAAATCTGATGCTACTAAAAATTTGTCCTCAATTCCTGACCACTTGTTCTTAGTGTAGTGGCACTTTTTTAGAACAAACTCGTGGTACTAAAAAAATTTTGGATGCCATTTTTTAATTTACTGAAACCAAAAAATTGTCCTCAATTTGTCCTACATAATCTTTTCAAAAGTAACTACACAGCCTACTACGGTAGTCTCGTTCATCGAGGGTACGTGTGAAAGGGACAATCATAATAGGCTGTGTAGTTACTTTTGAAAGATCCGATCTTTTCAAAAGTAACTCCACAGTCTACTACGGTAGTCTCGTTCATCGAGGGTACGTGTGAAAGGGACAATCATAGTAGACTGTGGAGTTACTTTTGAAAACATATGCAAGGGACCCGCACGTATCTGCAAAGAGACTTGTGTACGCATCAGAATAGATATCGCAAATTCATTAAGATTGGCAACCAACTGAATCAATGTCGAGAAACTTTCATATTGACATATTGAGCTGCATTAGAAATTGCCGAAACGGCAGTATTTAAAACCCGTACGAAGTAGCAGTGTAGAAATATTGGTTTGGACCTTAGGTTTTAGGAGTTTTTCGAAAATATTTTGTTGAGATCGATACACTTTACGTAAACCGCCATCATGACATCCGCCATATTGGCAGGCATCATGACATGCTTCTCACCGAAACCAACAACTTTTCCTTTGACACAGATCTACTATCTCTTATAATTTTCAAAATATTTGAATTTTTGGGAAATATATTGCCTAGATCGATCCACCCTAGTCATTAGTGGCAATATTGGCAGGCATCATGACATGCACCACACAGAAACCAACAACTTTACCTTTGCCTTTGCCTATACTCTGGGGTGTTCTTAAGGCTTTGATTACCTATCGAATGCCCATCTTCGAACTTGACCTCACTTTTTGGAATACCTTTCAGGAAAAAAAAAGATTTTGAAAATCGGTCACGATTTACTCGAGTTATAGTGTCTACAGACGGACGGACGGACAAGATTTTTTTTGCATATTCGGCATCTACAGTCCATGATCGATGCTTCCTACCCACTCCCAACCCTAAAAAGGCCATGTTACAAACGTCGTGGTAAACACATAAGACTCGTACTTCGTACGGGTCCAAAAAGTAACTCCACAGCTACTACGGTAGTCTCGTTCATCGAGGGTACGTGTGAAAGGGACAATCATAGTAGACTGTGGAGTTACTTTTGAAAGACCCATATATTGAGACTTCATTACACCGATGTGTCAGGATTTTTCAATTTTGAGACTCTCGATTGAACTAGGGCCCTACTCTGGAGTTATATGATTTGGTAACAATGGTGAAAGTCAGTTGACGTAATGTACGGCGAATTTTCGAAAATGATTCTTTTCTCTTATCTTTCGTTCTTCTCTCACACAATGTACTGTAACATACTTTACAGTAAATTAACGTTAACGTTAACGTGACAGGGGGAGGGGGGTACAAAAAATGCCGATTTTTTCGTGACGTCCTTTATGAATGGCCCTGAATAACTAACTAATGAAGGAATTGTTGATGATATATGAAAAATGTGGTTGCAATAAATGACAATAAATTGTGTGAATCGTGCGAAAAATGGCTTACCTGTGCTAAGTGGAAATGACAACCATATACAGCTCCAGTTGGAAAGACCAGTAAGAAAGCATTTTTAATTGCGGCTTCAAAGTCTGCCATGATTTCGATTATATTGAATCCTAAATGTCTTATGAGCTCGAATACAGCCTGATACGACTCTATGTTTTTTCTTTCCATGAAAACATAAAACGCAGGAAACGTCTTTTATAGGAAATTAGGATCATCTTAAATTCCTGAGTAATGTCGATATAAAAACGATGCTTACATAACTTCCAATTGCAAAATGCACAATAAACAACTGGTGGAAGTACAACGGTTGATATTTAAAAGTTGCATCCGCGAATGCTTTAATTTCATGTTTAATTGAATTAAAGTACTCCAATAACTTGCTAGTATAAAACACTGCGGATCTTCCAGTAGCTTCATTTCCTAAGACACCGTGATAAAACAATTCTTCAAAGCAGTGTCCGTATCGTTCGTAAATTGAGTTTTCCTCGAATGCTTTATAAAATTCTTCAGCTGTTTGGGGGAAACGAGGAAAATATTCTTTTCGACACCTTAGAAGGGTGGATTGAATATTAGGAAATGTCAAAACTTGATCGAACATTCCTTCGTATCTAAAATAATTTGACTATATATAATCTGTTATTCTTTGAGAAGAAAAATAATGTAAATACCTAGACATTACTTCATCATATATTGTGTTAGGCATTTTTCCGCTGGTTCTTGCTTCGTTTTTCATTTCATTAAAACAAGCTAGAAAATTTAATGTAGAAGTTGTTGTGTATTCATGATCAGAATGTAGAGCATATTGTCCATCTGATGGATGAAATCCCGTTGCATCGATTTTACCACGTGCTTTGCAACCGTTTTCGGAGTAATAACACTTCACGAATTGATTATTTCCTATTTTAGCATGTTTTGTGTAAATTTCATCCACAGAACTGATAAAAAAATGTTCGCTGTTTTCTCTTTTGCCTTTAATAACAGTAACGTCCATATTAAATCAATTTATTTTGAATAAAATGAACAAATAATTTTTTTACGTATATCACAGCCGAATGGCACTACGATTTAAGTTGTGATTGGTTGTGATTCATTCCATCCACTGCAATTGCTTTTCGGCAAGGGTTGCATAGAGTTGACATATTTAGTTTGCGTCCCAGCCATAAAAATTCTGATTGAATCCGAAGCTTAAAGGAACCAAGCAGGACGATTCCGATTCAGCAGTGCCAAATTTAGAAATCAGAGTGAAGTGGGTTCAAAATGCATGCTTTTGTAACAAAGTGCAATACAAAACGCATTTTTTTACAGTTATTAGCCCCACTACATCGTGTAAAAATGGATATTTGATTTCAGCGCAGTGCTAGAGAATGAAACACAGACTATGAATTCAAAGACTATATGTGACAATAAACATCGTGTGCCTAAAAAATCATTTATCACCGAGTTATCACCTGCAATTCATACGATTACTACTAACATTGTAACATGCGGTAGATTAGACCCGTGCGCCGGTCAATTTCTTTCGGCGGAGGCTTGAAGAGGCTGAGGATTTCTACAGGCGGTTCGCTTCGGTGTACGTCAAATACTCTAATACGCACTAACACTCTTGTGTATATTACACATACTCGTTTCACTCGTATTGTGCAATATACACGCGAGTATATAATGCTGGCCATAAGCAACGGTATCATATAAAATAAATATAATAAATAATCCGCCGTTACAACCCGTTCAGGTCAGAGACTAGATCATTTTTTATTTACTAGTTCCGCGAATTTTAATGTTAGAGATCCTTTCGTTACCAAAGTTTTTACAGTGTCATTGGTAAATTGCACACCAACCTAGTGCCACCTATGAGTTGTACTAGGAGCGAAACTAGTAGGAGTAGAATACCGGCACCTCCGAACAATACCTTTTACCGGTAAGCCGCACGATGGCACTACACTCAACTTCACTTGACTCGAACCAATTCAATCAGCTTTGTTTTGTTTACAAATCTAACAATCGGAACAAATCTGTCCGCGGTTGAGTTTTGAACCAACGCACTCAAAACTCAATTTCATAGTAGCAAGCAGACGTGTTAACCACTACGCTATTGAGTTGCTAAGCAACGGTATCATAATGTACTATTATCCCCCAGGTGGGCGATATAGAATTCATAGACAAGTCGTGCTATTTTTTATCGACCAATCTTTTCGTTTGGGTAGTAAAAAATGGCAAGACATGTCTATGTTTTTCATAATGCCCATGAACGAATACATGTGGGCGATAATACACAAGCAGATAATACATAAATGTTATATCCACCAAGTACATTTGTATGTGGGTGATAAGAAAAAGTCAGACAAGTTATGCTATTTTTTATTGACCAATTTAAATTTATTGGGCGATAAAAATTGGTAGGACATGTCTTTGTTTTTCATAATGACCACATACAAATGCATAGGAAAATTGTGGAGGATATGACAAAGTGATACAACACTGCAATTTTTTATCCCCCACGTACAAAATGCAATTTTTGCTAATTAATTTGCTCAAATATTGGTGGATAAAAAATAGAGTGCATTTTGCTCAATTGGTGGATATGAAAATTGGTGGTTATGCTAGTTCCCCGTGTAGAGATTAAATCATACGTTATTTAGTGAAAATTATTCTTCTAGGTGCATAACTGGACCCGTACGAAGAACGTAGCGCTTCGAAAAGGGGTCTATTGCGTTTGCCACGACGTTTGTAACAAGTCGAATTTCGACCCGGGAGTAGGGGGGGGGGGGGGAGCATCGACTATGGTCCTTAGATGACGAATCAACAACAAAAAAATGTCCGTCCGTCCGTCAACACGATAACTCGAGTAAAACTCAACCAATTTTCAAAAAAAAAATTTCCCTGAAAGGGCCGCCGAGCTAAGGCCGTTTAAGTGATTTTTGGTATTTTGTACATAACTCGAGTAAATTTTTTCAGATTTTCAAACTTTTTTTTTTTTGTTTGAAAGATCTAGGCATGACTGACAATTTATAAAAGAAACTTTTGCCTGTGCTTAGGGCTCAAGTGGAACTCATGTCGGTCCTAAGGTCGGCCCTGACCAAAAAAATTTATTTTTGCTATGTTGCAGAGCAAGTTGACGGAAATATTTTTGTCTATGGAAGTATGTGTCCGAGGCCTCTAGTTGGGTCCCTAGGTCAGTACTAAGGTCGGCCTTAGCCAAAAAAATGTTTTTTTGCTATGTTGTAGAGAAAATTGACGAGAATATTTTTCTGTATTTGGGGGTCCATTTTGTGCTTTTTTTACACCGTTTCTTGGGACGGGTTTTTCAATATTGCCCTATCGGCAATTTCCAATACAATTTAATGTGGACGTTAGGCAATATTTACTTAAATACGTTCGAGTCTTTTCGTAACATCAACTCTGTTTGCCGCATCTATTCTGATACCTACGGCCCTTCATATGTTTTTATTATAGTTCTAGATAAACGTTTTACTATGAAAAAACTATGCACCGAGCGAGTCTCGAGTCCACGGCACCGGGCTTACTAGTCAACCATTTCCACACCGATCCATTTCTGCTTATGAATATTCTTAATTGAATTTTGAACTGTAGCATTTTTTCATGTTCACGTTGAATGTGGTGAATAAGTGTAATGTATGAGTCAAGCATAAACGAAATAAATAATTGTTAATTAATATAAGTAATAGATATAGAAATACAAAAATGCAACCACCAGAAATTGAACCCGCGATTATGAAATAAAAAAATCGTCCACAAAACTGCACTCTAACAAGTACGGCCGTTTTGCCCATACATTTGACACCTTCTCACGACATACTATCAAATTGATTTCGTTGTTGGTGTCGTGTCGCATTTACTATCATACATTCGTTTAGTATATAAGCAAACTATTGATGATCATGTGCAACAATAAATAAAATGTATGTGAATTGCAGGAGGAATAATTTGTTGATAAATTTAAATAGACAAAATGGGGATGGAGTTTTATAATTCGTAGGAAATATTTTTGCGCATACGATAAAGGATTTACAAAAATCAGTTAGCCGTAATCGAATCGACGATTGCGAAAAAAAAATATATTCACAGAGCTACACTCTATCAAGCACGGCCGTTTTGTTTATATATCATTATTTATCACTATGTTCGCTCGTTATATACAACAAATACATAACAATAATGCTCAATTTAGTCATACAACACAATAAAATACTAATAGAATACAAAGTTACTGCGATAAGAGTGCCATATAAAGACAACTTGCGTATGTGTTGGTGTGCTATATTTACACTAATAAATGTTTTCCCAACAGTATCATACAAACAATTAGCCACCATTACGACTCTAGGAACTCCTCAAATCGTTATTTCGATACTACGAGGATAAATGTTGGTAAAAATAAAATATCGACTCAACTCGATAGCGCAGTGGTTAACACGTCTGCTTGCTACTACTTGAGTTGTCAGTGCGTTGGTTCGAAACTCAGCCGCTGATGGATTTGTACCGATTGTTAGATTTGTAAACAAAACAAAACTGATTGATTCGTTTAAGTCAAGTGAAGTTGAGTGTAGTGCCATCGAACGGCTTACCGGAAAAGGCATTGTTGGGAGAACCGGTATTCTACTCCTACTAGTTTCGCTCCTAGTTACATCTCGTAGATGGCACTGGGTTTGTCGCACAGCTTACCACTGGCACAGTAAAACTTTCCGGTAATGAAATGATCTCGAAAAGTAGAACCACAAACAGCGAAACTAGTAAATAATGATCTAGTCTCTAACCCTTCATGGGTTGTAAGTCAGATTATTATTATTATAAAAATAAAATCTCATTTGTAGGTCCTGATTTATTCAACCATTTGCCAACAGAATCACAAAATCTTGAGAACAAAATTATTTTTAAAAAATTTAAAAAGATGGCTTTTAGAAGCTCAATAATTATCACAATTTTCACAATTAGAATCTTTCTATACTTTTCCAAACTAAACTGAAATGTACAAATTCAACACAACATTAATATAATTAGCAATTAGTCTTCGATCCTTAACTCTTAAGCCTAAGTCATTTTCTTTCAATAGATTCATTGTAAATTAGAAAGAATCAAATTCCTTAAAAGAATTCATTCACTGGAATTGTATTTTATTTTTTATTTTAAATCGTTAGTTCTGATTAGAGATGAGCGGGTTGCCCGAAACTTCGAAAAACCCGACCCGTACCCGACCCGAATCCGAACCCGAATTGTTTTTTTCGGGTTAATGGGTTTCGAAATTTTAAATCGGGTCGGTTTTTGAAACAGTTCGGGTTTCGGGTTTCGAAAAATTTTATCGGGTCGGGTTCGGTCCGGGTCGGGTTTTGAAACAGTTCGGGTTTCGGGTTTCGAAAATTTTAATCGGGTCGGGTTCGGTTCGGGTCGGGTTTCGAAAAATGGTCGACTCGCTCATCTCTAGATCTGATGTCTCTTTTTTATATATTTTTTTATAAATGTTGTAAAAATTAAAATAACAAATTCAAATAATAAAAATAATTTTGTATCTGAAATTGTTGTTTTGCTTAGTCGGTAAAATTACGACCAAATTTGTTGATAAGTCAGTTAAAAAGTACAAACAGACAGAGGGACGAATAACAAGGACACGGATTTCGGCGTATCACGATTTGTCAGTACACCTATGCCCAGCTAGGATTACGTGTATATCAGCAACTTGGGTAATTTCTATGGGTAGCTCGAATTCTGATAGTTTTAAAAACTGTGCAACAATTTGCAATTCTGATACGTTCGCACCAAGAATAACCGGGCTCAAGCCTGGTGGGGACAAGCTCATCCTATACAGAGCAATTTGTAGTTTGAAGGTAACGTTCCTAGGGACACCCAGGCCTTATAATTTGGGTATTTGGTGTCACAACGAATCCGTACACAGAAGAATGACAAATATAAGGTCCGATGAATTCTGTGTATAAATAAATATCTGAGTCCAACATTACAAATACTCGAAAGCTGTTGGGTATATTGGATTCTTCACCGAGCTCTTTGCAGTGCCTCCTTTCCATATGGTAATAAAGGTATTATGGAGCAGACATAAAGACTTACGTCCCACCCCCACTGGAAGTGTTTTTTGTGCGGATTCAGCTGATACAAGCTAGAAACATTCATCACCCCAGGGCATTGTTAAGCCTTCTATTACCTCTCAAATAGAAAAAGAATGAAGAAAATCTGAAAGAATTTATCCGATTTACATAAGAAAAACATATGAAGCCCTAGCAGAAATACATTTTTAGGCCTCCAGCTAAGTCCAACGGCACAAACAAAAAAAAAATCTTCTGTAAACCTATCAGTCAATATAAGATTATGCACCTCTTGCCACACTAAATTAAATTGATCTAACAACTAGGCCACTTGGTTGGGCCTCTTTTGTCTCCAATTGCGATTTGTTTGTGTTCAACTATTGAATCTCTTTAAAAAATTTTAAAATTGCGTCCAGCTTGATATTCTTCAGGTCTGCAGCTTCCATGTCGTGCATGTTGAAATGTTTGGTTCGTTGCTTCGTCAACACGGAGCATGCTACCATCAAATGAATCGGGGTCTCTTCCTCTTCCCCGCATCTCCTGCACGTTGCCAACTCTGATAGGCACATCTTCCGAAGATGACTATTATATGTGCAGTGTCCCGTGATAACACCAATTAGCATTCTGAGGTCCTTTCTGGATTTGTTTAACAGATAGTTGGAGTTCCAGCTGTTACGGCCATCAATGATGGTTCTACTGTGTTTACAATTGGGTAGGTTCCTCCACAGTTGGTCGTGTTTAGATTTAAAAGTTTCTCGTATGACTCTCCTCTGAGTAGAGTATGAAAGCCCACATGAGGGACTTGGACCGTAAAAATAGGCATTCCTTCCTGCTCGTGCAAGTTCATCTGCCCTCTCATTGCCTTCAATGCCGCTGTGTCCTGGAACCCAGTTTGTTAACAGTTTGTGTTACACGAGAATTTTGGACCTACGGTCCGAAATGACATACGAAGAAAGCAATAAGAGAAACCACTCACATTAACGGGAATTTTATAGATTTTTGCCAAATTAGGCTTTGTTTTTTCAGTAAATTTTATAAGAGAAAAAATTCCACCTGAAAATACCCACAAAAACTACACAAACTAGAAAAGCTCAAAAATGCTCACCTTATTTGAGGCCATAATTTATGCCTTACTATAGAACTTCTATGTATGAACCGATCGCAAACACTTCTTTCACTAAAAAGTAAACAAATTCCACGGTCTACACGAACTGTTGTAAACATAATTTTACCATATTTTAACGCCTTCATGCACTAACCAACTTTTACCATTGTTCTTCAATAGAAAAAGGTGATTGCTGCATAAGGTCACCGATTGAAGCAAACAGTCGGTCGAGGAATTTTTTCCTTTGAGCTTCAGAGAACTTTTTTCAGAATGTTTCAAATTTAGGTACATGTCGCTGGCAACATTTGGGGCTCATTTAGGGCTGACGAATAAAACCGGTCTCGAGTTTAGGGCTGGTCGAGGGACAAAGACATTCAATTTTTCTTGAAAACTAACTAACATTCTTGAACTAAAAAAAACTTTTGCCATCACTAAAACAACTAAAACGACATGCTTTCTGAAGGAAAAATTGAATATTTTTGCCCCCACACCAGCCCTAAACTCAGGACCGGTTTCATTCGTCAGCCCTAAACTAGTCGTAAATTGTAGATTCCACTACATTTTTAGTTTCACTGGAACATGCGAAATTGAATATCTTTGTCCCTCGACCAGCCCTAAACTCGAGACCGGGTTTATTCGCCAGCCCTAAATGAGCCCCAAATGTTGTATTCATTGAGAAACTAAAAACGATTTGGTTTGATTTGGTGAAGAAACGTTAAAACGACATGTTCGACTACTTCAATCGTTCAGGGCTCGAATACTATGGCAGCCCTAAACTTAAGGATTGCAGCCTTATTCAGCCCTAAACCAGCCCCAAATAATTGGTAATAAAATAATATGATAGTAGATGGTGGGGTGCCAGCGACATGTACCTTTCAAATTTTTGTGTTTACACTGAACGATTAATGAAACGAATAGAGAAAAAAGAGAAAATCCTGGTTTTGAGGGGCGATTGATTCTTCGGATGATAGTAAACGTAACGCTCCTTGAACATCTCCGTCCGCAATCTTTGCCTCGATAATAGAACTCAAACTAGAAGTCGGTC
The DNA here is from genome assembly GCA_029228625.1 of Pseudolycoriella hygida. Taxonomy (NCBI): domain Eukaryota; kingdom Metazoa; phylum Arthropoda; class Insecta; order Diptera; family Sciaridae; genus Pseudolycoriella; species Pseudolycoriella hygida. Next base: position 143,880,795 of record CM055404.1, read on the forward strand.
TTTCAACTCGCACATCATTCAAAGGATTTTCAGAGTTATTTATGTTTTTCTTAACAATGGATGATAATGATTTTGATGACCTCTGCATTACCCTGAGACCATAACAACTGAAGATCATTAGTTTTTGCCATGCCGACTCTTCATTGGTTCTCACACATTCCTCAATTATTTCGCTTAATTTGCTTGCAACAGCAATTCGTGCACTTTTTGGAATGCGTTTCTTTGAAATTTGACCCTTCTTCTTGAGTGGTAGAGTCGAAAAAAGACTTAAGACTCTCTCCTTGGTGTCTACGAGAAAATGAATTTTGAGACCATGTTGACTTTTGAATTTCTTTTACGAGTCTTGACAAAGAGGACATGACAATTGGGTCGAACTGTTCAGCGGACTGGATCCTTCATTTGCAATTTGGGAAAAGTCAGTCATTCATTCACCACATCTAGGTATTAAAAAAGACGAATTATTATCATATATCATTCAAAATCGAGTATCGACCACATGGAATGTCGTTAGCTGCTTTGTAGGATGCCACTGTAAGTGGTTTGAGTAAGCGGAAATGACCGTTTTCGATTGGACCAGTGAACAAAATGAATAACTTTGGTTTTGAGGCATCGTCAATTCTATTGGAGTATCCAAATTCTATGCAATCAAAACCATTGCCTTTATGCATAAAAACAGCACCTACGAAACCAAATTGTTTGGCGGCAGCGTTCAATTCGAAAATTGTTCCATATGAACCGTCTGTAGACATATGTTTTTCATATTCTGCGATTGAATTGCTCTTTATAGATGGGTTCTAAGTTTTGAATAGAGTGTGGTCCTTTTTTCTCGTTTATTTTTGGTGGTCAGATGACGCCTAAAAATTAACGTCTACGCAATGAAAGAGTCAAAAATTTGTTTTTTATATTTTTGAACTTCATACGAAACGACCAAAAATTTTTCGAAAACTTTAGCGCTCGAAGAAATGTACCAGAAAATCTACTAAATTTAACGATTACCAACATAACAAAAAAGAAAAATTGTAGAAATACAAAGGATTCAGCCAGTGGGAGGAGTCAGCGGGGATTGACTCGGGATTGAGAACAAATTTCTTAAATTGACGATATAAATAAATTTGAAGCGACTTTTCGGTAAGTTCTTAAGCAAATCTCATTTTTTTCAAGTGAACTTCCATTTAAAAATATAATTGTAAAACGACCCCAGTCTATAGGCAGTCTTCTCCGCCAGAATTTTCTTCGATCTTAAATTTCACCTTTTGAAATTTATTCTCGTCGATGTCATAGAATTGTACTCGAAACATTACGTGATTCTTCGAGTATTATTTATAGTTGAAAACGCAAGAAATTGAGATAATTATAACAAAATTGTGGCAGTTCGGTCATTTGTAGATAACTCGAGCAAATCTTTTCCGATTTTCATTTTTTGTTCGAAAGGCCTGGGCATGCTTGACAATTTATGAAAGCAACTTTTTTAAATTTTGAGCTCTAGGTCTCAGCCAGGGCCCTAAAACTGAATTTCTACTAGGGCCCAACGTGTTTTTTCTACATAATTCGGTTAAATCTAATCCGATTTTCAAAAGTTTTTTTTGAAGAAAATTACCGAGTTGATAGCGGGATTGAATGTGGGCAAAATCGGTCGAAAACTTTCGAAGTTACGGTCGAAAAAGTGGTAAAAACGTAATTTTTTGAAGGTTCGTGGAACTTTTTCGCTTATATCTCAGCGAAGTTTGAACGGAAATCGCGCTTCAAGGTTTTGAATGAAAGATGTGGACATAAGAAAATCACGAAAATTAAATTAGTGGAAATGTGTTGGGTGATTCGGGTTGTAGTGTCCTTAGTGTGGGTCAAACTCACGTTACGCGATCCTACTCGATATTTGGTGATTTTTTGTGAATATTCCTTTAATGATGAGGTTCTTTGTGCAGTGTTGTAAAGAAAAAAGAAGAAAACTTTTTTGTCCATGGAAGCATGGTGCTCTAGGTTTTTAGCGCCGTTGCTCCGTACAGATTTTTCAATATTGCCCTTTCGGCATTTTCCAGTAGGGTTCGTCGAATTTGAGATTTTATTTTTTTTTCGAAACGCCTGACCTTACAAATGCCGTGTAATGGTCCCAGAAATGTTTCGTAGAAGAACTTTTTTTTTTTTAAATGCGATCTTCCTCTGCCTCTCCTGGAAAAACTCATTTTAGGCGTTGTTTCATGAATTATGGCATAGGCATCAATGTTTTCTTGAACGTATACATCTTGAAGGGAAACGTTTAAGGGATAATTATTAGTATTCAGATAGTACTTCAAAATGCCGGTATCGCGGAGGTCATAAATATTTTAATGTGGTGTTGGAGGGTCAACCTCCCTTCCCGACTTTTAGTTTCCATATTGAAATTTCAACTTTGACTCTACCAAAACAACATAAACAATGATTTAAAAATTTTTCAAAGAAAGTAGATGGATAGAGAAATTCATAACGAATTCAGGAAAGCAAACCTTTTTGAAATCGGTCGACACGTGACTGACTGACACCTATTTCAGTGTGAGCATTAGGCGAGGCATTTCCAGTGTCAGCGCCATCTATGAGGGGCTAGTCGAGTTTTTTACTTGTCAACGAATTTTCCCATCTATTTCTTCGTTCATCTCCAAGATGACGCTAATGTGCCATGGTGGTACATGTGTGAGTGACGTCACACTTTTTGTACACTAATTTTTTCGTTTCGGGCATCGAATACCGAAACTTCCCAGATTCTGAAGCTTGGGTCAGCTTAGGGATGCTGTACACTATCAGTTAATCACAGAAAAAATCCTATACATCCCGGGGATTGAACCCGGGTTTTCTGCGTGGAAGGCCAGTGCGTTCACCACTACGCCATCTTATCCCATACTTAAGAATTAAGACAATATTTACTTAGATACGTTCGAGTATTTTTGTAACATCTATTTCTGTTTGTCACATTTTGACATACCTCAGTAGAGGATAGGCCCAAGGAGCTACCCAGTATGAACTGAAATCGCATTAGTACCTTGTGATAGGTGACAGAGGCAAGAGCCTATTTCACAGCAAATGGTTTATTGCACTTATGTTTATGTTTGGAGCCACATTAACAAAGAACTGTTCGGCCATTTTGACATATCGTCCGTTGTATAAAAACTGATGTTATGTTCTTCTATCTGGCGCTCGGAACGCGCCATCTGGGTGTCATACAAAATCATATAATTCCTTAAGCGGTGAAAAAATACGCAAAAGATCGAGAATTGCCATGAATATCCCACACTCTCATTTGTGGTCACATGTTCATGTTTCAAAGGATTTTTTTGTAGTTTACTATAGCAAACAGTTTCATGCGAAGCGTAGATAATATCCTAACCATCCACAGCCGAAAGCAAAGTCACCTAAAAAATGCACCAAAAAATAAAAAATTGAACAATTTTTCTAAACAAATGCTGCCTTTGACTAGTTTCAAAGATTGAAGAGATTTAGTTTATTGAGTTTATTTAGTTTACATTCACTGATCACCCTCAAAATAATTAACTATTCCCGCAACTCCCTGGCCAATTTACCATTTATCTAGTTCTCTATACGCCTTGTAACGTAACGTCAAATAAAGTCAACTTAATCGTGTAACTCCTCGTAAGACACTGTAAAAGTCATCACAAGTCGCATAAAGAACGCTTTCTGATGCAACACAAAAAAATGCACAGAAGAGAGCTCATTGAAGAAACATTTTCATATTTTTGAATTAAATTAAAAAGTCACAAAATGAGTGAAGAACGATCAATAAACGACTTGCCGCCTGAAGTTTTGACCAAAATTTTTCGTTATTTGGATCAGGAATCCCTGGGAAAGGCGACGTTAACATGCAGACAGTAAGTACATCCTTGGGCCTTTATCAACGTCATGTTCGATTGCGCACAATACCGTGCAATGTAGATAAATAAGAATTTTGATGTGTTTTTGAATTTACTTGCTCTCAAATTTCATTGTTTCTGCTGTTTTGTAGTTTTATTCATAGAAAATGCATGCACATCGGACAGTGATATTCAATTTATTGTATTTTCTTTTGAGTGTCAGTGACCATTTTTATTTTTGGACCTGAAAATACAAAGTACGGGGGTCTATGCGTTTACCACTACGTTTGTAACCAGTCGATTCGAGGGCTGGAGGGGGGCAGTAGGGAGGGAGCATCGATGATGTACTCTAGATGCCGATCATGGACAAAAAAATTGTTGGGGCGTTGATTATCACTAACAGTTTCTTTTTCATTAAAATTTTTACGGAGCAGAAATTTTTCGCCTATAGTCATGGCAAGTTAGACATGAACTTTGTACTTCTGCGCAGGCTTTTAACACCGCACCGTGAACTTTGCTTCCTGCAGACGTCTGTTTTCTTGTCGATATCTTGGTCACATTTGAAAGGAAGCACATTGAATGAATGAACTCCTGTGAATGAATGCATGAAGCGTACAGAAACCATAATAAAGACATAATTAGCAACTACGATCATTGCTTACTCATAGAAATTAATTGATCCCTCAATTTCAGTTGGAAAGAAGTCATCGAAGATGCGTGCCGATGGAAGATTCTTATCTATATATCCAATTGGACTGATTTGCCTGAAATTGTCCCCACAGTGAATCATAAGTATAGCGAATCTGAGATGCATCGATTTTTCTACACAACGAATCGAAAGTTTAGCGAGATAACGTTAATTGGTTTGATTGGCACATATTTGAATGTACACCTTTTCCAGAAAACTGGACTGTATGTTTCAAAATTTATATTATCAACATCTTCGTTTAGCCATGCCGACAATTTTATTGAAATCATCAAGTGCATGCCAAATGTGAGGCACGTAAAATTGTTCGATGTTGGATTTCCAACTTCACATGTTGCCTTTTCCTCAACTGTAGATCAGAAATCATTACCGGAATTCGCAAAATTGAAAATATTGGAAGCGAAAAATTGTTCGTTGGACAGCATCCGGTGTTTCAAACGATCGCCGAATCTCAGCGAATTCGTACTAAGGGACAGATGGAATGAGACCATTAAACATACAGTTGCACTTGAATTCCTTCAATCGCAAAATCAACTGAAATCACTGGTACTTTTTGATATTGGCAACACATCGGCACTTTTACAACCCGGCGTCATCACCAACGACAGCGTTAAGTGTCAGCTCAGTCAATTGTATTTCATTAATTTTTCTTATGACGTATCGCAGCAAAGCTGCAGCAATCTTTTGGGATTCTTAGAAATGCAGGCAAAATCCGTAGAAATCTTAAGATTGAGGTTCGGCACCCCCAATTCAGTCTATGAATTTGTATTTTCGAAATTTGAAAATTTAAAATCCCTCCAATTGCCAATAGCTGAAATAGGAAAGGAAAAGGAACTCTTGAAGCGACTAAAGGTAAATAAAAACATCAATAAATTGTTTCCATTGGGTAGCGCTAAACTGGAAAGTCAGTGTATGAAAGAATTTATTCGATGTGTGCCAAATGTTATTGATTTGACTTTAGACGGTTATTACAAAAAAGAAATGTTAGAAATCATCGCGAATAATTTAACAAAACTCACAAGAGTTATGCTTATTGGTACTCGCATTAACCATGAATACTCTGGTATTCGCTTTCACAACCTCAAAACATTACGGATTTTGAATTTTGACCGTCGTTTCGATTGGGAAAAATTTACAAAACTCAATCCTATCACAAAACTAGTTAATGTCGGATTTTCCGCTAAGTGGAAAGGAGGCTCTTCGACCAAACTTTGTGAAGCGTTAAATAGAAATATGAGATTGACAAATTTTAGAAATTCTGAAAAGTATGCACGAGGTTGCATACCCAATGCAATCGGCTCTAGCTTCGAATCTGCTGTTAAACAGCAGCTGATGAGCAGATTACCTAAATGGTTCCGCATTCGTCGCGAAAGTGATGACAATTATTGTGAGGATAGTTTAGAGGGTTGGGGTATCGACGTTGATGATTAGCGTCGCTAGTAGCGATCGAAAATGAAAACATCTTGTTATTAGCGACTAGCGCTCGCTAAATCCAATAAGCGAATAGTTTCTCCGCTACTCGCTAATATTTTCGTTATTATAATATTGTAAATGAATTTTTCATTCCTAGGACGGAAAACTGCTGTTTCTTTCGTCGTACTTGGCTGTCGAGGTCAATTTGTAATAAGAGCAAGGAAAATTTCATTTCGTTCTCAGTATTTTTATCTTCAGCTCTATTAGTCGATTAGTGTGTGATCTTCCAATTGATCAAAAAAAAAAGCTTCACAACCCAAAATAGTACAATCTGCAACTGCGGCACAAAAGTTGGTGACACAACACTTTGCGCGGCTTCCATTGCCGGCTTCAGAGACCCCATTTCATATGCACATGGAAATATCTGTCACTCTGTCCGAATTCATAATCAAACTTCGCCCCAACCTTTACACCACGTACCCCTTCGGATTTACGGCATGATTGTGCTTTGCCTCTGCCTTGATTCCCTTTCCGCCCTCAGTCTAAAAGTTTTGCGCACATTTGATTAATACCTTCAATGAAAACACGCAATTCCATACAAAATATGTTTTTACATAAGTCTTCTATGGGAGCTTCCTGGAGTCCCAGCTCTCAATCGAGACGGGTGAGTCCATTTTTTTTAAATCTATGGCCTTGAAGCTAAATAATTGACCAACGTAGGACATTCTCGTTTATTTTGGCTTCTACGAGAAGGAACATTTCATAATGAAAATTGCCATTTTCTTCTGGTAATATATCCAAATCCAGGGCAGTACGACTCAAGAGGAAAAACTTGAAGACTGAGCTGCATTTGGTTTGGCAATCGGCAGTAAAATGTTCAGTATTTTAAAACCGCTTGGGAGACTTGCGTCACGAGCTCATTTCTAAATTTTTATAGCGAATTCAGTTAGCAACGCTACTTTTTCCATTTTAGCGTTCGCGTTATCGTCGCTAGAAAAAAACGATAGCGACTGCAACGCTGGTGGTTTTGTTTTCACGCACCGCTTAAACAGACTTCTATTCAGTAGCACTCCCATGCCCACTCTCAATGAGCTTCAAAGTATTTGGCAGTTTCGGTAAATTTGGGTGGTCAGGTCACGCATTTTCAGCAGAACCAATCATGGTGAATTATTGTCAGGCATCCCGAATAACGTTAGTAGTTACTGAATTCAATTCGGTTATCGGAATAAGGTTATGGATGTCTGATTATTGTGATTTCTTTGGTATTTTCATCCGGCGTAATTTACGATTGTCTCTTACTTTATGTGCCACGTTGAAAGAGAGATTATCGCATACGCGATGACTAACCCATTTGTTAAACACTCATCTGCCCTACAGCGCATAAAAAACCTAGCGACGTTATTAGATGAGAGATTTTCATATATTTTCTCTCACAAAATCTCGTCGCTAGGTTTTTTTGCGTTGTAGGGCAGGGCAGTCCTGCATATAAAGATTAAATCATACGTTATTTAGTGAAAATTATTCTTCTAGGTGCATAATTAGACCCGTACGAAGAACTTAGTGCTTCGAAAAGGGGTCTAATGTACAGAAAGTAAGGCCCTATCACAATACCTTAGAAAATGTCCCAGTCCACCTTGTGCACTCATCCATCAGTACCAAAGAATTAGAAAGATAGAAAATAACAAAATCCAGAAACAAGACACAGACCCCCCAAAGGTTCGCAGTAGAGCACTGAGCAGAGTTCACGCGGACTTACACCGCATAAACCCTGCCATGACTAGTCCAACATGCCAGCCATGCCCACGTAACTAATCACCGATCAAGTAGCCTCGAGCAAAAGAGACTGTAAGTGCCGGATTTCCTAACCACAGGTTGCAGGAAGTTCCAGTCAGAAATTCCTTGAACAAATATAGATTTCCCCGAGGGGTCCCTCACTTATTAAATCTTGATTTAAAACCATTAAATCAATTAAATCTCATTAAATCAATCAAATCAACAAAATTAGTTAATTTATTTTAGACTTTATTTCGTTTATAGCTTCAGAGTTTAGACCTAGATTTGGGCGAGGTCTTGGATCAGGTTTCGATAATAATTTGGGAGTGAGTTGTAGCCTGGGTTTTCAGAAAGTTGTACGACAGCCTACGTGTTGATGTTGATTTATATATCTTGGACTATAGCGGCGAAAGCCTACGTCCGTCGCATGCGATGCAGATGAATGTAATGAAATATCCCTAATTAGTGATTACGTCTTACTTGATTGCATTGGAGATTGCACAAAAGCAATATCGAAAAACCCGTACAAAGCAACGGTGCCAAAAACCTTTCTAACCTCCACCAGATCCCTCAAGGGGGGCGGCCCTAACTAGAAGCAGCGGACCCATATGTCCATGGACAAAAATGTTCCACTCGATTTTCTCTACAACATAGCAAAAAAAAAATTGGGTCAGGGCCCCTCTTAGGACCCAGCTTAAGTAGAGGCATCCTACTAATATTTCATTGAACAAAAATGCTCCATTCAATTTTCTTTACAAAAAAGCAAAAAAAAATTTTTTTTGGTTGACCACCCCTACTAGTAAGGGTCTCCCACCCATATTTCCATGGGGAAAACGCCCAAGTTCGAACTTGCTGCAAATGTGAAATAAAATTATAATTTTTGAGATGTCAATTGAAATTAAATTAACCATTTGAGGTGTAACATCTCAATAAAACAGTGCAAATTTTTCAAAACGTTTAAACGAAGCAATTCTTCTGAAATCGGTGCAAGAAATTCTTCGCTTATATCTCCGAAACAACTTCACTGATTTTGCTCATATTTGAACTTTGATTAGAACATACCGTGCCTTTTAGAGGAAAAAAACGATGAAATATTGAACGCTTTCCAAAAAAAATTTGGTGACGGAGGGACTTGATTTTTTTATTTTTGACATATCAAACCATGCTTCCCCTTTCTCAGATGAACTTCGCACAGTTGATATACAGAAAAAAATTATAATCTAAATATCCTAGTAAAAATCATATTGTTCCATTAGTCAATTAAATCCATTAAATCTCATTAAATCGATTAAATCTCATTAAATCAATTAAATCTTCTAACCTCGGATTTCCCCCCAATGCTACTATAAGCTCTAGGAACCACAAAATTTCATGGCTCTAAATTTAAAATGTTTCTCCAATCCAAACCCCAGGAACCGATTAATATCAATCGTACATTTGCTATGATCATGATATAAAATTTTCATGCAAAATTTGTCCATTGTTTTTGTTCGGAATCTGGCGCCATCTGCGCGAAAAATAGTATACATCACTAGGAGCTAAAACGGTGGTGATTCAGACCACGGTGGTAAAAAGGCCCTTTGACCTTTTTACCACCTGGGTGTAAATGCACTGTTTTAGCTCCTTGTGATGTAATGTACTATTTTGCTATGTTGCATAGCAAATTGAGGGAAACATTTTGTCTATGGAAGTATGTGCCCGAGGCCTATAGCCCAAAAAATGGTTTTTTGTAGAGATGAGCGGGTCGACAATATTTCGAAACCCGACCCAGACCGAACCCGACCCGATTAAAATTTTCGAAACCCGAAACCCGAACTGTTTCAAAACCCGACCCGGACCGAGCCCGACACGATAAAATTTTTCGAAACCCGAAACCCGAACTGTTTCAAAACCCGACCCGGACCGAGCCCGACACGATAAAATTTTTCGAAACCCGAACCCGAACTGTTTCAAAACCCGACCCGGAACGAACCACACACTCAAGTTTTCGAAACTCACAACCCAAATCACTTCGAAACAAAAATTATTTCAAGGCCCCACGTCTGCATTCTTCACGGACCTTAGACTAAAACAAAATTCGTGTAATGGAAGATGATAAAATTTAGACGAGTTTTTAAAAATATAAAAAGTCAATAAAGGATCGGGACCGGAAAAAATAATACAACAACCCGACCCGGACCGAGCCCGACCCGATAAAATTTTTCGAAACCCGAACTGTTTTAAAACCAAGTCCGGACCGAACCCGCAAAACAGACAGGGGGGTGAGGGTGTCTAAAAAAGCCAAAAATGCAGACGTCATTTATGAACGCTCCCTTAAATACGTTCGACTCTTTTTGTAACATCAACGCTGTTTGCCACATCTATTCTGATACATTTCTGCTTATGGATATTCTAATTGAATTTTGAACTGTAGCATTTTTTCATGTTCACGTTGAATGTGGTGAAATAAGTGTAATGTATGAGTCAAGCATAAACGAAATAAATAATTGTAAAAATATAAGTAATAGATATAGAAATACAAAAATGCAACCACCAGAAATTGAACCCGCGATTATGAGATAAAAAAATCGTCCCCAGAACTGCACTCTAACAAGCGCGGCCGTTTTGCCCAGTGAGCCGTAATCGAATCTACGATTGTGAAAAAAAAATTATTCATAGCGCTACACTCTATCAAGTTCAAGTATGGCCGTTTTGTTTATATATCACAATTTATCACTATGCTCGCTCGTTATATACAACAAATACATAACAATAATGCTCAATTTAGTCATACAACACAATAAAATACTAATAGAATACAAAGTTACTGCGATAAGAGTGCCATATAAAGACAACTTGCGTATGTGTTGGTGTGCTATATTTACACTAATAAATGTTTTCCCAACAGTATCATACAAACAATTAGCCACCATTACGACTCTAGGAACTCCTCAAATCGTTATTTCGATACTACGAGGATAAATGTTGGTAAAAATAAAATATCGACTCAACTCGATAGCGCAGTGGTTAACACGTCTGCTTGCTACTACTTGAGTTGTCAGTGCGTTGGTTCGAAACTCAGCCGCTGATGGATTTGTACCGATTGTTAGATTTGTAAACAAAACAAAACTGATTGATTCGTTTAAGTCAAGTGAAGTTGAGTGTAGTGCCATCGAACGGCTTACCGGAAAAGGCATTGTTGGGAGAACCGGTATTCTACTCCTACTAGTTTCGCTCCTAGTTACATCTCGTAGATGGCACTGGGTTTGTCGCACAGCTTACCACTGGCACAGTAAAACTTTCCGGTAATGAAATGATCTCGAAAAGTAGAACCACAAACAGCGAAACTAGTAAATAATGATCTAGTCTCTAACCCTTCATGGGTTGTAAGTCAGATTATTATTATTATAAAAATAAAATCTCATTTGTAGGTCCTGATTTATTCAACCATTTGCCAACAGAATCACAAAATCTTGAGAACAAAATTATTTTTAAAAAATTTAAAAAGATGGCTTTTAGAAGCTCAATAATTATCACAATTTTCACAATTAGAATCTTTCTATACTTTTCCAAACTAAACTGAAATGTACAAATTCAACACAACATTAATATAATTAGCAATTAGTCTTCGATCCTTAACTCTTAAGCCTAAGTCATTTTCTTTCAATAGATTCATTGTAAATTAGAAAGAATCAAATTCCTTAAAAGAATTCATTCACTGGAATTGTATTTTATTTTTTATTTTAAATCGTTAGTTCTGATTAGAGATGAGCGGGTTGCCCGAAACTTCGAAAAACCCGACCCGTACCCGACCCGAATCCGAACCCGAATTGTTTTTTTCGGGTTAATGGGTTTCGAAATTTTAAATCGGGTCGGTTTTTGAAACAGTTCGGGTTTCGGGTTTCGAAAAATTTTATCGGGTCGGGTTCGGTCCGGGTCGGGTTTTGAAACAGTTCGGGTTTCGGGTTTCGAAAATTTTAATCGGGTCGGGTTCGGTTCGGGTCGGGTTTCGAAAAATGGTCGACTCGCTCATCTCTAGATCTGATGTCTCTTTTTTATATATTTTTTTATAAATGTTGTAAAAATTAAAATAACAAATTCAAATAATAAAAATAATTTTGTATCTGAAATTGTTGTTTTGCTTAGTCGGTAAAATTACGACCAAATTTGTTGATAAGTCAGTTAAAAAGTACAAACAGACAGAGGGACGAATAACAAGGACACGGATTTCGGCGTATCACGATTTGTCAGTACACCTATGCCCAGCTAGGATTACGTGTATATCAGCAACTTGGGTAATTTCTATGGGTAGCTCGAATTCTGATAGTTTTAAAAACTGTGCAACAATTTGCAATTCTGATACGTTCGCACCTATTTGCAAAATGTGTTCGGTCTTCCACATATATTCTGATACGTACGGGTCTTTGGTGAGGGCCGGGTTAGCTCATTTAAACCTACTGGCTTTCCACCAAGAATATCCGGGCTCAATCCTGGTGGGGACAAGTTCTGCATAGGATTTTTATTCAATTTGTAGCTTGAAGGTAACGTTCCTAGGGACACCAAGGCCTTATAATTTGGTTTCCAACACGAATCCGTACACAGTTGCAGTTGCTCCTTTCCATATGGTAATAAAGGTATTATGGAGCAGACATAAAGACTTGCGTCCCACCCCCACTGGAAGTGTTTTTTGTGCGATTCAGCTGATACAAGCTAGAAACATTCATCACCCCGGGGCATTGTTAAGCCTTATGTTACCTCTCAAATAGAAAAAGAAGAAAATCTGAAAGAATTTATCCGATTTACATAAGAAATACATTTCTAGGGCTCCAGCTAAGTACAGCACAAACAAAAAAAAATTCTTCTGTAAACCTATCAGTCAATATAAGATTATGCACCTCTTGCCAACGTTAGTTTCGTTTATTGGTCCACAACTTAGATTTTATAGCAATAGTTACAGTAAATTAAATTGATCTAACAACTAGGCCACTTGGTTGGGCCTCTTTTGTCTCCAATTGCGATTTGTTTGTGTTCAACTATTGAATCTCTTTAAAGAATTTTAAAATTACGTCCAGCTTGATATTCTTCAGGTCTGCAGCTTCCATGTCGTGCATGTTGAAATGTTAGGTTCGTTGATTCGTCAACACGGGGCATGCTACCATCAAATGAATCGGTGTCTCTTCCTCTTCCCCGCATCTCCTGCACGTTGCCAGCTCTGATAGGCACATCTTCCGAAGATGACTATTATATGTGCAGTGTCCCGTGATAACACCAATTAGCATTCTGAGGTCCTTTCTGGATTTGTTTAACAGATAGTTGGAGTTCCAGCTGTTACGGCCATCAATGATGGTTCTACTGTGTTTACAATTGCGTAGGTTCCTCCACAGTTGGTCGTGTTTAAGATTTAAAAGTTTCTCGTATGACTCTCCTCTGAGTAGAGTATGAAAGCCCACATGAGGGACTTGGGCCGTAAAAATAGGCATTGCTTCGTGCTCGTGCAAGTTCATCTGACCTCTCATTGCCTTCAATGCCGCTGTGTCCTGGAACCCAGGTAAGTGTGACCTGGTTATCCAATAACAGCTCATTTAGTGCATGGGAGCATTCAATCAACAGTTTGGACGTGAAACAGTGCCCATTGAGTGCTCTGAAACACGCTTGGCTGTCTGAGCAGATGAGGACATTGGACGCTTCGTTTATGGCTAACGTTTCGGTTTGCATAATCGTCGCGTAACGGTCTAAAGGTATAGGTTCTACAATTGGCAGGTTTGAAGAGAAAACGCCTGCTCCTGTCCCCTGCCCCATTTTCGATCCGTCCGTGAATACGTTCCAATCCGCATCACTAAGGATATCTTCGTTAAGCCAAGAGCCTCTATGTGGAATAGAAACCTTGAACTTTTTGCCAAAAAATATTGAGGAGCACATTTATCAGTGTGCATTGCCAGTTCTGGAATAGAGCCACAGCTCTCTCTCAAAATTTTCACATGACCATTAGATTTATCAGTTTGGGCCGGTCCATTACTGGTCCTTGAAACACAGATCTGATGATCCTTTGTTTCGTAACCCGTTCATCATGTAAATCTCGAAAACCTTCCAGTCCGTACCAGGAACCTGTCTAGAGCGGCAGGTCCTATTTTGGAGACATTTTCGGGTTGGACTACAAGACTTCCTAGTGTCCTGAACCTTAGTGAGGAGAATTTCGGGCATTCGCATATGACGTGAACGCCCGTCTTCTCACTTAGGCCACAGGTACAACTGGGGTCATTAGAGATTCCCATTTTTGCCAGGTGCTTGCTTAGTCCGCAGTGCCCGGTGATCGCACCCACCACCCTCTTGATGCGTGTCCTGTCCATATTTAGTAGTTCTTTGGCCCACTTCCCATCGGGCACCGGGAAGAAACGCTTTGTGTGCATTCCTCCTTCATAAGTGTTCCAATGGTTAGCGAATTCCGACCTCACCCAACTCTTGATTGCTTTTACGCATGCCGAGTGTGGGATGGGTATGAGAGGTTCTGGCCCGCAACCCAATGTAGCCGAGCCTGTCCTCGCCAGCTCATCCGCCTTTTCGTTGCCCTCCACGCCAGAGTGTCCGGCAACCCAGACCAGCGTCACCTGATTTCTCAGTCCCATCCGGTTCAAGGTTTCCTTTAACTCTTTTACTAGCTTGGATGTAACGACAAGCGAGATGAGCGCTTTGATCATTGCCTCGCTATCAGAACAGACTGTGACCTTTTTCCCACATGCCTCTGGTGGGATTGCTTCCCGCGCTCCCATCAGTGCCGCGAAAATCTCAGCCTGAAAGACGTCGGCATACCCACCTAGGTGGTACCACCTTTCCGCCAACGGTTCTGGGGAGAATACTCCGGCTCCCGTACCTTCTGAAGTTTTAGAGCCATCAGTGAAACTCACAATTACTTCATCTGATAGGCAGCTTGGCCAACCTTCCAGCCATTCAGACCTATCGGGTATGACAGTCTCAAAACGCCTTACGAAGTCCGGTTTCATTCGGTCCCTAGGCATCTCAAAGACCTCGTTGGTGATAGCCTTCTTGATTCTCCCATGGCCCGAAGTGAAATTCGGAGTCCAAAGATCGTTCTGAGACAGTCTATCCGCCGTAGCAAAAGCTTCCGCATTCAATGCCACGTGAACCGGTGGCAGGTTAATTAATGCCTCCATAGCCGCCGTGGCTGTCGATTTTATAGCTCCGGTAATACAAATGCATACCAGCCTTTAAATCTCGTTCATCTCTTTCCTCGCACTCCTAATGTCGAGCCTCGGCCACCACACAACGCAGCCGTGACTCATCATAGGTCTTATGACAGCTTCATACATCCACCGTATAGCCTTGGACGGCAGGCCACAGTTTCTTCCAAATGAGTTCCTGCATATCCAGAAGGCTACTAGAGCCTTCTGTGCCTTGTCCTTGACGTGCTCGATCCAGTTCAACTTACGATCGAGAATAACTCCCAGGTATTTCACCCACGCTCCAGGAACGATATCTTTATTGAACAGCCTCAATTTCCCCACCCGTTCGTGACCAGACGTCCTTCTACTAAAAAGGACAATGTCAGTCTTGTCCGGATTTACCCTGAGGCCGTTGTTTCGACACCATTCCTCCACTATCTTCAGCGAGTACCTCATTCTGTCGCCCAATGTGCTCTCAAACTTACCTCTGATCAAAATTGTCAGATCGTCCGAGTACCCTTGAGCGAAAATTCCTTCGTCGTTCAGCCTCCTAATTAGGGAGTCCACAACCATGCACCACAGCACTCACGTAACCATGCTCGGAGTCTTTCCAACAATTCACATTGGTTAGTCTCCTCGCTGTAGTCATTCCTTCTTGCTATTCGTACAAATGTACTGGGAGAGTGTCAGTAAATATTTCCAGAGCCTTCATGACTCCGGTGATCCCCATAAGGATCATTCTCTGAACGTGTTCCATATCGGACTTGATTTTGCTTGTTCTGGTTCTATGATACCACAGGTGGCATCCGCAGAATAGGATCGGGCGAATAATCGCAGTGTACAACCAATGTACTACTCTTGGTTTCAAGCCCCAAGTTTTTCCAAAGGCCACTCTACATTGCCAATAGATCTTCATGGCTTTTTTGATTCTTTCCTCAATGTGCTTGTTAAAGTTAAGGTTTTTGTATCTAGTATGATTCCTAGGAATTTCACTTCACCTCTTGCCAAAATTGTTATTGCAACGTGTGGGCACTTCAGCTCGAGCCCAAGGCGATATCGAGATAAGTGCACTAGAGGAATAAATGCAAAAATAATTATTGAATGAAAATCGGAACGGATTTGCTCGAGTTGCATACAAAAAACTCATAGAGAATATAGAGACCTATCTGGACAGACTTCCGGAATTCCGGACACCACGACATCCGGACATCCAGACACCCTGACACCTAATAAGCAGACACTGGGACATCGGACAAGTTTCGAGGGATCGGATTGATTCCTCCGCCCCATGGTACACCTCCGAGATAGACATGGCCTCCACGGATTATGTGATTGGTAAGCGGAACTATACGTCTCTTAGGTCTGCCGAGAATCTTGCGCAGATGAAGGAACTTAGGAACAGGCGTAACCAACTGATCTCCAATGCGAAGCGTGCATTTCTCTCCCCTAGGCTTTACGTGGGCTTGGGTATGAGGAATGTATGGAGAAATGCTAAAGCTCTAGTTCTCTCTAAATCTGCACACGATACACCGTTGACCGCGGACGAGTTTAATACCTACACTGTCAATGGTGACTGCCGTGTGGCGGACGAATTGGACCCTTCAAACCCGACCGTTCAATCGGGTGATCTTCGGGCCGAGACAAGAGAATTGCCACGTGCTTCTTCCTTTGCATTTAGGGGTGTCGAAGCCGTTGAAGTTCTTGAGTCTATAAAGCATGTCAAGTCTAACGCTGTCGGCCTTGATGGGGTTCCTCTCAAGTTTATTAAGCTCTCTATTCCCTTCATCCTACCGTTCATGATTCACATTTCGAATTACGCTGTCGCTTAGGTGTTTCCTCCCATAAGAAGGGAAAGAAGTTCGATCTCGATGGCTATAGGCCTTGTGAGCATCCTACCTCTGTGTTCTCTAAGATTTATGAGATTCTACCTACGAAGCAGATCAAGGGTTTCGTGTACTCTCGAGGCTTAGTGAAGTGTGTCCAATCCGCTTATCGGGCGCGAGAGCTCGGACTGTTCCAGATTTCGTGTCAAAAATCGTTTTCACCACACACACACACTTCTTGCTTTCGTTCCAAAAATCGTTTTCACCTCGCTTTCACTACAGCTATGTATACGTGGTGAAAATGATTTTTGAAACGAAATCTAGAACAGTCCGAGCGCGTCATAGTGCCACCACGGCGCTCCTGAAAATCACACATGACATACGGTCACTAGAAGCTGGTAAGGGTGCTTCTGCTCTTAGGTTTTTCTAAAACTTTCGACTCAGTCCGTCACGATGCTCTTTGTGCCAAGCTTCGAAATCAATTTTTTTTGACTGTCTGGCAGGTCACAAGCTGTTTGTATTAGTGGAACTTTATCTGACTTTCTCCCAATTTCGATGGGAGTCCCACAGGGTTCCATACTGGGGCCTCTTTTGTTTTTTTAATATAAAAATGACCTACCCGACTCTATTCGTTTTACGATCCTTCATCTTTATGCCGATGACGCGCAGCTCTATAAGTTTTTTGAGGCTGCTTATTTGGACGACTGTTTCGCCAGAATCAATGATGACTTGAGGAAGGTTGCTGAATGGTCGGCTTTGAATAAGCTTACGCTTAATGCAGGTAAGTCTCAGGCAATTGCATTTGGCCTTGAAGGGGGTGCGACGTTTCCTTCACTTTCACTTGGCGGTGTCACTATACCATTCTCTACCAAAGTTATAAATCTAGGACTAGTTATGAATTCTGAGTTTTCGTGACGTGATCATGTGGACATAATCATCCAAAAGATTTATGCTAGCCTTAGAAGTCTGTGGCCTATATCGGGGATGACACCGTTCAGGACAAGGCTGATGCTGGCGAAAGCTCTGCTGTTGCCACATTTCGATAATTATAGTGACATTGACGCAACGTCGAGGCTTCTTGATAGGGCTTTCAAATCCATTGTGAGGTACGTTTATGGCTTGCGAAGGAGGGGCATATCGGCGCCCGTTAATAAGTTTCTCGGCTGTTCGTGGGAAGAGCATCACAAGTTTCGTGCGATAACTTTTATCTACAGGCTTATTCATTCTGGGGAACCCTCTTATCCCTATGAGCTTGTTAGCGTTGACGTGACAACTAGACTTAGACTCTTGCGCTTCGATAGAAAGCGGTGTATGCGATCTATATTTGCTGAGGGTTTTAGAGACTGGAACTCTCTTCCTGTTGGTGTCAGGTATGCTGGGACGGCGGGGATTTTTCGCAGAATGTATTTTTCGCACTCTGTTTCGTGCATGAGTTGATAGCGACTTTTAGTCGTTTTATTGTTTGGAGAGCTTAGATGCAAATGAACTTCTTTCCTTCGTTTCTGCTGTTTTATGTTTCTTTCTTGTTTTCTCATTTCTGCCGTAAGACCCTGACTTACGTCAAGAGAATATATTTTGAATGAACAAAAAAGCTTCGGTTAATTCTTGAAATAAAATTTATTAAAAATTAAGTTCTGTTTTCTTATCGTATGAATTGTCCAAATACAACTTTATATGGTAGTGAAAGTTGGGAGGACTGCGGATGCCTTGTGCATGACCTGGAGGTTTCTGATATGAGGGATCTCAGGAGCATAGCAAAGGTGAATCGTAAGGAACAGTGGGACAATCATATCAGGAAGTACAACATCAGGGAGAGCATTTAGTAGTTACGTCAGCGTAAGAGGCGGCAAGGGTTAGTCGTCTGGGATGGTAGGGGCACGTTCAGAGGATGGAAAATGGCAGACTGCCAAAGAGGATATTGAATGGTCAGGTCCCAGGTGTACGCCCTGGCGGCAGGCCAAGGAGATTATAAACTCAATTAAATCAGATTTAGAAGTTAGGGGATTCTCACTGGGCGAACAAGCCATCTCCTAATCTCCTTGGCACAAGAGAAGGGTGGCGGCGTAAAGACCCCACACCGGAAACGGTTTACAAGGTTTGATGATGATAATGATGATGAAACAACTTGTAATTTATTTATGAAACTAAAAACCTTAGTACCATTTAAAAAAATCAATTGTTTGTGTGACTTGTCGTCGTTAAAATTAAATTCACTAAATGAATAGCAACACAACAAAAAGTGTTAAAAAAGCGATCTACAAATTAATACTAAAAAAGTTAGCCGAAAGTATGGGCTTTGAGCCGAAACCGCTAAAATTGCAGGCTTTTAAAAAGAAAAATTGAATATCTCAGGACAGATGGCAGCACTTAACTCGAATGTACATTCGACAGCACTGAGTGAGCTCTAAATTGTAAGAAGCCTAAAAAGGAAACAGCACTAAATGGTGGAGGATGCAGCGACATGTACATCGTGCTATTCCCAAAAGTAAATTTCTAGCTCTTGTCAAATAATTTTTTTTTTCAATCCTACGTGATGCGTGATCGATTGAAAAAAACACTTAAAAACGTCTTAGTAACGGTAGTGTTGAACTTGAGGATTAATCCCGCGATTTTGATATCCTTGCGTAATGCTACCAGGTTTCGGGTTCTGCAGACCAAAGAGATTGACAATTTGATTAAAAAATAATTCAAAAAACTCGTAACCTGTTGGTTGGGCGGAATCGAAGACATGACGTTCGCATGAATGGGCTGCATTCCCGGTCGCATCGAATAGACAATACTTTCGGATAAATGCGGTTGTTGCTGCGGATGATGTTGCTGTGGTGGCGGTCCACGATGAATTTTATCCAACGTCACTTGTTGAGTCATTGGATGTTGTTTGTGCTGTTGCGAACTTTGTTGTGACTGTGGCGGATCCAGATTGATGTGATAAATCTGTGCATTCTGAGTGGGTTTTGAATCGGATTTCATCTGCTGCGACTGAGACGGCGGTGGTTGTTGAGGAGAAATTTCAACATGATAGCTCGGACGATGTGGAATATTCAAATTGGGAGGGTACGTCGGATATATGATCGAGGGTTGAACCCGGGAATCTTGTTGATTGCTACTCGGATAGTACATCGTTCCAGCCGGATTCTGGTACGTTGTTTCTATGGATTTAGAGAAATTGTAGAAGCCAATTGTCAGATACCTTTTCTTCACACTTACTATTCCATAAAACGGCTCGTCCACCATCATTGCCCCTAATTTTACCATCTTCAGGCTCTGTGAATTGTTTTTAATAAAGTTTAAGCGTCTTGTAATGATTTCAAAAAATTACTTGTTGTTCCTTTCCAATAACCTTGGCCTTGAGGCGATGGACTGCGACTGCGTTTGGCTGGCTGTTGTGCCATAGGTGGTCCACCTTGAAGATACTGAGAAGCGAAAAATAGTTAAAACCTAAAGATCTGTCGCAGGTCGTTGATGCAACAATTGATTTTAAATGAATCAACCAATTCTAGAAGGGATCATATCCCAGGATAGGGCAATTTTTCCCTAAAACCTTGAAACTCGTGTTCCCTAAAACTTTATTCTCTACAACTATGCTTTTGGAAGCAACTTTCTAACTGCTCTAGTTCTAGAGATGTGAGACATCATTCCCAATTCTAGAAGTGGTCATATCCCAGGATTGAACAATTTTTCCCTTTATTTATTCAAATGACTTTAAGAAATTTTATAGTTTACAATCTCATTTCTAATTACAATTTATCTCATGTCTTAATTCATATTACGCAATTCGATCACACGTTCACACCAAGTCCATTCAACCATGCTAACGCCTCGTCAGTCGCTTCATGAATGTCGGTCAAGCTTCCGGAAAATCGATAGATAGCAAACTCCCATCTGTGCATCAAGAAAGCGCAGCAGCCTTGGCCAGTTCTAAATCTGTTCATTCTGAGCCATATGTGCCTTGGTGGCTCTAGACCTTTAAGAGCACGTTGCGAAATTGTGAACTGTCAAATTTGCGATGTTTTTTGTAGATCAGAATTCTGTGTAAATAACAAGTTATTCAAGAGGAAGACTCTTACACGCATAATAGTTGAATCAGAATTCAAAAAGTTTAAGTATGAAGGCAAAAATTGGCTCTGAAATAACATCGCAATCAAAGTTGGAATGCGATGATTTTTCAAACCTTCATACTCAAACTTTTTGAATTCTGATGCATCTATTTTTCGCGAAAGAGTCATCCTCTCACAGTACATTACCTAAAATTTTGAATAATTTGTGATTTACGCAGGATTCTCTTCTAAGAAAATATCGCAAATTTGACCGTTCACATTTTGCGACGTGCTCTTAACCTCTTTAGTCGGGCTTTCAATCAATTGTTTGTTGGCCACTGTCGCCTGTTGCCACCATTCATTTCATCTGGTTTGTGGATCGGCCAAGTTGTGCCTTTCTTGATAAAACCTCCAGAAAGGGTTTCTCGTTGGTAAACGTAATGTAGCTGGTTCCGATTCAATGTATATATGTAAGGGCAGCTCCGTGTCCGCTACAATTTTGTTGCATTTTAAGGGCTGGTTCCTGTCGTCGAATATGTCGTGGTGCTATATTGCTTAGTATGTACAGCCACTCAACTTCTGTTGGAGCTACTACTCTGGCAACTATACGTAGCGTGCAGTTTATTTGTGTGTCGATTTTATTCACCTGGCAGCTCTCCATCCATACCGGAGCACAGTATTCCGCGACGGATGAAATCATTACTTGTGCAGTTGTGCCAAAGGATCGGTGTGGGTCGACTCACACCTGACCCACAATTTTAGCTGGTCGACCCACACCTGACCCACAGTTGCAGAATTCACAGAAATCGTTTTTCTGTGTGTTCTAAAACCTTGGGTCAGGTGTGGGTCGACCCGCTAAAATTGTGGGTCAAGTGTGGGTCTACCCGCTCCGATCCTTACACGCCAACTTTTGTATTAAGTTCACACGAGACTTCGATTTTGATTTAATTCGTTCTGCGTTCGCTCGGTATGTAGGGCTACGATCGAATACATTGCCGAGATAAAGTGGTTTGGCCACGTACTCTGCTATTATTCAGTTCGTTGTCAAATCCACTTTCCGGTTAGCTTGTTGGTGAATATTGAGATGAAACAAACGGTTTTTCCTATAGTTCTATGAATGTTTTGGCTTAATATGCGATTGCGTTATCATCAGCATAGATGAACTTCAGCACTTTCACTGAATGAACTTGAGAGAACAAAACTGAGCCTTGCGGAAGCCCATTGTATAAAATTCTTTTTTTTTTCTGCTAGCTTTTCCGTTCATTTCCACTTGAAAGCTCCGATCGCTGAGCATGTTCATAACCAAAGGAAGAGTGGTTCAGCACGATATTATTTTGCTTAATTTGGGCTTTTGTGGGCTCCACACTGTATCGTGGGCAGCTGATACATCCAAAAATACAATGATATGAAATGGTAATGAATTGCAGAAGTGAACGCGGCCAAAACGTCAACACCGCTTTCAGTTCGGAAAAGACAGAAAATCGTACTTTTAATGTCTTAATAAAGTTATTAATTGGCCGGTGAACCTACAACGATTAAGAAAAGGTTCATTATCGCTAACGTGTTGAAGTACATCACTTAGCTAGGCAATTTATAAACAAAATCAACACGAAACATGCAGAAGTATAGCCTAACCTTAATTTTCACCAACTGTGCGTGTCGACGTTTGCTGGGCTTAAACCGAAGAAGACGATAACCAAACTAATTTCACTCACATCATTTGGTCTTCGAAGACTTACGTCTAAATGTTGTCAATCAGGTGAGTGGACATTTCGTTGGAAATCTCCCAGTCAAGGAACGCAGAAACAAATAAATCTACCCAGCAACAGTCGGGACTGGAGATGCTGGTGACAATTGTACGTTTATCGCGACTGAACATTTTTTTCGAAAATCTCCCAGTCGATCATGCAATTTACCAACTTCTCGAGTCCGTGTTGAAAGATGATTTTCTTTTTGAAAAATTTTGTCCAAACGCTCCGATTGGAGCCTCCCGGTCAACGAACTCAAAATCAACCAAACTGTGTGCAACATAAATTGGCATGTGACCTTCGGTCGCAACGCAAACCATCTCCACTTCTGAAGGATTTTGTTGGAACATTTTGGCCGAACACATCGTCAAAGTCTCCCGGCCATCCAATACAAGATCAGTCAATTTGCTCGTGATATTTACCGACGCGTTAGCTTCACAAGTAAGATTTTTGTTTACAAGAATTTCTGTATAGTTCCTAAAACCATTGGAATAAATAAAATGCAGGTTGCTTGCTAGGCTTCAGAAATACGATAGCCTTTGATGTCTTCCACAGTTTGGGGATTTTGCCAGTCTCATATACATGAGAGAGAGAAAATTTGTAAAAATATTATCCGTACCTGGAGCTTTACCGTTCTTAACATGGCTCAGTGCTTCGTAAATTTGCTCTACTGTTACCGGTGCTGCAAAATTCGCCGAATGTTGGCTACGTCTCAAATTCGATCAGTCTCCTTTTTTGACCATCATTTTCTGCTCAAAGCTCTCAAAACCCTGAAGCATGTGTTCCCTAAAACTTTATTCTCTACAACTTTGCTTTTGAAAGCAACTTTTTAACTGCCGTTGTTCTAGAAATCTGAGTAATCACTCCCAATTAGAGAAGTGGTCATATCCCAGAAGGGGTCATATTTCCTTAAAACCCTGAAACACAGGCTCTCTCAAATTTTATTCTCCACAGCTTTGCCTATGGAAGCAACTTTCTAACTGCCTTAGTTCTAGAGATATGAGTCATCACACTTAATTCTGGAAGTGGTCATATCCCAGCATTGGGCCATTTTACCCTGAAACACGTACTCCCTTAAACTAGATTCTCTACTACTTTGTTTTCGGAAGCAACTTTCTAAGATAAGAAAAAAAAAATGAAATTAGAACCGACAGACAATTAGACCAAAACAATTTATAAAAAATTTAATGAAAATGAAGACTTAATTTCGATACTCTAGGATTAATTAAACGACAAAAGTTGTTAAAAATTCGAGAAAGACTGCACACAGGTTCAAAGAATCCGCAGAACGTACGATGAGTCGGAACAAACAAATGTTCATGAAAACGAAGGTTTCTGACGGGACGGTTTACATGAAGCTTCGCAAGTAGCTGCGGCGCATCAACGCGTCGATTTGAAAGATCATGAATAAAGAATGCACAAGCGTTAAGCCAACGTCTCGCTAGGGTATCAATATCAAGAATCTTACACCTTGATTCATACGACGGCAGCCTATAATTAGAGTCCTTACTGATTGATCTGCGAAGCCTATCACCCTATCTGCTTGACTCGGGAACCAAATCAACGAAGCATATTCAAGGTGAGAGCGAACATGGGCACAATAAATCAAAGTCAGAGCTTTGATGTTAGTAAAACGGTAACAGACTCTCTTGACGAATCCCAACATTTAGTAGGCTTTAGAAACGATACACTCAATGTGATACCTAAAGTTGATAGAACAATCAAGGAAAACACCTAAATCACGAATCACATTAACACGCGTCAACAGAGCAGCATCGATCTTATATTCAAAGATTATCGGCGACTTTGATCGATGAAATGTAATAACGTTACATTTGCCAACGTTCAAAAAAAGATGGTTACGAACACACCATTGAGAAAGAGCGTCGAGGTCACGTTGAACGGCTGCGCAATCGAAAACCGATCGAATACTCAAAATATTTTCATATCGTCCGCATATAACAAAAACTTTGCTACTTTGAAAACCTTAATCATTAATAAATAAAATAAACAAGAGCGGCCCCAGATGGCTCCCTTGGGGAACACCTGACGTAACTAAAAACGAGCGAGATTCCCAGCTGGACAACTTCACGTATTGAGAGTGACCTCTCAAATACGAGTCAATCCAAATAAGCAACTTAGAATGAATACCCAATTCACTAAATTTTTGAATAAGTAAACTATGGGAAACCCTATCAAATGCTTTACGAATGTGAGTGTAGATCGGAGTGTAGTGACGTACGACCGAGGGGTTACGCACTTCTGCGGTTGATGGAATAAATGGGAATAAAAGAATAAATGGAATAAATGAAGTGCATATCCCCTCGAGTACAACACTTTCCATCTGTTTGGAAAAGTGGTCTTGAGAGACAGGTCAAAAATAGTATGCAAAGGAGTTACAATGTTATCTGCACAATTTTTTAAGAAATAATGGAGAAACATTGTCAGGTTCGTCACCCTTAGATGTTTTAATATCAGTCAACGCTTTATGGATTTTGGCACGACTCAGACATAACGATCCAATATCAACCAATTTATCAATACCAAGGGCATCACCATTACCAACAACATCTTCAAAAAAATCTGCAAAAAGCTCACATTTACCTTGCATTGTATCGACAACCGTCTGGCGCAATGCGCTAGGGTAACCATACGATTTCCGCTTGGAATTAACATATGACCAAAACTTAGACGGGTCGTGTGCTATGTTCTTTGGACTTTATTTAAAAAGATTTGATAACAAGAACGTTGGGCATTCTGGAATTGCTTACGCAATGAACAAAAAACAATGTGGTCCCTGGAGCTATTCGTGCGTTTAAAGCGACGACGACGAGCTCCCGTTTTGCGATTCTTCAACTTCACTAGCCTTGCAGTGTACCATGGAGGTCGCTGGTGATTACGGGGTTTCCTCAGAGGAACATCACTATCCGTAGTGTTTGAGAACAAACCATTCCAATCACACGTTGTCAAGCATGAGTTTAGAACATTGCCTTCCGAAAATTATACTCAAGTCGCGTTGGGCAAAACTTATTGATACTCCTCTGCTCAAGAGAAAATGATATCTCGAGCGAGCCGTGAATGTTTGCGTCAACTTTACTCTGTGGGTTAGAAGATCCCCTAATGGACACGTCGTCACCAATACAAAAAACTAGATCTAAAATATTACCATATCGATTAACGACGTTGCTCATTTGAGAGAAACCAGAACTCAAAAGCATGTGAATAAGTTCAGCTTTAGATGTGGGTAAAGTTAGCTCAACACAACATTGAAAATTGTTGTGTTGTGTTGAGATAGCACAAGAAAATTCGAGAGTGGTGAGTATAAAATTTGTAAGTGATGAGTTCAGTACACTGAGTTCAATACTGTGCTGCTGTTGTGCCAGCACAGCACAACACAACACAACAATGGCCATCTCAACAGTGAGTTATCTGCCTATAGCGATTATTCATTGAACTCAATGTTGTGCTGCTGTTGTGCCAGCACAGCACAACACAACACATCAATGGCCATCTCAACAGTGAGTTATCTGCCTATGGCGATTATTCATTGAACTCAATGCTGTGCTGCTGTTGTGCCAGCACAGCACAGCACAACACAACAATGGCCATCTCAACAGTGAGTTATCCGCCTACGGCGAATATTCATTGAACTCAATGTTGTTCTGCTGTTGTGCCAGCACAACACAACATAACATAATCGCCATAGGCAGATAACTCACTGTTGAGATGGCCATTGTTGTGTTGTGTTGTGCGGTCACAACTTCAGCACAATATTCACCACCAATGGCTGGGTATATTCACCAATTTTGAAATTTTATATTCATCACAACTGTTGTGTTGTGTTGAGATAGCACAAGAAAATGGTTGTGTTGTGTTGAGATATCACAAGAAAAGTGTTGTGTTGTGTTGAGATAGCACAACAGCATTTTCTTGTGTTGTGCTAACTTTACCCACATAGCTTTAGTGCTGCAATCGACATTCACGGGAAGGCAAGCATTAACGTCATCTCATCAGAATCAGCCGCATTGGCATTAACCGTGTCTGGAAGCCAGGGCCTATTTTCGGGAATTCGAATTCCCGAAAATTCCTGAAAATTCCCGAAAATTCCCGAAAATTCCCGAAAATTCCCGAAAATTTAAGAATTTTTCTAAAACTTACCAAGAATTACCGAAAAATAAATTCGGTAATTTTAAGTTATTTTTGTTAATTTGTAAAAATTGTTTTAATTCACTTATTAATTTCATTTATGGCTTTAAAAAAATGTCTCGTTCTGAGTTAGAATTGAATTTTGCGAGTATTGTAAGTTTCGTTTTGTTGGTGTGCTTCTGGAAAAACATTTTTAAACCACTCTTGCTCTCTTCGTTTTGAACTTTCATGGGGCTTTCTGTTTTTTTGATCCATCCATAGCTTCGTCGCAGTACTCGGATCGAATTCCGCGACCGTTGTCATATTTACATTAACATATAGATAGTTAAACAATGTTAACCCAGTCAAACTTGTTCGGTCAATAGCTTTCAGTTTGTTATATTCATCTGTATAAATCAGAGCAAGAAGTGAAGAAAGATCGACATGAGGTATTAATGACTTACTAATCAATCGTTCCACATCCGCCGAATGGGGCTTCGCCGCCACAACTCGAGCCAAAGCAAGTTTTATAATGTGAAGGTCTTCTGGTACAAGCGTGCATAATTGCTGTAAGCTGCTTAATGGATTGGTGAATTCATGTCCAGCAAGCAGCTCTGCAGCGCGTCGATATTCAAGGAAGAACGAAGCCTCATCGCGATCAGGTACAATTGTTGTGTAACATAATTTGAGCCTTTCCGTTGAAACCGTCGGTGTTATTTCAAGCAAAACTTCCAGGGCCTCTTGCAATTCAATGTCGTAATCAAGTCTGATATTCAATTTTGAAAGCAAAGCATCAATGATGGACTTTCGCTTAGAAACGTTGAAAACACAAGTTGACTTCCGACTACATCGTCCTTGATTCTCTAATAACTTGTGTCCGTAAAAATATTTTCCATCATTCTTGACTTCAACGTTCGCTAGAAACCGTTCTTCCCAACCATTACCAATATGTGCATTCACTGCGTTTCGCAAGATGTCAAATAATTTACACTTTATCGGTTGAATATTGAGAATACTGATAGTGTTACTTTCAAACTTTTTTTGAACTTTCTTCAACTGCGTCAGTATATCAGTAATGAAAGCAAGAAAATGCAGTCGATCGTAAAGTAGCCAACGATTAGCTAGTCCTACTTACCTTTCTAATTTAAAATATGCCATAGATGATCTCCAGTTTCTTAGCGTCACACTTAATAAATCATAAACAAATTCATTCCATCGAACTTCAAAATGAGTTATATAACGTAAAGGTTTTTGTAAGTTGTTAAGTGCAGCAGCGTTCCTCAATTTTAGCGTTCATTCTCCCGATTTGTGGAAGTGTGATGAAAGACTTGATGCAACTTCTATCATGTCTTCAATTAGTGGGCTGTCTTTACAGACGTCCTTCCAAGCTAGATTAAATCTGTGTGCTACACACCATATAGGAATAACTGGTTGTTTCCGTGTCGTCGACTTTCGAACTTCGTTCATAAATCTAGTCCATAGACCCTGCACTTCACCACTGTTCAAGGATTCACCATCCGTAAGCAATGAAGTAACCATCTCAAGACATCTATCCCACGACCAAATATTGTCCACAACACTCTTCACGCATTCGAAGTAACTCAGTGATATTCCGGCTTTTGGTATTTGAAACCCTGTGAAAATTGTCGAAGTTGTTGCATCTTGATTGACAATATGACCCAAAACATAACCAATCTTGAGTGCGATCAACGGAACCATCCACTCGCAGAGACATAGCTAACGAATTCTGCAACATTTTTGCAACTTCAGGTTTATGGCTTTCAACGATACAGTCTAAGAATATTTTGTGCTGAGACGGTGTCACATAAATTAAGACGGGAACAAATGTGACTTGTCCTGTATTATTAAAATGAGAAGCTTTTTCTGCAGTAACATGACGGGAAGGCCACGACCAAGCGCTTAAAGTTAATCTTTTAGCGTCATTGAACACTGTAACGATTAACGAGCCGATATAATTGAAAAGACAAAATTGTTCGTTATTGTTTTCTGGTTTGCTAACAACTTCAAAAATATTTTGATGGTCTTCTTGATTTTGATTTTCAATTGTTTCAATGGAAGCTGAAGCTTTACTAACAGGATCAGATAGGTTGGTATAAGCTTCTAACGCACTTCTACATTCGTCAACAATTAATTTGATAATAATTTTTTGGCCAATTGAAAACTTAAATTTCTGCTTGCATTTTGCGAATGTTCCTAAATAATCCTCCAGCTTGTGGCCAACTGGCAGCACGTCTTTTGTTAAATCATTGCGCACAAACTCCTCCATCGTGGCAATGGAGTTGTCGTCCAATCTGGTGAAAACAGCTGCAGAATTAATGTCACAATGGGCAAGAACCAATTTCAAATTTTGAGGGATTTTGGTTCGTATTTTTATTTCAATTAGATTGAAAAATTCATCTCCGCTCAGTTCATGCAAGTCTTTAGCTATCGAGTCTTGCATCGGCTCCATTTCGAGTTTTACCCAATACAACACCGAATCGAAGCAAACTATGAAAATGCGAATAGAATAATTATTTCATTTCTATCACAACACCTTCACAACTGCAACGGAATACCGTTTGTCGGGTTATAATGATGTTTTTGATTCAATTCAATAATTACCTGAAACCAATTTACATTCTTTTTATAAATGCTTCAACAAACTTAGCTAAACTCAGTCATACCGGTCATACCCTAAGGGTAACTTTCACAACTTCACTTAAACGTAATTGTCGTTGTTATTTGATTTTCTATGTGTTGATCTGTTACACGGCGGGCTTTAACCATTTTAAATCAAAAGTGGTTGCACATTGGATTTGTCAACGGAAAATGATTTTTGGGATCAAAACAAAACTTTTTTGTTCTGGCACTAAATTTTTTACCGAGAAAATTTGAAAAAAATGCTGAAAATGACGTTTTTCCCATATAAACTCAAAATTTCATGGAAATGACGAAAAAAAAATTTCACCTGCATGCGGTTTCTCATTTTTTATCGTTTAAGAGCATTATTTTGAGCAAAAAATTCTTCTACGGTGGGTCCGAAAAAAATGAACTTTTTTTTTATAGAGCTGGTTTATTATTCATTTTTAGCACAATTTGGTACATTAAGTTGACTGTATGAAGAAAAGTTCAATTTTCTCGGACCCACCGTAGAAGAATTTTTTGCTCAAAATAATGCTCTTAAACGATAAAAAATGAGAAACCGCATGCAGGTGAAATTTTTTTTTCGTCATTTCCATGAAATTTTGAGTTTATATGGGAAAAACGTCATTTTCAGCATTTTTTTCAAATTTTCTCGGTAAAAAATTTAGTGCCAGAACAAAAAAGTTTTGTTTTGATCCCAAAAATCATTTTCCGTTGACAAATCCAATGTGCAACCACTTTTGATTTAAAATGGTTAAAGCCCGCCGTGTAACAGATCAACACATAGAAAATCAAATAACAACGACAATTACGTTTAAGTGAAGTTGTGAAAGTTACCCTTAGGGTATGACCGGTATGACTGAGTTTAGCTAAGTTTGTTGAAGCATTTATAAAAAGAATGTAAATTGGTTTCAGGTCATTATTGAATTGAATCAAAAACATCATTATAACCCGACAAACGGTATTCCGTTGCAGTTGTGAAGGTGTTGTGATAGAAATGAAATAATTATTCTATTCGCATTTTCATAGTTTGCTTCGATTCGGTGTTGTATTGGGTAAAACTCGAAATGGAGCCGATGCAAGACTCGATAGCTAAAGACTTGCATGAACTGAGCGGAGATGAATTTTTCAATCTAATTGAAATAAAAATACGAACCAAAATCCCTCAAAATTTGAAATTGGTTCTTGCCCATTGTGACATTAATTCTGCAGCTGTTTTCACCAGATTGGACGACAACTCCATTGCCACGATGGAGGAGTTTGTGCGTAATGATTTAATAAAAGACATGCTGCCAGTTAACCACACGCTGGATGATTATTTGGGAACATATGCGAAATGCAAACATAAATTTAAGTTTTCCAGTGATCAAAAAATTATTCTAAAATTAATTGTTGATGAATGTAGAAGCGCTTTTGAAGTTAATAC
>CM055404.1:143911981-143939454 GCA_029228625.1 Pseudolycoriella hygida
TCTTAAGATCCCAAAAAATTCTCCTGACCAAACTCTATAACTTTCCCGAAGAAACCAACTCTCTAGCTATTGTCACTCCGGAGCTAAAACTCGAAAACTCCGAGCATTACCTAAAAAACCCTCAAAATTGACCACTTTTCCACAGCCACGGCTTTTCCAGAATTTCCCGGAAAAGCGGCATATGAAATTTTTTATTTGGGGCCGAGACTGACGTTCCCTGAAAATTTCAGAAAGATCGGCTGTCTAGTTTTCGAGATCGAAAATTATTAATAGATAGATAGATAGATAGATAGATAGATAGATAGAAACCGACAGATCAGAAAAAAAGTTTCCATGATGATGAGAACAATAGAAAAATTATTTCTCCATAGAAAAGTGTCATTTTCAAACCTCGATATCTCAGCCAATTTTCAGCCGATTTTGATGAGTGAGGGCTTGTTTGAAAGCTACTGCGACGTAGTTTCTTTTAAAAATAATTTGGAGGGGGAGGGGGGCGAGAAGAAAAAACTCAAAAGTTCGCCTATATATGGCTCCTTGTCCCAAAGGTTTTCGTATGGAGTTTTTTTGGGTTTTTGGACGTTTTTTTTGGGGTGTGGGGACTGCGAGGGGTGGCGCACTTCATTTATTCCATTTATTCTTTTATTCCATTTATTCCCAAATTTTTTTTTTGTTGTTTTTGCGAAATATGTGAACCAAACACATCACAAGTTAGACAAATAAGTTCAAAAAAAGGTTTGCACAAATTATATAGCATTTAAACCATCTTGAGACTAATTTTTTTTTTGGGAATAAATGGAATAAATTTATTTATTCCATTTATTCCATTTTTCAACAAAAATTCTTTAGGGTTTTCAAAAGAGGGTTTTTTCACTTTTTGATACATTAGTATGGTTTGTTGTGTGCGTTGCCATCAAAATCAAGTCTATTTGAGGTTTTGACGAATTTGAAAAAATTATCATTTATTCCATTTATTCCAATATTTATTCCATTTATTCCCATTTATTCCATTTATTCCATAAACCGCAGAAGTGCGTCACCCCTACCAGCTACCGCTGCGGGCATGATCCCAGAACGTTCCAGATTATAGATTGTCAAATTGCCGCTGTTTCCTAGGCATGCCCGAAAAAAAGGAAATGTCACAGATTGATTTCTAGGAGTCCAAAACCCCCAAAAATTTTTGTTTTAATTTTTGGAGTGAAAATTGGACGATATAAAATTCAAAAATGTGATTTTTCCGCCTTTTTTCACATTTGAAGCGCTCTCAGCGCCATCGTATCACCTGTCATGTAAAAAATATATTTTTCAAACGAAGTTTATCTTATAACCCCTCAAACGGCACCTCTCCCGGCACCTCTCCCGATCAATGAATTTTATAGAATGATTTTTGTTGACGCATGTCCTAATGGGTTTCCTTTCGATTTTCTTTTTGGAAAATACGTAAAATTTATTTCCCCTCATTAGGACATGCGTCCACAAGAATCGTTCTGTAAAATGATGTTAAGTTCATGTGTTGCAGTCTGGGAAACGTAATAAGAAATCAGCGACCAAGCAAAACAACAATATTTCAGATAAACGAAATCATTCTCCTATAGCAGATAAATTCCCAATTATTCACTCAATTTATTTATTTATTTTTGTTACTTTTCCGCATTCATTTGTAAAACCACATTTTCTCAAAGAGGTCCAGAAAATGTTCCAGAAATTGTTCATTCGATAAAAAAATTTCGTTCCCTTAAAATGTAAAGAACTGAAAGAATCCCCTCAAAATTGCAGGACCATACACCAAAACCTATTGATCAAAAATGTCGAATGGAAGAACTGTTCTAGTGACCGGTGGCGCCGGATACATTGGGTCACACTGTGTGGTATCATTACAGGAAGCTGGCTATGACGTCGTTGCATTAGATAATTTCACAAATTCGGTAATTGGTGCTGATAATCAATCAATGGCCTTAAAACGAGCCGAAAAAATCACACAAAAACCAATCACATTTTACAAATGCGATTTGTTGAACAAAGCTGATATCGAGGAGATATTTGTTAAGGTAAGTAGATTTTGCTGTTCAATTTTTTGCGTTTAAAAATGACATCAATTTGTACATCGGGCTAATTTATACCATTTTTTTGTGCGCGATCGATGTTACTGATACTTTTCACCTGTAAAGTGAATGCTGGAAATATGATGAAATTCAATGAGTTTGTCAATTAGACATTATTATTTGAGACAAAAAATGTAGTTTGAAAGTAGGGGGATCACAGAACAATGAAAAAAATAAAAGTTACAAATCATGGCTGAGCTTGAAAGATGATGGCGTAACTATCATGGCCCCACGGTAGTAAGGGGCCGTGATGCAAGTCTTACACGTCAAAAAATTCACAAGAAATTTTTTCGTAGACTAAGGAACATACAGGAAAGGAAAAGTGAAAACCGACAAATTTCTGATTTACCATACGAATTTACCATGCAAATCAGAAGCTTGTCGGTTTTCACTTTTCCGTTCCTGTACAGTAAATTTTTTACTTCGCAATCCCTTCCCCCCTCCCCCCTTGCGATGAAAATATTTTTCCCGGACTCTACGCAAAATTTTAGGCCGAAATGCTGTTTTATCCATTAAAATCGGTCTGGTCGATCCACAGATATGAATTTTTGAAATTTACATTTTTGTATGGAACTAATTTTCCGTAGAACATTTTTAACTAGTCGATTTCGTCAACCTTTGTTACTTTAATGGGATCTCGGAAACGGCTCGAACGATTTTGCTGAAATTTTTCGGGTAGCTTAAGATCATCATTTTCTTCTTCTTCTTCTTCTTTTTCAGCCTTGTATTATCCACTGCTGAACGTAGGCCTCCCCTAACTCCTTCCATTTATCCCGATCCATCGCTATTTGCTGCCATGAATGCCCTGCGAATCGTTTGATGCTGTTTGTCCATCGCTCCGGCGGCCTTCCCATGGGCCTCTTATTTGGCGGTCTCCATTGCAGAATATTTTTAGTCCATCGGTTGTCTGTCATTCTGGCTACGTGACTCGCCCAGTTCCATTTTAGATTGGCAATCCGCTCCATCACATCAACAACTCTCGTTTGGTTTCTGATCCATTCGATTGCTTTTTTTATCTCTAAGTCTGATGCCGAGCATTATCCTTTCCATCGCTCTTTGTGCTACGCGCAACTTATTTTCTGAAGCCTTGGTTAAAGTTAACGTTTCGGCTCCATGTTAGGACTGGTAGCACACATAAGTCGAAAACTTGCCGTTTTAGGCTATTATTCATGTTGCTTTTGAAAATATAACTTAGCTTTCCAAATGCTGCCCATCCTAGACCAATTCGCCTTTTCACTTCCGCAGTCTGATTATCTATTCCCAGTTTCAAACTATGGCCCAGATATTTATAATTATCAACGTACTCGATGATGTCATTTCCAATTTTGATGACCTTGTCGGTTTCGATGTTCGTCATCATCTTTGTTTTCGATGGGTTCATTTTGAGACCGATTTTGCTCGATGCTTCGTTCAATTGCGTTAACATAATTTCCATTTCGTCAACGTCTAATGCTATAAGAGCTATGTCATCTGCAAACCGTAAATTATTCAAAAACACTCCATTCCAATTCTTTAAAGACGTCTTCTAAAGCCAATGTGAATAATTTCGGTGAGATCGTGTCCCCTTGCCTTACTCCTCTTCCCATTTTAAACTTTTCCGTATTTTCATTAAGCATCTTAATACTGAGCGTTGCATTTTCATAAACATGTTTAATCAACTTTGAATAGCGTGAATCCACTCTGCATCTGTCCAACGAATCCAGTATTTTCCATATTTCGACTGAATCGAAGGCTTTCTCATAATCGACGAAGGCTATTACAATTTTGATCTTATATTCGTTACACTTTTCTATTAAGCTTCTCATAACTTGCAAGTGGTCGTTTGTACTGTAGCCCGATCGGAACCCAGCTTGCTCTGTTGGTTGATAAAAGTCAAGTTTGTTCGTGATCCTCTTAGTTATGATCTTCATGAAAAGTTTGTAGAGATGTGCTAATAGGCTTATCGGTCGATAATTTTCAATCTTCGATTTGTCACCCTTTTTGTGCAACAGTATTACTTCAGCGTTTTTCCGCGAGTCCGGAACCTTTTCTTGCTCTAAACATTTATTAAACAGCGATGTTATCACTTTAAGCAAAGTTTCGCCACCTTCTTTTATCGCTTCGATAGGTATTTCATCCTCGCCAGGTGCTTTTCTGTTTTTCATTTCCCGCAATGCAGCAACAGTTTCGTCAATTGTTATTTCTGGCAGGTCCTCTGAACCATCGTTCATTATGACAGGTCCTGTTGTAGCACCAGCAAACATTGCTTCACAGACGCGTACAGTTCCTTATAGAATTCTTTCACCACTTTCAATATTTTATTTCGATCCGTTTGCATCACCCCTTTTTTATCTCTCAACTTAAAAATCTGAGTTTTTGAGTCTTTGATCTTCCTTCGTAACGCCTTCATATTCTTGTTTGTCTCGATTGTTTTTATCGCCAGTTCGACATTGTATCTTCGTAAGTCTGCTTTCATCTTCTTGTTAAT
The DNA here is from genome assembly GCA_029228625.1 of Pseudolycoriella hygida. Taxonomy (NCBI): domain Eukaryota; kingdom Metazoa; phylum Arthropoda; class Insecta; order Diptera; family Sciaridae; genus Pseudolycoriella; species Pseudolycoriella hygida. The sequence goes on from CM055404.1 coordinate 143,916,548, forward strand.
AGTTCTCGTAATCATCCGATATTCATCCGTATCTCTTTTGCCATCTTTCAACATTTCACGCCTTTTCGCTATGAGATCCGTTGTCTCTCTGCACAACTTTGATTGTGTTTCTGACGATGACTTGCAGTTTGTCTGAAGATACAGTTTTATTGAATCTACGATTTTTGAGCTGAGCTCTTCGATACCTATAGTTTGTAGATCCAAGCTACTGAGATCATCTGCCATTTTTCCTTCGAATTCAAGCTTTTGTTGCTTAAGCAAATCCACATTAATCTTGAAATTCTTCTTGATCAATTTCGCTCTTTCGATTCTCGTATTGATGACAACTTTCGCCCTGACCATTCTGTGATCGCTACCAGTAGAAAAGCTGTTTAGGACTGTAACATTGTGTATGGTTGAAATGTTGTTGGTTATTATGTAGTCTATTTCATTTTTAGTGACACCGTCAGCGCTCGCCCATGTCCACTTTCTCTGAGGTTTTCCTGGGAAAAATGAGTTCGCCGCTTTCAAATTTTGCTGTTGGAGGTAGTTTAATAACATTTCTCCTCTTTCATTTCTTTTGTCGAAGCTATACTGACCAATCGAAGTTTCTGTATCTTCCTCTTGACTGCCAAGTTTGGCGTTGAGGTCTCCGATAACATAGACATATCGAGTTTTGTTTTCTTCCAAGGCTCTAGACACGTCTTCATAAAAATTTTCCACTTCTTCGTCATCATGTGTCGTGGTTGGTGCGTATGCTTGTATCACTTTTATGCTGTAACGTCTGTTTAAGCTTATACAAACGTAAACAACTCTATCCGATATACTCTTCGTGTGGGTCACGTGATTCGACCATCTCTTATGTACAAGCATTCCCACTCCTCCGATCAATTGTTGGCTGTCACTACCTCTATAAAACAAGTTGTGACCTGAGTGCAGCTTTAAATATTCTTCTCCTGGTCTCCTCACTTCGCTCAATCCGACTATGTCCCACTTTATTTTTTCCAACTCCATTTCCAATTCTAACAATTTCGCTGCAGATGATAATGTTCTGGCATTGTATGTTGCAATTTGTAGTCTTGTATGGCAACCTACCTTAGCCCAGGGATTCTTAGCACCCTCCGCTTGTTGTCTTGTCTGGCCGTTGCCGGGGTCAGGGAGCAACAAGCCGCTGGGAACTGAGGGCCGTCTTTGATTTGTTTGGTTCATTTTGGGTAATTTGGGGGGGGGGGGGTGTTAGCCATAAAACACCACGCTGGCCATTGCGGGTTGGTGAGTGATAGTAGTCCAACTGACTAGGACTGTGCGTGCTGCCGTTGTCTCTCGCTATTGAGATCATCCGCCACCACGCTAAGTCGCCATCCTATCTTGATAGCGCCTTGCTTCCATCGGCCTTCTCTATACGTGACGTTAAGATACAACCCGAAGGCAGCCCCCTCATCCTTCTGCTAAGTGACCCACACTAATACACCCGGGTTGGTTACCTGATCTTTCATGGGGTTACTCACTATAACAGGTGTCACCACGAGTAGGATAGGATGTAGGAGTAGGTGGACAGAGGCTAAGGTACATGAGGAGTACTATATTACGCGTAACACACCATTTGACATCATTTTAGTGTAGGTTTAAGTCATGACTTGTTCGAGAAACTGATCAATCCTGCGATTTGGCTACTTCGAGAATCGATAGGGATGACACAATGTATCTCCAAAACTAAAACAGTTACAAGATAGTTTCCAAAGGAAAAGTTGTAGAGAATTAAATTCTAGTTGTGGTTTATTTCATGACTTTTATGAAAAATGTCCCAATGCTGAGATTTAGCCACATTTCTAGTATTAGGGTGAATGCAAGGAGAGATGATCCATATCTCTAGAACTGTGGAAGTTAGAAAGTTGTATCCAAAGGTAAAGTTGTAGAGAATCAAATTTTAGCGAACACGTGTTTCAGGGTTTAAGGGGAATTTGGCCCAATTCTGGAATATGGTCACTTCTAGAATTGGGAGGGATGACCCATATCTCTAGAACTATGAAAGTTAGAGAGTTACTTCCAAAGGCGAAGTTGTAGAGAATTAAATTTTAGCGAACGCGTGTTTCAGCGTTTTGGTGAAATATGGTCCAATCCTAGGATATGGCCATATATAGAATTGGGGAGATCACACATATCTCTAGAACTATGAGATATAGAGAGCTGCTTCTAAAGGCAAAGGGTTTTTTGGAAAAATGACCGAATGCCAGGGTGAAGTCACTTCTAGAATTGTGAGGGTTTCCATAGCACTCTTCAACTTCCATCAGGATCGTCGATATTTATAAATTGAAGCATTTTCCCGTTATCAGTGACTGAAGTAAACGAAATTCGGGCATTTAATTTTGAAAGCGAAATTATAAGAGCAATGGTATTTCTGAAACTAAATTTTAACTTCGCGACTGGGACCCGAACCCAGAATCTTCACCCAGGTGAAGATTCTGGGTTCAGGTCCCAGTAGTGAAGTTCAAATTTTCTTTCAGATTTAGTTTCAGAAATACCATTTCTCTCATAATATCCCTTTCAAAATCGATATTTATAGGTTATTCTCGACATGAGTGAGGTATTCCAATGGGGCTTCCTACGGTTTTGTGATGAAGATTGCTTTCTCTGGCAATTTTCAACTTCAAATTTTTTTGTAGATTTTGTATATTTGTAGAGAAATAAACTTAAAAAAGTACTGATATCCGCAAAAACAAACCTCTTACAAAGAAGGTGTGGCGCAAGTCTTTACGTCTGCTTACAAAAGTTCTGAAATCAGAAAAGGTCTAAGGCAAAACGATTTTCTTCCAGTTACAAAACTTCTGAAAAAATCGGAGAAAGGTGCAGCACTCCAGCTTCGAACGCAAAACAAATTAAAGCGAAGATTCGTTGAGTTTTTAAAAAATTGAGTCACAAATACCAGAACCTACAACGAAATAATTGTTCTATGCTTTTACACTGGTGGGTCTGGGTCTGGCATTTGTGACGCAATTTTTTAAAAATACAACGTAACTTCGCTTTAATTTTTTTTTGTGGCAGGCAGTTCCTTGTACCTCTCGATGTGAGATCTTTATGCTGTAGCCCTAGGATTTATGGACCATCCTTCTTCATGTCCTCCTATTACCCGCCAAAAAGATTTTTTTAGATTTATCAGGTTGGGACGACCCACTACTGGGTCGTGAAACACAGATCTGCTGATCCTTTGTTCCTTTCCCGTTCGTCACGTAAGCCCTTCGAACCTACCAGTACCAGCGAGGAACTTGTCGAGGACAATTGGTCCTAGCTTTAGTACATCCAGAGGCCTGATCACATGACCACCCAGAGTCCTGAGTCTCAGTTAAGAAAACTTTGGACACTCACAAATTATGTGATATCCGGTTTCGTTCCCGAGACCACAAGTACATTCGGGATCGCTAACGATTCCCATCTTTGACAAATGACTGCTTAGCCCACAGTGCCCGGTAATCGCTCCCACTACTCTTCTTATGCGACTCCGGTCTATGTTCAGCAGTGCATTTGTCCACTTGCAGTCGGGCATTGATAAGAACTGCCTTGTGCGCCTTACCCCACCATATTCACGCCAACGCTTTATTCCCTCTGAACGCAACCATTCCTTTACAGCCTTGTCACATTCTGACTGTGGTATAGGAATGAACTGTTCTAAGTCTCATTTAATTTAATCTACTCCAGTGCTAACAACCCTTCCGTCTGTCTCTTCCACGATCACCAATGCCATGATGATAATCCCATGCTCTCTCCGGAGAGAGACTTGCACTGGTGAAAAATAATTCTTAAAACTTAAATGTTCGATTTTTTGAACAAATTCTAGTGAAATACATTAACCTTTTACTAATATAAATCATTACGAGACGGAAAATCAATATTTATAAACTTGTTAATTGGCGTGAATCACTTATCGTCAGTCAGTTCATAACAATAACAACAAATACTTTAAATTTACTTTATGGAATGTTCTGTACGATAGAATCCACGTACAGGTATTGTCAAATGCGTGCAATGGTTCATGCAATACTATGATAATGAGATGTGTACGTGCATGAGGGCACATCTCGTTATATACTTCATAGCATCGTACATATTAGGATGTTGCACAAGAAAAACAAAGTCACATGTTTATCTCGTTAGCTCACACAAAAAAGTGTAAGAGCCCAAAACACCAAAAATTTTTTTTTCGGATTTTTTGAGTAAAAACTGGCCGAGTAAAAATTCACAAATGTGATTTGTCCGCTATTTTTCAAATTTGAAAGTCTCGCAGCGCCATCGTTTCGCATGTTTTTTTTTTTTAATTTTTCAGAGAAAAATTTTTTTCGGAGAAAACATTTTTTTTGGAAAAAACTTTTTTGGAGAATTTTTTTTTCGGAGAAGTTTTTTTTCTGAGAAAAGTTTTTCGGTGAAAAATTTTTTTTTGGAAAAAAATTTGTTGGTTAAAATTTTTTTTTTTTTTGAGAAAAATTTTTCCGAATAAAATTTTTTTTCTAAAAACTTTTTTGAAGAATTTTTTTTTGAGAAATTTTTTTTGAGAAAATTTTTTTTCAGAAGAAATATTTTTTGTTTGGGAGAAAATTTTTTTTCTGAAAAACTTTTTTTTAGGAAAATTTTTTCTCCAGAAAAAATTTTTTTGTGAGAGAATTTTTTTTTCTGAGAAATTTTTTTGTTGCGAAAATTTTTTTGGGAAAATTTTTTCGGGCATAATTTTTTTTCGGATATAATTTTTTTTTTCGGAGGAAAAGTTTTTTCGGAAAAATGTTTTTCTAAGAAAATTTTCTTTTCTGAGAAAAAAAACAGAAATTTTTTTTCGTGAAATTTAGTTTTAACAACTGCAAACTTGCAAAACGGCTGATATCGCATACAAAAACCACTTAAAAGTTAAAGTATGACGCAGTCCCTAATCTCCAAATTAATGATATCGCATACAAAATCTTCTTAAAAGGTAAAAAAAGGTAAAAGGTGTAAAAACTGAAAGTGTTGAAAAATTATTCTGCTGGTAGGTCCGGCATTTGTGACGCAATTTTTTTAACACGACGTAATTTTGTTTTAAAAAAAGCGCTGTAATTTTTTCAGAAAAAATTTTTTTCGGAGAAAATTTTTTTTTCAGAAAAATTTTTTTTTGAAAATATTTTTTTTGGGAGAAAAATTTTTACGAAGAAAAATATTTTTTCAGTGAAAATTTTTTTTTCGAAAAAAAGTTTTTTCGTAGAAATTTTTTTTGAGAAAAAATTTTTCAGTAGAAAACATTTTTTTTGAGAAAAATTTTTTCTGAAATTTTTTTTTTGAGATAATTTTTTTTTGGGAGAGAATTTTTTTTCTGAGAAAATTATTTTCTGAGAAATTTTTTTTGGAGAAAATTTGGAAAAACTTTGAACACAAGATTGCATTCAAACAAACATTTGCGTATTATCAGCGATAGCGTCACCTCAAGCGATATCATTAATTTTGAAATTGGACAATTAGGACTGGCGTCACACTTTACCTTTTAAGTGGTTTTTGTATGCTTTGTGTTTGGAAATTTGATGAATTCCAGTGGCAAATGTTTACAATTATGTAAATTTAACAAAACAATGTGGATTTGATTAACCGTATAAAAAAACTAAAACTTTTAGAGACAGTTTGTTGCCTAAAATTATGTAGTTTATCGATAAAAAATAAAAAAACTACAGTACGCCACAACTTTGTTTGATCATTTTCTGGGAAATTATGAAAATGTGTGGAAAAAAGTAGTTTCAGGCTATTTTTTCAAAACTTTGCCGGTTGAAATATTTTCTATTCATCTTTTCTTTTTTTTTTTTTTTGATGTAGGGACATGTTCTAATCGCTTTACTACTAGATGATCTATTTTATCACTTTACTTCAATACTCGTACAATGAAATACCGACATTATGTATGACTAATGTCTAGCACGAAGTGTTACCATGTATATAATTTTCATCACTATCTGTTGTCCCTCCCCCGAAATTCGTTTATCACTTTTTATATAGGTAACTTATGGTTCTACTAAAACTGACAACGTGGTCATTTTCACTTGCAAAAATCAAGGATAGCTTGAAGTGTTCATGAAGTTAGCCTTTATTCATCAGAAAAATTTCACATTTCACAATCCGGTTCACCTTCACAACGGAAGACACAGCAAATATAACTTGCGTCTGGGCATCGTCCGTTCGGTTCAATTTCACCGTTCAAAAATCGGCATCCGTCAGCATGACTCATGCAAGCTGATGGCAGGGCATTATTGGGTGGTGCTACTGAGGCCATGTTACAACTATCTGTGGAAATTAAAAGTAAAATTTACCACAAAATGAGCGAGATAGCCTTTTTGGAGGCAGAAGTATTGTTGACTGAAAAGGTATAAAAAAATACCTGTGGCAGGTAACTTTTCTCCATGTAATGTGGAGAGAAACACACCATTCTCAACAGGTGATTTTATTTTGCCTTTTTCCTCTGTATTTAAAAAGGGTCAATACCTGCCAGAACCAGGGTACATTGCGACATGAGCAAAATCAACGCCGAAATCAAAAGAAAATGTTTGTTCATTTTTCCGTTTATTGCGTTTAGAAGCGAAAAAGAGGACTAACTTGTTTTAATCGAAAATCGCATTATTTATAGAGGAGATAAATGATTCAAAATATTTACAAACTTATCTTTAGAAGCCCCTCCAGAAGCTCATGATCTTATCTTCATAGGAAGATAATTTACTTAATCAAGTCTTCAGAAATTAATATTAGTCCGTATCGAAACAATGGCAATAGATAACTGGAATAAATAAAAGTAGAGATCCAACAGCTGAAAAATCGATGTTGTTATCCGAGAAAAGAAATCAACGCAAAAACTAAAAATGTTCCTTCTGATGGCTTGAGTACTTTTGCAAAGACAAAGCTAACTCTCAATTGATTGACGACTTTGGAAACTGTTAATGCTCAATTGATAAAAGCTTTCAAAAATCATTGAGTATGTATCTAATCTCTCAATGAATTCATTCTCTAAAATGATTATAAAAAATAGAAAATCCCGTAGTCAGATCTGTAAGAGATTTATGGAAGGACGTAACAACAGGGCCTCGATTCGTCAAAATGTTTTTACGAATTTTTACAAATTTTTACGATTTTTCACAAATTTGTAAGAATTTTTACTATTTTTACAAATTGAAAAAATCGTAAAAATTCGTAAAAACCGTTTTTACGAATCGAGGCACTGCGTGATACTATGAAGACATAGGTGTGTTCGTAAACATGCGACAGATTGAAATGTTCAGATAAATAATACCTAGATCGGAGCGCGCCATCTAGGTTTCATTTCTTTGACCCTAGGTGTCAAGTCGCCATTGACATGCACATTGTCTGCCTTTTCTGTGTATGCAGTGTCGTCATTTGCTTATGACGTCACATATGAACATTTTTCTGATACGCGAACGGAGCGCGCCATCTAGGTTTCATTTCTTTGACCCTAGGTGTCAAGTCGCCTTTGACATGAGTATTTTTCTGATACTTTTCGTTGCTCCACAGCAACTACCCAATCTATGAAGCTTGGGTGGACTTAGGGACGTTGTACAATATTCGATTTGTGTAGAGAAAAATTCCTCCCGTGATTGAATCCGGGTCTTCTCAGTGACAGAATGCATTCACTTATAACCATCCGTTCGGTAGAAACGATGTTTGTCCAGAAAAACTTTCGTTAAAAAAGATTGTCAAATTCAAAAAAGTACCTCAACAGCTATAAAAATTCATGTTTTTTTCATCTAGTATTTCAAAACGCCAAAATTAAGGATGTAGCGAGTATACTACATTGTATTAGTTTATAATTTGACATCTGGCGGCGTACTTAAGCCCTGCACCTGGGAATAAAGAAGGCAGCCTGGTGCTCAACATCTGTTTTTATTAAAGTGTATACATTAATGCGATCTATACGTCACATAGGTTTCAACTCGACACCAGGCTGCGTCCTTGAGTTATCACACTTGAATGCAGGGGACAGCAGCAGCCTGGTGCCGAGTTGAGACTTATGTGACGTATAGAACTCGCTTATTCCTCCAACTTGGTAAAAACAGATGTTCAGCACAGGGCTGCCTTCTTTATTCACAGCTTAAAGTCCCAAGTAAGCTGCTGCCGACTTTGATGGTGTTACTAACTAATAACCTCACTTGTTCTGCCACTTAGGCATAATCAGAAGTTCAACACCAGGCTCCATGGTTTGCAAGGTTTAAGCTTTAGTCAGACGCCCCAATAAGAAGTTTAAGTCACAAATAAATTGACTGTTTAACCTGACCAGTTCTTGTGCAAAAAAACCAGCTAAATTAACTGGTCTGTTAAAAATTCCGTGCAAAACTTTGACAGTGCCTACAACAAACTCAGTTTTATTGACTGGGACTCGCTCTCACAGTTGATTATCCAGTTAAACAGTCAATACTTCAGGCATTCTATAGCACATTTGTAAACATGGCAGTGTGCATTACTATTTTTTATTATTTTTATCAGCTTTCGCCCCTTGGGCTTTCATTTTTCAACTTTCGTCCCTGATAGCAAGCATGAAAATTCTTTTTCTTAATAAGGTACAAATTAAGAAAAAGAATTTACATAGAATAGAACATATTAGACGATAAAAAACTAGTTTCGCACCCAAAAGAGATGTAAAGTGACACACGCTACATGTTTAAGCCTGCAATCTCACTTTTTCCCTATCTTCGTAAACGGTAAGAGTGCAAATTAGGAGATAACTAAAAAATGTTGTTCCTGAACTTTGTACTGTTTTCGAAAAGACGAATGAAACACGTGCGAGTTGGAACGAAGCACTAAATCAAAAAATGCGCTTGAATGGTTCGATTTATGAATGTGGATTTTGAAGTAATTCGTCGTTATCAGAGATGCATTCAGAGTTTCAAGCTGTTTTTCGCAGACAGCTTTTCTTACGCATACAGTCTGAACTTTATGTGGTGTGTTGTAACAGCTGATTTTGAACCTTTTTTTTCATGCGTTGCACAAATTTCTAATATTTCGTTGTAAAATAAATTCTAAAGTTGCATACGTAAGTGCCTCTCTTAGACGTTGAGACAATTTCTGTCTGCTTGGCCTATAGCAAGTAAAATTGTCTAAAGTCAAACTTCCTACAGACACGCAAGTGCAGAAACTAAGATCCATGTTAGTTCTTTACTTAAAAGTTGTTTGTCAATCAACGACTAATTCAATCCTGGTCTTCATTGATTTGCTCTATTTTCAGTTAACAGTGAATTATCACGGAGTCATATCTAATTCACAGTCACCATGACAGGTTGGAATTTCTTTCATTTATTCATTATTCAATTAGCACAGTAACGATTTACATAGGGTGGCATTGTTTTCCATGATAATCTAGATCACTATTGGTAAATAGCAACCAGAGATTCTGTCGAACTAGGAGCTTCAATGTTCATAAATAACTTCCACGTTTTTCTGGAATTTTTGAACCCCTCCCCCAACCTCAGTCGCTTTTCATATTTTTGCAGGAACCCCCTTTTAATTACACCTAAGCTTGTTCAAGGCACAAGGGTGAACAAGTCAGAGAGTGGAGCGCAGGGGAATACCTGTTCACCTCCGTGGTCTAAATCAGTCGTTTCAGCTCCGTGTTGTATACTCGATATTTCGGAATATTCCAACTGTTGAAATGACGTTTTAGACGTCAAAGTCATGAAACAAGCGAGCAGCTAAGACGAGGAATTTTCGTTTCATTAACAGTTACGAAGAAGAAAAATCGTTTGACGTTCGAAACGTCATTTTGACAGCTGGAATAGATCGACTTTTGATACTTACAGACTCAGTTATTTTTTTCAAAAAGTTGAAATCTAAGATTTCTTCGGTGAAAATAAAAATACAAGTGTCGTGAGTGAGGTACCCAACGATATTTTTTGGAGTAGAAGATGTTTTTTTTGGAATTTCAAGAAATTTCCCAATAAAATGCTGTGTTTACTTACAGTTCGCAAAAGGTGCGAAATAATAAAGGAAAATATTGACAGGTGGGAAATAATGTAAACGTTCAAAAGCGCGCCTGAGTATTTCTGGGTCCAAATTTTGTGAGGAAATCTGACGTTTTTTGTCCGTCTCCGTATAAAGTATTTTCCCTCGGTTTTCCTTATGATAAAGCAGGCCTCAGCCCTTTGCTGTCGTCCTTCTTTTGATGGTGACAAATCATTTGTATGATACAGTAGTCCAGTATTTCGCGAGTTCCCCTTTCCCCTTTTGATGGACGTTAATTATGAACAGCCCTCTATTTTCTTGAAATCCAACGTGAATAGATTACAGGAGTTTTTAGTTGAACGTGTCTTTGCGCCGGTGAAAAAGCGATAGGCGTTACAGAAACTCAGTTAGCGCTGCTCAGTACACAGGGTCTTCCAACAAATTTTTTGTGTAGAAGTCAAAAAATGTTTGTTAAAATTGGAATAACTTATTCAATTCGAACGGGACTTTCACATTTGTTCAGCTAGTAACAAACTGGCATTTTGATGTTCTGCAATATTACTAGTCATAAAATTGTCTTTCATTTCGCCTTGGGTTAGAGATAGATATCTAACAGATTTTCACATATTTGAGGTTCTCTCTAATTTTTTACAAAAACCCGACTACAGCGCCGTAGCGGTAAGAATTTTAAATCTTGAAATTCGGTAGTAACTAGCCTTTTACACTCTCCGGTATGTTTCAAGATATTTGTGGTCGAGTTTTTGTAAAAAATTAGAAATAACCTCAAATTAGAGATGAGCGGGTTGCCCGAAGCTTCGAAAAACCCGACCCGAACCCGAACCCGAATTGTTTTTTTCGGGTTCATGGGTTTCGGGTTTCGAAAATTTTAATCGGGTCGGGTTCGGTCCGGGTTTGGAAACAGTTCGGGTTTCGGGTTTCGAAAAATATTATCGGGTCGGGTTCGGTCCGGGTCGGGTTGTTGAATCATTTTATTCGGGTCCCGATCCTTTATTGACTTTTTAAATTTTACAAAACTCGTCTAAATTTTATCATCTTACATTACACGAATTTTGTTTTAGTCTAAGGTCCGTGAATAATGCAGACGTCGGACCTTGAAATAATTTTTGTTTCGAAGTAATTTGGGTTGTGAGTTTCGAAAAACTTGAGTGCCTGGCTCGGTCCGGGTCGGGTTTTGAAACAGTTCGGGTTTCAGGTTTCGAAAAATTTTATCGGCTCGGATTCGGTGCGGTTTGGGTTTAGAAACAATACGGGTTTCGGGTTTCGAAAAATTTTATCGGGTCGGGCTCGGGCTCAAATATCTGAAAATCTGTTATAGATAGATAATTTCGTCCCAAGGCAAAATGAAAGAAATCTATGACTAGTAATTTTGCAGAACATCAAAATGGTGTATCTTCCATAAGTTTGTTACTATCTAAACCTTTTACGTGACTTTGAAATGACATTTTTCGAAAAAAATTTCTTCCAAAAGTCCCGTTTCATTTTGATAAGGTTTCTAAATTTAAACATATGAAGGGACCCGTACGTATCAGAATAGATGCGGTAAACAGAGTTGATGCTACGAGAAGACTCAAACGTATCTAAGTAAATATTGACTCACCTCCACATTAAATTGTATTGGAAATTGAAAAACCCGTCCGAAGAAACTGTGTAAAAAAATTTTCCGAAAGCACAAAATTGATCACCAAATAGAGAAAAATGTTCTTCTCAATTTCTCCACAACATAACAAAAAACCGTTTTTTGGGCTAGGGCCGACCTTAGTACTGACTCAGGGCCCCTCGGACATATAATTTCATAGACAAAAATGTTTCCCTCAATTTGCTTTGCAACATAGCAGAAAACCTTTTTTTTTTGGTTAGGACCGACATGAGGCCCACTTGAGCCCTAAGCACAGGCCAAAGTTTCTTTTATAAATTGTATGTCATAGCTAGATTTTTCAAACAAAAAAAAACTTTGAAAATCGGAAAAGATTTACTCGAGTTATGTAAAAAAAAAACACGTAGGGCCCTAACAGAGACTCGTTTGTAGTGCCCTAGTCCAAGGACTCAAATCCAAAAAATGTTCTTCCACAAATTGTCGGTCATGCCAAGATCTTTCAAACAACCAAAAAACTTATGAAAATCGGAAAAGATTTAGTCGAGTTATGTACCTACCTACTCCTGGGTCGAAGTTCGACTGGTTGAAAACTGGTTAATTTTCGAATCACTACGTTCTTCGTACGAGTCTAAATAAACATTTGTTGACTTTTACACCAAAATTTTTTTGAAAGTAGCAGTACAGTCAAAAACGTTTTTTCGAATTTTTATGTCTCTTCTTCGACACACAAAATCCACAGCCGTTACACATAGAAACTGTTTAAGCGGAGATTAGATCCAATTTACGTTTTATTTGTTACAAATTACAAATTACGTATTTTCCATGATATTTTCATGTTTGCTTCAGTTGGTAGTTACGTAAATCTAGTCTGTATGTATTATCACAGCAAAACCCTTTTTAAAAGGGAAACGTGACGCAAGCCCTCGTCCCTTCTTCCAAAACAACTGATATCAATTGGGGTGACGCTTACAGCTGTGAAACGCAAAAAATTTTTTGGAATGTTTTCATTTGTGATTAAAAAATTGCGTCACAAATGCCGGACCCCCCAGTGTTATAGTTTTTCTGTTCTTTCAGCTTTCACAACGCAAAAATTTGACTTTATGGGATGTATGTCGTATTTTTGTACAGGAAATCAAATTTTTGCGTATGAAAGCTGAAAGCGTAGAAAAATTATTACATTGGTGGGTCCGGCATTTGTGACGAATTTTTTCAACCAAAAGTGAAAACATTCCAAAAAAAATTTTTGCGTTTCAAAGGTGTAAGCGTCACCCCAACTGATATCAGTTGTTTTGGAAGAAAGGACGAGAACTTGCGTCACGTTTCCCTTTTAAAGAGGGTTTTTGTTGTGATATCAGTAGTTTTGGAAGTAAAAAAATTCGACGAAAAAAAATTTCCGGCGAAAAAAATTTGGACGAAAAAAATTTCTCGTGAAAAAAAATTTCCGGCGAACAAAATTTCGGCGAACAAAAAATTTCCGGCAAAAAACATTTTCGGTGAAAAAAAACTTCCGGGATAAAAAATTTCCGGCGAAAAAAAATTCTGGCAAAAAAAACTCGGCGAAAAACAAAAATGGACGAAAAAAGATTTCTGGCAAAAAAATTTTCTGGCGAAAAAAAATTTCCGGCAAAAATCATTGCGGTGTTAAACACCCAAAAACTTCCCGCGAAAAAAATTCCGACTGAAAAAACCGTCTGGCCAAAAAAAAAATCGGCGAAAAAAACATCGACGAAAAAAGATTTCGGCGAAAACAATTTTCGGCGAAACAAAATTTCGACGAAAAAAAGTCCGCCAAAAATAATTTTTCGGTGAAGAAAACCTTCCGGCGGAAAAAATTTCCGGCGAAAAAAATTTCGGCGACAAAAAATTTCCGGCAAAATAATTTTCGGTGAAAAAAAACTCCGGCTAAAAAAATTCCGGCGAAAAAAAAAAATTTCGGGCAAAAAAATCGGCGAAAAAAAAATTGGACGAAAAGATTTCTGGCGAAAAAAATTTCTGGCGAAAAAAATTTTCGGAGAAAAAAAATTTCCGACGAAAAAAATTTCCGACGAAAAAAATTTCCGGTGAAAAAAAACTTCCGACGAAAAAAATTTCCGGCGACATTTACGTAAGTCTAGTCTGCATGTATTATGCCAATGAGGTGGATTATATTTGTGAATTAAAGAAATGTTGAAACGACAGAAATTAACAAATAACTCTTTTGTAAATATTTGAGTTCTATTCGTCACATTATGCAACTCCATCTAGGTCAATTATATAAACTCTTGAAATAACGAAAGTGTCAAAAAATTTGTTCTTCATTTTTTTCACACGAGATCTTGGCTACACCCTAAATATGCAGGAATAATCACGATTCCATTCAATTTTTTATGACTTGAATTTCAGCGACAAATGCGTCAATGAGCTTTTTATCTTCACTAGCAGATTATTTCATTTGAATTGTTAATCGTTGTTTTGGTGGAGGTGTTATTTTTCAGGGCCGGATACTAGTTGATTAGGCGGGGTATTAGGCGCGAACTAAGTGAACGTTAGAATGTTGGGTGGTTGTTTCTGCGTGACGAGGGGGGACGCTGAGGCAGGAATAGAAAATCCATAATATCATTTGTGAACGGTTTCTCGACAGCCACCGTAAATGTTGCTTTTCTGCAGTAAAATATAAAATTGAAGAAATCAGTTCAACTGAAAAAATTTAATTTTTTAATTTTTCTAGCACGAAATTCACGCGGTCATTCATTTAGCTGCTATGAAAGCGGTCGGTGAGTCAATGCAATTTCCAATGATGTACTACAAAAACAATTTGATTGGAATGATCAACTTGTTGGAGGTATTTTGAAGGTCAGAAAAAATAAAAATTTATCTAAAAAGTCTATTGTTTGAATGAAGGTCATGGAAAAATACGATTGCTACACATTGGTTTTTTCAAGCTCCTGCACGGTTTACGGTGAGCCGGAATCATTGCCAATAACTGAAGAAAATGAAACTGGACGGCGAGTGACAAATGTTTATGGAAAAACCAAGTATTTCATAGAAGAAATGCTGAAGGATGTATCGCACTCCGATCAGGTAACACTAAATCAAGTTCCTTGTCTCAGGCCATTCAGTCTACAGAACATTGTCCATATAAGCTCTGAATTTCAGTTACTATTTTTTATGAATTTTTTAAAATGTGAAAAGTTCGAGAGTTAATGGCAGAATTTTTCGTTCTTCCATCCACTTCTCATTCCTCTCGTAACTCGTTAGACGAAAAATTTGTCCCAATATAAAAATGCTGGAACAATGCAGTGAGCGGTTGTAGGCATTAGAAGTTCTAGAAACAGGCTAATCGTCCGATTGCATTGACATTTTTGAGATCTCGTCATTCACTCTTACTGCCAACTCCATTATATCATTCTTCGTAGAGATCCTTTTGTTACCGAAGTTTTTACTTTGTCTGTGGTAAATTGCACACAAACCTCGTGCCATTGTCTTTTACCGGCAGGCATTGTTCGACCACATTCTTAACATGAATTTTACATCTCCGCCTAAAGTCAGAATCAGATATTTATTTGTACAAAGAATTCATCTAACCTCATATTTATGAGGTGACAAATCACCGATGACAAATCACCCATGGCAAATCACCCATGACAAACCACCGATGATGAATCACCAACTACAAATCACCGATGACAAACTACCGTTGACGAATCATCGATGACAAATGACCAATGACAAATCAACAATAACAAATCAACGATGACAAATCACCGACGACAAATCACCGATGACAAATCGACGACGACAAACTACCACTGACAAATCATCGATGACAAACCACAGATGACAAATCAAGGATAACAAATCACAGATGAGAAATCACCGATGACAAACCACAGTTGACGAATCATCGATGACAAATCACCGATGACAAATGACAAACCACCGATGATCAATCACCGACGACAAATCACCGATGACAAACCACCGTTGGAGAATCATCAATGACAAATGACAAAGCACCGATGATGAATCAGCGACTACAAATCACCGATGACAAACCACCGTTGACGAATCGTCGATGACAAATCACCAATGACAAATCAACGATGACAAATCAACAATGACAAATCAACAATGACAAATCAACGATGACAAATCAACGATGACAAATCACCGATGACAAATCGCCGACGACAAACCACCACAGACAAATCATCGATGACAAATCAAGGATAACAAATTACAGATGAGAAATCACCGATGACAAACCGCAGTTGACGAATCACCGATGACAAATGACAAACCACCGTTGGAGAATCATCAATGACAAATCACCAATGACAAATGACAAATCACCGAAGATGAATCACCGACGACAAACCGATGATAAGGCACTGTTAACGAATCATCGATGACAAATCACCAATGAAAAATCAACGATGACAAATCAACAATGACAAATCAACGATGACAAATCACCGATGACAAATCATCGATGACAAACCACAGATGACAAATCATCGATGACAAATCAAAGATAACAAATCTCAGATGAGAAATCACCGATGACAAACCACAGTTGACGAATCATCGATGGAAAATCACCGATGACAAATGAAAAACCACCGACGACAACTCACCGATGACAAACCACCGTTGGAGAATCATCAATGACAACTGACAAATCACCGATGATGAATCACCGACGACAAATCACCGATGATTAACCACCGTTGACGAATCGTCGATGACAAATCACCAATGACAAATCAACGATGACGAATCAACAATGACAAATCAACAATGACAAATCAACGATGACAAATCATCGATGACAAATCACCGATGACAAATCACCGATGACAAATCGCCGACGACAAACCACCACTGACAAATCATCGATGACAAATCAAGGATAACAAATTACAGATGAGAAATCACCGATGACAAACCACAGTTGACGAATCATCAATGACAAATCACCGATGACAAATGACAAACCACCGTTGACGAATCATCGATGACAAATCATCACTGGCAAATCAACGATGACAAATCACCGATGACAAACCACCGTTGACGAATCATCGATGACAAATCACCAATGACAAATCAACGATGACAAATAACAGATGACAACTGAATATGTTGGGAGCAAGACCCGGTCTATTCCAACTGTCAAAATGACGTATCAAATGTCAAACATTTAGATAAATGAATATATTTTTCTTTTCTGATCAAATATACGATTAACGACACAAATCATGTTGGAGCACCTTTCTAAATGCTCGACTGTTTTATAGTTGGACCAAGGTTGTATCGCTTGAACTCGACAAATTAAAACTCCAAGTATTGTTAGTTACACCGGGTAATTATTGAACCAAGCTTTCGACTATTTGATCAGTCATCTTCATAACCGACAAGCAATACAACAACTTATCAATGTTTTATTGTTTTGACATTAAATACGCCATTTTGACAGTGGGAAATTATTTGTGACAAATCATCGATGAAGAGTGCACAGATGGATGAACGGACAGGAAGGGTGAAAACATAAAGTAGCTATCGCTATTTGATTTAACACAATTGATGTGATATTTAGCATATATCTTATCGATTCTTGATAAGCGATTTTTGAGAATCGTTTTTGATAATCGATTAGTGATAATCAACTGTTGGTAATCGATTGTTGATGATCGATACATATCGATTATCGATTTATTTAGTCGTATGGATTTTCTTCTAATTACAATGAACATTTTAGAAACAATAATTTTCAATAAGCTACAAGACTATTTACATCGATTAAAACTACATTTACACAAAATTATGATATCGTCCTCGTGAGTTCATAAATCCAAGTCAAGCTCTTCCAGCCATTTTACTGCTTCCGTTGCAGTCCTGTATAGAGCAGAAATACCCCCACTAAATTTCCGAAGAACATCTATCTCCGCTACACCCATGTCCAGTGCGAGTTTAGCGTTTTCCAGTGCTGACGAAGCTGAACGAATTAGGACATTTAGCAGTTGGCTTTGCCGACGATATCGCTATCCTAATATCGGGTGCTTTCGAGGAAATTTTGTGTTCATTGATGAATGAAGCGTTTCGGGTAGTAGAAGAGTGGTGTAGAACGTCAGGGCTGTCGGTAAACCCAGACAAGACCGGACTCATTCTCTTTACTAGAAAACGGAAGTTAGTTCCAATGTGAATGCCAATACTTTTCGGAACTGTTCTCAAGCTGACAGACAAGGCCAAGTACCTTGGAGTCGTTCTAGACAGTGAACTGGATTGGAAAGTGCATGTGGAAGAGAGAGTCAGGAAAGCGCTGAGAATTTTCTGGACATGTCGCGCCACGTTTGGCAAAAAGTGGGGTCTGAGGCCATCCGTTCTGTATTGGATGTATAAAGCCATAGTAAGGCCTATACTAACTTACGGATGTGTGGTATGGGCACCACGTGCTGAATTAGGCGCTACGAAAAAGAAAGTCGATAGCATACAGAGGCTAGCATGCCTGAGCATAACTGAAGCTATGACATCGACACCGACAGCGGCGATGGAGATACTACTGTCACTACCGCCGCTGGACCTGTTCTTTAAACAGGAAGCCGAGATGATAGTGTATAGACTGTACAAAGGTGGAAATTGGATTGCACATGATCGAAATTTTGGTCATGCAAGTATTCTCTCACAACTCAAAGAGGAGTTCAGCGAGGTAGATATGCCAGAAGTCTCTATGAGAGCGGGTTTCTGCTTCGAAAGAAGTTTCGAAACGCACCTGCCAAAGAGGGTTGAATGGGATTTAGGGACACCTCCAGCGGAGGCGGATGTCGTGATTTACACAGATGGATCGAAGGCAGATGAAGGAACGGGCGCAGGTGTGCACTCAGTGGACTTGGAATACGATGTATCCATGGCTCTGGGTTCATACACCACCGTTTTTCAGTCAGAGATAGACGCCATCTGTGAAAGTTCAGATATGATGCAGAGAGATGGCATCAGAAATAAGAAAATTTTGATCTGTTCAGACAGTGAATCGTTCATAGAGGCGCTGTCATCGGTTAAGATTTCGTCGAAACTGGTTCATCAGTGCTTCGAGACTCTGGAAACTCTGTCAAGAGACAATAGTCACATTGACATGGGTACCAAGTCGCTCAGGGAACGAAAAAGCTGGCCGGATAGGGAAGCAGTTCCACATTCATTGGGCCAGAACCTGCTGTCAGCAGACATGCAGGCTTAATTAAGTCCTTAGTGAAGGCGAAAATGAATCGGTGCCAGCAGGATAGATGGGAAACGCTCCCAATCTGTAGGCAATCTAAAGAATTTTTGATTCGATGTAATGTCGAAAAAACAAAATTTCTGTTGAGCTTCAACAGGAGTGAATTAAGCAAACTTGTAGGAAACTTAACAGGTCACAACAGTTTGAATTACCATCTCAGCAAGATGGGAATCATTGCAGATCCGACATGCAGTCGCTGCGGACTAGAACCAGAAACGGCGAGGCATTTCATATGCACTTGTCCGGCTTTAAAAGGTCTCAGAACGAAGCTCTTAGGAGACTTCTATCTGACCCCCGAAGAGCAGCTAAAACTGAAATTAGTCGACGTGCTCTCCTTTATCACAAGGAGCAGGAGACTGATGGAACCCGAAAGGGGAGTTTAAAGTTAATAGAGAAGGAGATGCAGCACAATATGCCCAAAAAAGACGGCCTCAGTGCTTTAATTCAGGATGTTAAACAGACGGAGATACAATTAATTTAGCTTCATAGTATTTAAGTGTATTTTGTAAACTGTGTAGCGAACTGAATTATGTTTCCTAAATAAAACCAACCAACCAACCAGTGCTTTCTAGGCAGAGAGAATCCCGTCACTTGCTCAGTAGGGTCAGCAATCATTGCCCTGTTTTCAAATAAGGGGATATTATTCCAGAAATATTTCCATCTTTCTTTGATTGAGAACTCCAGGTTGTTGAATAGTCAAGTCTTTCCAAATGGGTTTCATTGAACCAAGACGGGGTGCTGGTGCATCCAACAGGTCGTGTCTTATTGGTGCTTCAACCAAACTCGGATGCACGGTACATTTCTTCCATTCCTTATGAGCAGCTCTTTCTCTTCTTAAAGGAGGCGGTTCGATATTTGCAAGCACGTGGAGCCATGGAAGTGAACGGCGCCAGTGATAAGCCTCATCGTTTCGTTCAACTGAGTTGAGGTTGACGCCTTGTCCACGTGAGCTGATTGGAACCATACCAGAGCGGAGCAGCAAACTCGGCACTAGAATAGACTAATGCAAGTGCAGATTGTCGGAGAGTAGTTGCACTTGTACCAAAAATCTTTCGGATGATGTTATTCCTAGACTTTAATTTCTGCTTGACGTCCTCTAGTCAAGTCAAGTCAAGTCAAGATGGCGGTGAGTGCGCACGTGGTTTGTTTTGCTCTGAGTAAGTTTTATTTATTTTTTGCCAGTTTCGCGTTTCGATTCATAATTTCTAAGGTGCAATATAAATTAAGGTATGTTGTTGCCATAATCTTTCGAGCTACACAGATTTGCTCAAGGGATATCTCAATTTTTCAATTCCACAAAATTCTCAGTTTCGATTGTTTTTGTTTCGTTTCTTTTAAACCTCTATTGGATATCATCGCTTATATTATGGTTACCATAGGGCTTCCCACTGCCCCAACAATATTTTATCAGGTTTGCATCTCAATTAAAGTTTTCATTCTCATTTTCAAACATCGTAATGGTGACATAACCTCAATGCTGCCGCGTTTTTCGGATGTTATGCTGTTCTAATGTGAAGCCATCGGTGTTTTGTTGTTTCGTTGTTTGTTATTTTGAAATGCAATTTCAAGTCAATGTGATTTATAATTACGGATACGGGCTTCGCTATTCGCATAGCTATCGCTTTGGCAAAATATGGATGAGCTTGCGCATAGCACTTTAGGCACGTGTCCCCATTGAGGCTTGTACTTCCGGTGCGGTTCGGCTTACCAGGCCGTCCCACTGTATTCACAAGCGGTAAAAATAATTTGGCTCAGCCTCGGACGAGTGTTGGTCACGGGGTACGACCAGCACAGGACATAACAGGTACCCCTTCGTTGGCGATCAGGCAATGTAAAAAGGTTGGTGGTTTGTTTATTGGAAGTCTAAACGTGAATGGGGGTTTTCGGTGTCGCAAGGATGAAATGGTAGAATTGGCTGAGGATTACGGTGTAGATATCTTAGCATTGAGCGACATTAGAACTAAGGGACAGCGAGAAGAGCAGGTGGGCGGCTATAAAGTGTTTTTGTCTGGCGTTCAGTCTGGTAGGGCAAACTGGGGAGGTGGAATGGCTATCAAGCAGGAATTAGAAAAATTTGTCTTGAATGTTCGCTGCGTAAATGAAAGGATTATGTGGATATCTATTAAGTTAGCTGGGGGTATTTATCGGCTGGTTAGTGTTTATAGCCCATGCGAGGGTAGCAATGCTGGCGACCTCGACGCCTTTTACGAGCAGTGAGGAGATGTTGTGGCAAAAAGGCGAAGTGAGTGTGTGGTTTTGTTGGGCGATTTTAATGCGAGGATAGGAAACAGTAAAACCAATGCAGGTTATGAAAGGGTGGTAGGCAAATTCGGGGAAGATACTTTGAACTCAAATGGGAAGCGGTTGTTAGATTTCTGTGATTTTAATGGGTTAGCAGTAACCAGCTCTTTCTTTAAGCACAAATGGATCCACCGGTACACTTACGTCAATGGAAGTTGGGGTCATAAGTCAATAATTGGTTACGTAATTATAGAACAGGACAAGAGGCAGGAAATATGTGACACGCGTGTTTTCAGGGGTTTCACCTTCGGCTCGGACCACTATCTTTTGGGTGCACATCTGTCGGTTGGTAAACTCTGTCAGGCTAAAAGGAAGAAAAAGGTAGTTCGCAGATTTCGCGTAGGAAAGTTCAAGGAGGAGGAAGTTAGGGCTCGTTTCATGGCAAAGTTCACAGAAGGTTTTGAGGGGCTTCCTTCGGACTGCGGGGACATCGAGGCTGAGTGGGCAAATTTTAAGGAATTTGTTTTGAGTGCAGCTGAGGAATGTCTGGGTAGTGTCTCTAGCGGAGGTAGGAACAAAAGGACGGGTTGGTGGAACGCCGATATCAAAAGGCTGTGTTGGAGAAAAGAAAGCTTTATTTGGTTTGGTTACAGGATAAAACGGATGAGAAGAAAGGAGCTTACAGGGCTTGTAGTCAGGCGGTTAAGGCTCTAGTTAAAGAAGCAAAGGACCTCGCGTGGAAGAGGGTCGGAGAAGAATTGGAAGAAGCAGGTCAAGGAAAGGGTAAAAAATTCTGGTCGACGATTAAGGATATTAGGCGTGGTGGTGAAAAGGAGGGCTGCGGTAGCATTTTGGGTAAAGATGGCCAGTTAATTACGGATAAGGGAGAAGTACTGGAAACCTGGCGTGATTACTTTCAGGATCTATTTGCATCTGTCAATCCGGTAGTGGCACCTGACAGAAATCAGTTTGCTAACTCGGAGGGTGAGGAAGGAATTACATTAGAGGAGGTGACACGAAAGGTCAGCAGGCTGAAGGCAGGAAAATCCGCAGGTGTAGACGAAATTAGGACAGAATTTATTAAGAATAGCGGGTCTGGTGGGATCCAATGGCTTTGTAGGATTTTTAATTTAGCCATGAAGTCCTCAGTAGTACCCGCTGACTGGAGCTTCGGTGTTATTGCTCCGATCTTTAAGAAGGGCAACCGTAAAGTTTGTAGCAACTACAGAGGGATTTCACTTTTGAGCGTGGTCGGAAAGGTTTATGCTAGTGTGCTAGTAGATCGGGTTAGGGTTATAGTGGAAGAGGTTCTGGACGAGGCTCAGAGTGGTTTCAGACCTCTGAGAGGGTGTCAGGATCAGATCTTTTGTCTTAGGCAGGCTATAGAAAAGCTCTTTGAGAGGAATATTGATCTGTACTTATGCATCATCGACTTGGAAAAGGCATTTGATCGGGTACCGAGGCAAAAGCTGTTCGAGGTGCTTAGCGAATACGGGATTAATGGAGGTTTATTGGGCGCCATTAAAAGCATCTACTCAGGGCGCAAGGCTGCGGTAAGGATAGATGGTGAAATTAGTGAGGCTTTCGAGGTTAATGAGGGCGTTCGTCAGGGTTGTTGTCTCTCTCCTCTTCTGTTCATAATTTTCATGGACAAAATCATCAAGCAGGCCAATTTGCAGGGGAATGTGGAAATTGGGGATGTAATTATGAAAATCCTGGCCTATGCGGATGATTGAACCCTATTAGCAGATAATGCCGATGATTTGCAGAGGGGGATTGACTGCCTGAATGTAGCATGTGAGGAGTACGGGATGAAGATAAGCGTCGGCAAAACAAAGGTTATGCATGTTGGCAAATTTAGGAAAGACGTAGTGTGCA
>CM055404.1:143939954-144032704 GCA_029228625.1 Pseudolycoriella hygida
GTATTCAAGGCGACTTCGAAATAACGTGTTATACAAAGTGATCGTGCTATCTCGTTTTTTGAAGTATTTTCCACACCGGAAAATAAATCCAAGCATTCTATAGGCTCTCCTCATAAAATTTATTTGCTCGTTGAAAGAAAGTTTACTATCTATTATGACGCCTAAATCTCGCTTCGACTCAACCCTTGGAACAGTTTTTTCTCCGATTCGATATTGGTAATCAAATCTGTGCCTTTCAGTTTTACGAGTTATGGTCATAATCGCACAATTTTTTTACTTTAAGGCTTAGCTCATTGGCAACGCACCATTCTTCTAGGCGATCAATCTCTGACTGGAATAAGAGGCAGTCATCAGCAGATGCGATTTTTCTAAGTAATTTTAAGTCATCTGCAAAGCCAAACGCAGTTTTAAGTATTTTCAAGAGGTCGTTCACATATAAAATGAATAAGAACGGTCCCAAAATAGAGCCTTGTGGTACACCTTATATCGGAGACATGCATTTAGATCTTCCGCTTCCAATCACAACAACTTGCGAACGGTTTGATAAATATGAAACAATCCACTGAACAATAGATTTATTGAAGCCAAAATGATGCAGTTTCAGAAGTAGACGTACACATCTAACTACCTGCTACTCATTGCTAAAAACAGATGCTCATTACCAGGCTCCCTTCTTTATTCGCAGATTATAGGCTCAAGTACGCAGCCAGGTGTCAAATTATAAACTAATACGATGTAGTGTACGCTCTACTTCCTTTATTTTGGCATTTTCAAATTTTCGGCACCAAGTGTCCTGGCTGACTTATCTTCTAGCGAAAAGTTTGTTAAAACAACTAAGCAATCTCAAAAAAGTAGCTCAGCTACTAGGTGAAAAAACAAACTATTGAAGCACTTTTTTGAAATCGACAATTTTTTTAACAAAAGTTACTCTGGAAAAACATCGTTTTTATCGGGCGCGCTCCTGTAGAAAATCGAGAAATCATATGCTCGGCAGAAAATTAGATAGAAAAATCATGAGCAATTTCTTCATAGAACACAATATTTCCACTCTTGGGCGACTCAGAAGAAATTTTCGTTCCTTACATTAAATGCATATGGAATGGCCTATAGAGTTTGTCATTATCAATAATTTGATAATTATCGTTAATTGATAAAAAATAGAAAAATAACGACAATTGATTATCAGTTGTATTATCGCCCATCTGTAATTTATTTTCGTATGGTATTCGAGTTTAAAATGAAACAACTTGTATGAAACCAGTGTATATCTCTCTGGAACGGTTAGTTGATAAAGAGTCATCCTAGAACATGCTTGAGCATAACTTCCCAAGCCTCATTATTGTATCTACAATCGCCTGAGTAAATTTTATTGCTTAATTGCGTATCGATTTCTCATTATTTACGTTGAACAGATGTTCTATATGACAATATTCATTATTTGGCGATATATTAACCAATTCATGTCGCACATGACCGCTACAAATTTTATGCATTTCAAAGGTTTCGTGGCATATGCACCGATTATTAACCGCATAGACTCCGTGCCATGGAGGTAATTAGGTGCATAAACATTACAGAGAACATTTCATAATGCAATTATTAGGTGTAGATGAAGCAATTGGAGCATTGTCTTACTAAAACGCTTTTGTTATTGCATCAATTTGACAATATTGTTAGTAGTTCATGCGGAATGCATGCAAAACATAATTTAGTAGGTGAGTGAATTATACAGTTCTATACTGTAAATCGTTATTAGCAGCAGTCACAAACAGTACGCACGGCGATTTGCACAAGGAGACAGGAAAATCATATCTCTATTCAACTGGGGTGAGTAGTGATTGATTGGCTATTGACCCTAGAGGTTATTTATGACTTGAAAACAGGCACCTGCGAATACCATCTTCCTGGTATAACATTTTGTGAAACTATGCATTTTCCATGACCCGTTCGAAGTACAACTGTCCTATACGTTTGCTACGAACAATTTTATTGTAACATGGGGTCCGTCCGTCCGTCTCCACTTTTTTCCAAACCAATCACCCTAAACTTTTTTTTCCCAGAAAGGTACTACATATATATTTCGTGATTCAAGTTCAAAGATGAGCAAAATCGATCAAGTAGTTCCGGAGTCGAAGAAATGTCCAAAAAGACGGATTTTCGAGGGCCGGTGAAACTTTTATACAAATATCTTAGAGAGCATTTGATCTCACAGAACTGGGAAAAAATTGTTGTAGAGAATACAATTTTAGAGAACACGTGTTTCGATGTTTTAGGGAAAAATGTCTGAACACTGGGATATGACCACTTTTAGAATTGGAAGGTTATCTCTAGAACTGTGGCAGTAAGGAAGTTGCTTCCAAAGACAAATTTGTGTGAAGTAAAATTTTAGAGAACACTTGTTACAGGCTTTTGGGAAAAACTGACCCAATCCTGTTGTATGACCACTTCTAGAATTGGGCGGGATGACTGATATCTCTAGAACTATGGCAGTTTCAATGGCAAAGTTGTAGAGAATAAAATTTCAGAGAATACATATTTCAAGGTTTTAGGGAAGAATGGCCTAATCCTGGGATATGACCACTTCTAGAATTGGGAGGGATCATGCCCGAAGTGGTAGCGGAGGGCGTGACGCAGTCCCCACACCCCAAAAAAGCAGTCCACAAACTCCAGAAACGCCATATAAAAACCTTTGGGACAAGCAGCCATGCATAGGCGAATTTTTGAGTTTTTTCCCCTCGCCTTCCTCCTCCTCCAAATTATGTAAAAAAACCACGTCTTAGCAGCTTTCTAACGAGCCCAGACTCATCAGAATCGGTTGAAAATTGGCTGAGATATCGAGGTTTGAAAATGCCATTTTTCTATGGCCAATGGATTTTTCTCTTATTCTCATCATTATGGAAACTTTTTTTCTGATCTGTCGGTTTCTATGTTCTATATATTAATAATTTTCGATCTCGAGACCTAGACAGCCGATCTTCCTGAAATTTTCAGGGAACGTCAGTCTCAACCACAAACGAAAAATTTTATATGCCGCTTTTCCGGGAATATTCTGGAAAAGCCGTGGCATGTGGAAAAGTGGTCAATTTTGAGGGTTTTTTAGGTAATACTCGGAGTTTTCGAATTTTAGCTCCAGAGTGACAATAGCTAGAGAGTTGGTTTCTTCGAGAATTTTATAGAGTTTGGTCAGTAGAAGTTTTTGGGATCTTAAGGAAATGGCTGTAAGCAGTCAAACCGGCGCCATCTTGAATTTTCTCGAGCAATAAATTAGGTTTTTTTTGTTTTCGAATTTTAGCTTCGGAATAACAATACTTAGAGAGATGGTTTCTTCTACAAAGTTATAGAGTTTGATCAGGTGAATTTTTCCGGATTTTCAGAAATCTGCCAAAGTGACGCCATCTTGGATTTTTGTTAGGTATAAATTATGCTTCTTTGGGTTTTCGAATTTTAGCTCCGGAATGACACTATTTAGAATTGACACTATTGCGAAGTGTTCCGAAAGTAGCTGAAGGTGACATGAAGTGTTCCCAAGGTAGCCGAAGGTGACACGAAGTGTTCCGAAGGCAGGCGAATGTACAATAAAGTATTCCGAAGGTAGCCGAAGATGATACGAAGTGTTCCGATGGTAGCCGTAGGTGTTGGAGAAAATTTTTTTTCTGAAAGTAAATTTTTTTGGAGAAAACTTTTTTTTGGAAAATTTTTTTTTTCAGAGAAAATTTTTTTGGAGAATTTTCTTTTGCTGAGAAAAGTTTTTTCTGAGAAAAGTTTTTTCTGAGAAAAACTTTTTTGAAGAAAAACTTTTTTTAGAGAAAAATTTTTGTTGGAGAAACATTTTCTGAGAATAAACTTTTTGTTGGAGAGAACAATTTTTTTGGAAGAGAAAATTTTGTCGAAAAAGGAAAAAAAATTTTTTTTGGAGAAAATTTTTTTTGGAGAAAATATTTTGTCGAAAAAAACACTTTTTTTGGCGGAAATTTTTTTTGGAGAAACCTGTTTTCTGAGAAAATTGTTTTTGTAGACAACTTTTTTTGGAGAAATTTTTTTCGGAGACATTTTTTTTGAAGAAAGAAAAAACTCTTTTTGTTTAGAAAAATTTTTACGACGACAATTTTTTTTTTCTGAGAAGAACTTTTTCACAGACATTTTTCTTTTCTGAGAAAATTTTTTTCGGAGAACAATTTTTTCAAAAAACAGAAAATTTTTCACATGATTTTTAGTTATAACAACTGAAAACTTCCACAACGACAGATATCACAACAAAAACCTCTTAAAAGGTAGAGTGTGACGCAGTCCGTAAGTCCGCTTCCAAAATTAATGATATCGTCTGAGGTGACGCTTACGCTGAAAATACGCAAAAAATGACGATGCAAAAATAACTTTAAAGAAAGTTCAAATGTTTGAAATTGCGTCACAAATGCCAAAATACGCTATCGCAAAGTACGCATGAATTACATTTTAGAGTAAGTAATCTTAGGAATTTTGGGGATCAATGGTCTCAGACGTACTTCGGTAAGACCTTTGACATTACCTTGGGTAATTTCTGAGGGTCTGTTAAATTCTTATAGTTCTAGAAGAACATAAAACATTGAATTGCTTGCTCATTTTTATTTAGATCCGTTCGAGTCTTTTTGCAACATCTGTTTATAACATCTATTCTGCTACGATCGGATTGCCTGCCCTCTTCGCCCAATAATTCACAAATTCTATCCCACAATCACTTTTTTCAGTACATTTTAGGGAAAAAAGGTTTTGAAAATACGAACAAAGTTTGCAGATTTTGCAGAATGAAAAACCCACCAGCTCTCGGATCGAAATTCAATTACTTAAAAACGTCATGGTAAACGCCACAGGCACATACTTTGTACGGGTCTAAAAATACAGCGAAACATGAGGGATTAATTTTGTGAAATGAGCCAAACTCAAGAGGGTGTTTTTAAGCAAAAAGCTTTGAAAACTGTTTTTTCGCGAGTGTAGAGTTTGCATCCCGAGCCGAAGGCGAGGTATACAACTACAAGAGTCAAAAAACAGTTTTTAAAGCGAGTTGCTTAAAAATACACGAATGAGTTTGCGAGTGTCACGAAATTATCCAGAATGGATGACTTACTAAGCAACCCCCACTGTATGCTCGGTGTCCCAACCGAAAACGCGTCATTACATGCAGATATACATGTAATGAGAAGTTTCCGGTGGGGCTACATGTAATGAATAGCATGTAATGAATGACATGTAATGAATAATTTCCGTGGGGTGCACACATACATGTAATGACAAGTTTTCGGTGGGATAACGAGTAAAAATGTTTTCGTTTTACTCTTCGCACGTTGGGACAACAGTTATGAAATTCTGTAATAGTATTTTTGCTGCAACCAAAATGCATCCGAAGTGTGAAAAAGGAAAAGGAGAAAACTGAGCTTATAATGTTTCAACTGTCATTTACAAGTACAAACTCTAACTCCTGCAGCATTCGATAGATCCAATCATAAATATATCTCCTCCTTCCACTCAGTGATTATAATGTCCGTTACGTAAATGGAAATTAATCAATGGAAGAAAAAGTAAATATCATTTCACCGTTGTCCGTTTTCTTTATTCCTTAATGAAAAAAGCAAAATATCCGATGAAATTGTCTGTCCGAGGGTAAACGATTCATATGCCATGCTATGTAAATGAAATGAATATGTGGGACGATACATTGATGTACTCATCAAAGATATTGAGCAGCCAAGCAAAATTGAAAGAAGAAATTGGTTATCATTGAAACATATGTAAACCGGACAAAGAAAATAAAAGAAAACCTATTTTATTGTAACCTTGCCATTCAAATAAAAAATAAACAAAATTGGAAATGTAATGGAAAATATTTGTAAATGTAAAAGGCCTCGACATGACATAATATGATTATTTGTTTAGTGGTCCAAACTCATTTTTTGTGGGCAGAATATGTCTTTCGGAGTAAATGTTTTTTTTTGAGGTTTTCCTCAATTCAAAAAGAAAATGTAAAATCGAGACATTTAAAGCGAACCTTTTAAAGCTTTAAAGTCGGCCGTTGAATTCTGTTTTTCTTTTAACTTATTTTTCTTTAACACATAAACAGGGAAAGCTGGAATTTTGAGATGTCTTATGCAATCAATAAAATCGCTATTTGAGTGTTTCTTTCGAATGGTTGATTTTAGACAATTTCGCTTTTTGTATAGTAAGGAAACCTTCATTTGTAACCTTGACGAACGTATTAGTTATTTACGTCACTAGGAAGGACCGGCAGCAAAAAATTAAAGTTTCCTATGAAATTTGTATCAACCGAGGCTAAGGAACAAAATTTCCGCCGAAAAAAAATTTCAGGCGAAAAAAATTTCAATAAAAAAAGTTTTTGGCGAAAAAAATATCCGTCTCGAAAAAAATTTTTGGCGAAAAAACATTTCCGGCGAAAAAAAATTTCAGGCGAAAAAAATTTCAGACGAAAAAAAATTCTGACGAAAAAAATTTTCGGCGAGAAAATGCAGCAAAAAAAGTTTCCTTTGACACGAAGCATCTATCTTCACCAAAAAAAAGTTAATTTTTCCCTTAGTCCGTTCCATACCTTCGTCGGTCATTTTGTTGGTCACCCTGGCACACTACACACCCAACCCAATAACTTTTCCTTAAACTCCAAACATCTATCTCCAACCAAAAAAAAAAAAATAATTTTCCCCCTTAGTTCGTCCCATACCACCGTCGGCCATTTCGTTGGTCACCCTGACACACTACACACCCAACCCATCAACTTTTCCTTTTCCTATCTCCATCCTAACACAGTACAAAAATTTTGCTCATATTTGACCCATACTTTGAATACACTCACACACACATACAAAACATTCTTTTATATGGGCTTTATATGGCGCCTTCTCAGAGCCCTGGCGCCCAAAGGAGGCCGGTACCCCCCTTTTTTAAAATCTCGTATGCGTATAATGCCCATCCAAAGGTGTCTGCAAAATTTCAAGCCAAAAAAGTCGGTTTTCATACAAATGGTTCTGGAACTATACTAACTAACTAAACTAACACACTAACTAACGTAGGATGTTTCCATTATTTTTGGCTTCTATGAAATAACACATTTTGTATGGAAAATGACGATTTTCTAAAGGTCAAATCGGTCAACAAAGTCTTAAGGGGATACGACGTAAGGAAAAAAAGTCAAAACTTAGCTGCATGTGGTTACGCGGTCTACAAAGAAAAAGTTTCTTAATTTTTTGCTACCGCGCGTCCATGATACCTCGGTAAACCTCGGTATATAAACTCACATCCTTATGCTACAATACTCTCTCAGCTCACAAATACATCTCGAATTGTGTAATAACCAATTTTCTCGTCTCGTTGTGTAAATAACCATTCTTTCTCCCTGGTCGTCTCATTTATCACATATCCGTGAGTTATTTTCAATTATTCATTTTTGCTCGCAGTCAAAAAATTCTTCTTGTCCGCTGGTACTAGGGCTATCGTCTGTCGATGTTATTCTCGTCGTATTTCCGTTCTGTTTCAAAGAAATCGAGTAAACGGGATTTTACATTGCCATCGTCTTCATTCAATAGGTTTTCATGTTTGTGTCTGTGTACGTGAATAGCTTCGTAGTAGTCACGTTTGGCTGATAGGCTGTATGAATCTCAGGTCACTTATTAATATGTCGTCCCACTGCTGTTTTTTTCCATCTTGTCGACATTTATGTTCATTGAAATGTTCATATAATTTTCGGTAGGTAAGGCCTATGTACAAACGACCGCAAAAAGAGCACTGGACTCCGTAGATCCCTGATTTATGGAGTTCTAAGGGCTTGTCTTTCAATGTTCTTAGGGCCTGCCTCGAAGACCCGACGTTCCTATTGAGTAGCTCCAAGTTGTATTTTTTTATAGATTGGTGGCAGTTCTTTCGTGACACTAAGAAAATACCTTTCAGTTACGCGTTTTTCTGTCTCTTTCGGTAACTCATAGAAAGTTGATAAGTTTTTCTTCATTTTTTTCTCCCGATGTTTGCTTATAATGTTTTCAACACTACCGTAATTTGCATAAGAAACTTAGTGCGAAAGAGAGAAAAGAAAATCTATACAAAAGTCCACACAAAGTTTTTTGTCTCTTTTGCACTAAGTTTCTTATGCAAATTAGGGCAGAACAGTTGATCTATGGCATCCGTTCACTCTCCCTATTTCTACGATTTTTTCTACTTCGGCAGCTTCTTTTTCTGTAGTCAAAGGGATATTTACTAAGAAATGGGCCATTGCGTGATATGCCGAGGTTTTGAGTCGGTGGTCCTGGTCATGGAACGAGTCACTCGTTATCAGTCTCATGGTGTTCGTTGGCTTCCTGTAGACATCTACTTCTATCACTCCGCTTTTAATTTCGCACATTATGTTTAGGAAAGGTAATTTTTCCTTTTCTTAGCGTTCAACGGTGAATCTGACGGCTCCTTGCTTGATCGAGTCCATAACCTTTTCAAACACCGTTTTTACCTTGTTGAACATTCTCGCGTTTTGGATGGTAAAAATGTCGTCGTGATATGTCGTGTAGAACCTCGGAAATTCTGCGTGGGTTTGCATTTTTGTCTCAAAGTGGCGCATAATTTGTAGGTCTATAAAACGTAAGCTCATTAAACATTCAGCAAAAAATGAAAAATCAATCAGCTATGCATTTTGCCATCCGCGTTTCGTAGAACCATTTTTTTCGAATTCTCGTTTTGCGCCTTTATTGTGAAAATACGGAAACTGAATTTTCATTGCGCGTTTCGTTCTATAACGAACACATAATTTATTCAGACTAAAAGCTAAGGTCTTTTCATTACTTTGAATGGAAACTGTTGGTTTATTAATTAAATTTTAATCATTTCTGGTAATAGACACTCAACCATAGAGCGTATCTCATTCGCATTTGACTAAAATTTGGAAGATTCTAATTCATTTACATTCTGTCTATGTATCCAAAATGTTGTAGAACATTTATCGCAAAACTACAAAATTTTTTACTGCGGTATAAATGTAAATCAGAGGAAACGAGGGGAAAACCAGTGCTGAAAACATGTTCGAAAGTTCTAATTCCAGAATTGAATTCCAAAAAACATAGGACCAAAAAATTCCATCAGCCTGTTTCAAACATTCTTGAACTGTTTCCTTTTCGACGTAACTTTCTGTATAGTAGAATTAATTTATTCCATCAATTTACAGAAATGATACTTCGGGTTCACCCTTTTTAGATATGATGGGTACTGTCGGTCACGTCGGGGTCACCAATGTAGAACCTTATGTTCTAGCAATAATTAAAACACATAGATCTTGTATTTTATGTTAATTGTTTATTGCGTGTTCTCTGGTCAAGTGTCGATAATGGAATGAATGTTAAGAGCACGCCGCAAAAATGTGAACTGTCAAATGTGCGATGTTTTTTTAGAAGAGAATCCTGCGTAAATAACAAATTCTTCAAAATTATGGCTCATGTACTGTGAGAGGATGACTATTATACGAATAATAGATGAGTCAGAATTCAGAAAGTTTAAGTATAAAGGTACAAATTTGCTGTGAAATAACATCGCAACCTAACTTGGAATGCGATGATTTTTCAAAGCAACTTTCGACCTTCATACTCAAACTTTTTGAATTCTGATTCATCTATTATTTGTGTAACAGTCATCCTCTCACATAACATTTTGATTAGTTTGATTAGTTATTTACGCAGGATTTTGTTTTAAAAAAACATCGCAGATTTGACAGTTCATATTTTTGTAGTGTACTCTTAACTGATATGAGGTGTGATGAGTGAATGTTTACGTATGTGTATGTGTGCTATAATTAAGTAGGGGTCGAGCCACTACAGGTACTTGGTGGGAGCAACTAGTTTGTAAGGGGTCGGCCTAATAACAACTACTTAGCGCGCCTATTTTCTGCCACACTGGCACGTATTTGTCGTAGACTCTGTTTATACAGACAGCATAGGGTGAAACACGATAACTCGAGTAAAACTCAACTGAATTTAAAAAACTTTATTTCCTTTAAAGGTAATCGAAAAATCTTTCATGGGTTTGAATCTGGGCACTGTCGGCCAAAGGGCCGCCGAGTTAGGAACGTTTAAGTGGTTTTTGGCCTTTTGTACATAACTCGAGTAAATCATTTTCATTTTCATTTTCATAAATTGTTTGAAAGGTCTGGGCATGGCCGATAATTTATGGAAGAAACTTTTCTGATTTTGAGTTTAGCCCATGTTTTTTGTACATAGCTTGAGTAAATCTCGTCTGATTTTCAAAAAAAAAAATATTTCAATCGAAAAATCTAAAAATGGCCAACATTTCATGGAAGAAAATTTTTTGATTAGAAGCCCTTGGACTCAGCCAGGACCCTTGAATTGAGATTCTACTAGGCACCAACGTGTTTGTTTACATAAATCGGGCAAATCCTAACCAATTTTGTTGATTCTTTTTCTGTTTGAGTGGTAACCGAGTACCGAATTATATTCAAAAACAAATTTGGGCCCGGTGCCTGTGCTTAGGGCTGAAGTGGGCCTCAGGTCGGTCCTAACCCAAAAAAAAATTTTTTTTTGCTATATTGTAAAGCAAATTGAGTAAATATTGTCTATGGAAGTGCCCTAGGACACAGCATTTGACAAAAAAATTTTTTTTCTGTGTTGTAGAGAAAATTAAGGGAAACATTTTTGTCTATGGAAGTATTTGTCCGAGGCCTCTCCTGAGGGCTCTAGGTGGGTACTAAGGTCGGCCCTAGCCCCAAAAATGGTTTTTGCCATGTGTTAGAGCGATACCAGATCGTTATACCGGACAGAGCGGATTGCCTAGGAAACTGGCCGACCTGCCTACCGGCTGATGGACTGGTGAGCTTTACGTATGGGTCGAAAACTAAGGAAGGAGCGGGAGCCGGGATCTATTCGCAGGAACCGGCAAACTGCGACAGTCTCCATTTAGGAAAGTTAGCGAGCATCCTCCAAGCGGAGACGTTTGCGACGTTGATGGGAGTGATGAATTTAGTTCCAGAAGGAATGACGGGTGGCAGAGCGACCATCTGCTCAGACAGTGAGTCGATGATAAAGGCGCTCGCGTCGCCTGTGACAACGTCAAAACTGGTTAAAGAGCTGAACCGATTGGGACTGAGAAATCAGATCACGATCGCCTGGGTACCTGGGCACACTGATGTAGACGGTAATGAGAGGGCAGACGAGCTAGCCAGACAGGGTTCATCATCTGCGATCGAGGGCCCAGAAATCCACTTTGAGATCCCACACTCTCTGTGGAACACTAGGTGCGGGCTGAGTCTGCAAAGATTTGGTGCGCGTACGGCGGAGGAAACACACAAAACTCTTCTTCCCGACCGACGCCTGACGAGAAGTGGGCCAAGAAGCTTCTCAGAATGGACCGTAGTGGCATTAGGAGAGTAGTGGGAGCCATTACGGATCACTGTGGGTTGAACTAGCACTTCGCCAAAATGACCATTTTGGCTGATCCAAGATGTGATTGCGGCTTGGAGGAGGAAACGAGCGTCCACGTAATATGCGAATGCCGGAAGTTCCACCTGCTAAGGAGCATGACATTAGGTGGTTATGTGATTTAACCCTCCGATATCTTAGACCTAGGACCTATCGCCTTAGATAGGTTCTTGGTGAGAACCAGAAGGTTTTAAATGATTTACATGATGAACGGGAAGAAAATAAAGGATCATTAGATCTGTGTTTTAGGAGCCAGAAATCGCCCATTGCACCCTGATAAATCTAAAAAAAATCTCACAACTTCATACACTTAAGAGTTAAGGTAAAATTTACTTAAATACGTTCGAGTCTTTTCGTAACATCAAATTCGTCTTTATTTGCAAGGAGTCTTTGGTGATTATGGTTGAAAATCGGCTGTCGTTCCAAATTACGATAACTTACTCAACTCTGTTTGCCACATCTATCCTGATACGTACGGGTCCCTTGCATATGTTTTATCTTGCAATTTCACCCTAGTGAGAAAAAAACTTTGTTTTGCTGGGTAATTCTTCCTTTCTTCCTAGTAACGTAATAGTTTATTTCAATATACCCAATACACACGAGATTTGTACGTATTCGCGGGCGAAGCTCAAGCAAAAGCAAATATCGGGTGTGTATTGGGGTATAATTGAAAGATATATTGCTGTATGTGCGGGAGTGTTGGTGCACTTGCCGCAAAAGTAAGGTTTCGCTATCTAGTCATGCAAATACACACACCAACATACTCTCGCTTGTACAGCAAAAACTATCAGAATTGTAATGAGCACTTCTCTCCAATACTTCAAGTTTTTCGTTCGCGTTCATAAATAGCCCTAAAAGGGTAAAACAAGTTGCCTTAATGTTAATAAAGCAAGAAACTTTTTTAAATCAAATTCAAAATTTAAGACGTTAGCACGCAAAAAGATGTTTCAATTTAAAAAAAAATAAATTACTAACTTTCGCCAAGTATCTCGCCTTCTGCAAATGATAAATGTGTTGACCAACGTCTGCCGACCCGGATTCATAACATTAAAAAGTAATTAGACTGCATTAAGACAAATGCATATGAAGTAATGCATTTGTCTACTTTATGCTCTTGTAACACATTTAGATAGCTTCCATAACAATTAAGCTTTACTTAGGATTCTGTACGATGAAACTTTTAATACACTCTTTTACATCGTAATTGTATATAAGTTTTGGAACACTCAACGATTAATTAGATTAGTTTCTTGTTTTTCTCAAAGTTTTAAGCCAGAAATTGATAATAAACGGAAATCTTACAGAAAAGTTTCTCGAACAGTTGAAGGATAAAAATTTATTTCAAAGAAAATTTCAAATTTTCTACCTGCACAATCGGAATTTGACGGAAAATTATGTCGCTGGGGTTAAGAAGACATTTGCGAAGGAATATAATTCTGATGTCGTAATTGGAAATGGCATATAAAGTGAAAAATTTTCATGTTAGTCTTTTCACGTGAAAGCGCATGAAGTGATAAGGAATTTGTTCTTTGAGACATTAATTATTTACTGCTACGAAAAGGTATAGAGTTTCGGGTAGATGGCTTAGAAGTTTCAACACTTGAAACCAACAAATAATTTAACGCCGATGAAAATAGTTTGGTGATAAACGAGGAAGTATCGACATGTCTTGAAAATAAGCTCTGAAATCTATATTTAAAATACTGGAACTATAAGTACTTTATTTCGTCAAATTTATCTTTTTTTTCTATTCTTAGTGTCTAGCTTTTTGTATTTTTCTATCTGAATTATGTTTGAGGCGGTCTGTGAACACTTTCATTTGGATAAACGAACAATTTAGGGCTTAGCCCAGATCGTACACTCTAATCGCTCTAGGCTAAAATATTACTAGACAAAATAACACCAGACAAAACAACGCCGACAAAACAATGCCGACAAAATAACACCGGACAAAACAAAGAGGACAAAATAAAATCTGACGAAATAACTCTCGGGGGGAGGGAGGGATTCCAGTCCAGTTTATAGCGTAACTATAAGAGTCGTTTGAGAGGTGTCGACAAGTTGGGAATTGATGCAAAGAAGTTATTAACGTATAATATTACGTTCGTTAGAAGGATAATGTATCGTGTTGGGTGGCTCTACACTCCCATCCCCTTGCCTTCGGCGAGCTTTCAAACATTCTGCCTTTTTTTTGTAAGGGTAAACCTTGGATTCCGTCATTCGAGGACCAACCAACTAAAACCTCCTTCCTTGATCATCATGCTCTCGTCGCCCCGGAGCCGCCTCACAGCATAAGTTCGGCCAGGTTGAGCTTACGCACCCTCGCTATCAGACCAACGCCTCTTTTTGCTGATTATCTCTCCATGAACTTTGTGGCTTCACCATTATCTTCGTAACCACGTTTCAACTACCTGGCGCACACATCATCATGACACATCTTAGATATTATGTTGTCGGTGTTTAAATCTAGCCTGCTCACGTCATCATCAACTATCAGCTCACGTCGCTCCTATTCGAAACGGGGACAAGCGAATAGCACGTGCTCTGCAGTTTCTTCTTCTTTATCACATGCCGTGCAGAAGGGTAACTCCGTGAATCTTCTCCTATGCAGGTACTTCCTGAAGCATCCATAACTGCGTCAGATAGACATTAACTTCACCGTGTTTCCTACACATCCGTTCGGCTGCGTTCTGAATGAGCCTATGGGTCCATCTTCTTTTGTCTGCTGAATCACACTCTCTCTGCCATTGTCTCAGTGATTGGCTCTTAATTACGTCCTAACTGCTTTGGTCCTCACTGGCCCTCACTCTCTTTCGGTCTGTGGCATTCGCTGTCTTCCATCAGCGTTATGCATATTGGCATCGTTCCGGCTATAAAACATACTTCTTCCACTGGTATCGTTCGATAGGCGCTTGCCACCCTTGTGCTTGACAGTCTTTAGGCGTTATCCAACCTCCTCCGGTTCCTCTTCGTGTCTAACGACTCTATCCTCGCTGGTGGCCCATATCGCAGTATCGATAGGGTAACACTTGCTAGCAGCCTCCTTATACTTTATATCCAAACCCATTCGGCATTATCCTGGTCAATACTGCGTTGGCTTTCATGGCCTTTTCGCACGCGTAATCCACAATCCACATGGCTATTGAAATTTATGTGGACGTCCAGTATGACTCAAAGGTATTTTAAGTATTGAGTGGATGTGATCTCGTTAACGCCAATGTGCAATTACTCCCGAGCATGATCTCACTTTTCTGATGGGCCAACGTCAGCTTTGCCGTTGTCATTCAGCTTTCAACATTTTCTTATGTTTCCAACGCGATAACTTTCCACCTCTGACTTTAACCTACCGGTAAGAGCAGAAGCGCTTCCCTCGTCTTTTTTCTTTCGCGCCTTGTCGGCAACGTCTACAACTTTATTTATAGCATCAATTGTGGACCTCTCTTTTCGAAATTGGTCGTCTGACAGTCAGTGCTCGCACTCTATAATCTGTTCAGGATAATGGCCTCCATCAGTTTTCCCATTACATCCAGCAAGCATATTGGTCTATAAGACGATGACTTATCTAGCGGTTTTCTTATTTTCGGTAATAAGACCAGCTTCTGTTTCTTTCTACTGTTAGGAAAAAATTTTCCGTTATCGAGACACTTCACTGAGGAACGATGTAGGAATTAGAGATGAGCGGGTCGACCATTTTCCGAAACTCGACCCGGACCGAACCCGACCCGATAAAGTTTTTCGAAACCCGAAACCCGAATGGTTTCAAAACCCGACTCGGACCGAACCCGACCCGGGTAAAATTTCCGAAACCCGAAACCCCAACTGTTTCAAAACCCGGACAGAACCAGATACTCAAGTTTTTCGAAACTCACAACCCAAATTACTTCGAAACAAAAATTATTTCAACTATTTCAACGACGTCTGCATTCTTCACAGACCTTAGACTAAAACAAAATTCGTGTAATGTAAGATGATAAAATTGAGACGAGTTTTGTAAAATATAAAAAGTCAATAAAGGATCGAGACCCAAATAAAATGATACAACAACCTGACCCGGACCGAGCCCGACCCGATAAAATTTTTTGAAACCCGAACTGTTTTCAAACCCGGCCCAGACCGAACCCGACCCGATTAAAATCTTCGAAACCCGAAACCCATGAACCCGAAAAAAACGATTCGGGTTCGGGTTCGGGTCAAGTTTTTCGAAGTTTCGGGCAAACCGCTCATCTCTAGTAGGAATTATGTTTACAATATACGCCACCGACGTATTATATACGCGCTTAATGAATGTATTATCAACCTTATTTAAGTATTGTGTAGTATGTCATACGTAACGAACGTATTGTGTGCTCACATGATACGTGAACGGCGTTCGTAATATGTGCATGGTTGATAGAATACGTCGGTTTTATAAACAGAATTCCTACGTTGCTTGTAGATATTTCCTCAGGGTTGATCTGAACATATTTGGCTTCATACATGCCGAAGTCTACAGAGCCCAACGATGAAGTTGTAGATTAACGTGCACGGCCCCCATGGGCGAGGAATCAGGCACGCCTAATTAACGCGAGTCACCTCGTCGACTCTCCCAAAAAACGGATGTTCGTTGCAGAACCTCCGTGTCCTAGGTAAGGCCCGAGATACTATCATCTATCTTCTGTATTTTCGCCAACCTGGTTGCCCAGGAAGGACTAGGAGTTCAGTCACCCAAATTCAACACGTGAACTGGTTTGACTTCCACAGCCCGCACGTTACAGTGTCACTAGGCTCACCGATTTTATCCTTGGTGAGGGCTTTCGCAGTAAGGCTCATAACCAAACCACTTCGGTAGGAATGTGCACCCATTCCTGGTACCGCTAGACCATCTCAGGAAACCATGATGTCGCCACACACCAGTGGACCAACGGGACGATGCAAGAAAAGTCCGTTGGCGACCGCAGAGGAGTGTACTCTTCTCTTATCTCCATTTCCGAACGAAGTGAATTTTATGATGAATGATTCCGCAAGCTAGAACTGAGGTCCACAACCTCGTACCCATAAGAAAAACAATTTTTCTAAGTTACTCAGCATAAGCTTCGAAACGGCTATAGTGAAAACTGGGTACGAGGCTGCCTTCTGATGGCTACCGAACAAAGTGAATTTTGGGATGAACGATTCTATAAGCTAGAACTCAGGTTTGCAGCCTGAAACACACGGGAATAACTTTCAAATCTAGCTTTTTAGAACCGACTTTTATACCGAGGAAGAGCCTGCGAAATTGCCAATTAACAAACAATTTGAATCCTTGCTGATGGACATGATGTTTGAATTTGGGTCACACTCCACCTTTATCACCATTGAGCATCCACAAGAAAAATTTTCAGATGTTATTTGTCCCATAAAACGTTTTATCAGTGACTTACTAGAGACCGTCACACGGGTTAAGTCCCAAACTGTTTGACAAGTTAATATTTTTCCATACATTTTTGGACCTCATCTGAGTAAGTTGAAGTTACCTGCAAGGTTTCACAAGATGATGTTTTATAAATTGTGTGCGTACTTTGTCACAATTTTTCTGAAGATCCTCGAAACATTTAACTAGAGCTTGGACTGTTCCAGAAGACACCAGGACATTGGGTTCTGAATAGATCACGTGTCGAGTGAGTCTGCTTGAGCTTATACACATGCTTGAGGCAGCGTTTCTGTAATATCTGGAGCTGCTTCAGATCAGCCTTACTCGCACTGCCCCATGCTCCCACAACGTAACTCAAATGAGAGTGTCCGAGCGCATGGTAGATCTTCATCAAAATTGGTTTCGGCAGCTTATGCTTGAGCTTACTCAGAATTCCACTGAGCGAAGCCGACTTCCCGCAGAGCTTAGCGACATGTGGTTTCCAGCTTAGAGACTCGTCCAGCATAAGCCCAAGGTACTTAAAGGAACTTACAACTTCAACCACCTCCCCTTTCAGGGTTACTTGACCCAGTCCTTCTACCCTTCTAGATTTATTCCGAAAGTGTATGACTTTGGTCTTCCCAATATTGAGGGCAAACCCATTAATTTCCAGAAATTCATTGAC
This sequence comes from Pseudolycoriella hygida, assembly GCA_029228625.1. NCBI lineage: Eukaryota > Metazoa > Arthropoda > Insecta > Diptera > Sciaridae > Pseudolycoriella > Pseudolycoriella hygida. Next base: position 143,957,452 of record CM055404.1, read on the forward strand.
CAGCTCAATATCACTGTTCAAGTCGCTCACGTTCCGCTCATAAGCCATGTTTGCACAGATAATCCCCGCGTCATCAGCGAACAAGGTCACAGTTCCTTTCAGAGCCAACCGATGCATGTCAATAATGTACAGCAGAAACAGAAGCGGTCCTAGGACACTGCCCTGTGGTACACCAATGTCAATGAAGCGCAAATCACTGCTTATCTGTCCAACCCGCACGCACTGTCGCCGATTCCGGAGGTAACTCCTCATCAGTTCAAGTGGGATGCCTCTGACTCCCGACACCTCGAGCTTATACAACAAGCTTTCATGACTGACACAGTCAAAAGCCTTGGCCAGGTCGAGGAAGAGGGCACTGACGCATTTGCCCTCGTCCATATCCGACAATACCCCTTCCAGCATCTCGTAAATAGCTGTGTGGGTGCCAGATTTTTTTCTGAAGCCATACTGACGATCGCATAAAGTTTCATTTTTCTCTAGGAATTTTGTTAGCCTAACCAGAATCAGCATCTCAAAAACCTTATTCATGAGAGGTAATACAGATATGGGCCTATAATTCGTTGGGTCAGTTTTATCTCCCGATTTAAATAAGGGTGTCACACAAGCAATTTTTAAGCAATCGGAATACACAGAGATAAGGATTTTTTCATCGATTCGGAACCTACAAACGGTAGCCTTCCTCAAATTTCATAATCTCCATATCCCATTTACTTAATACTTGAAGAAATACTAACAAATAAGGGTCTTCAACAAGCACATCGACCCTAAATATTTGTTTAGGTTTTGACTTCGAAACTGAAATCATTCATGTGAAGAATTGCAAAATAGCGTAACTTTAACTGACATTCCTCAGATTACCAGCAATTATAATCCAATTTGAATTTATTTTTAGTAAACAAATTTTTGAAAAGGGAACGATATGCCCGGTAAAATGTAATGAATTCTATAATTCATTACAATCTTGACGTGGCTACTATTAAAACTGTTGCATAAATTTAACCGACATAACTTTAGATTTTAATGAATACTGAGACCGTAATAGCCTCAACCAACCACACCATATACATATTTGAAATTTTATTCAAACATAAAATAAAACAGAAAGGGGTTCGTGCCTTTGTAACGTATAATCTTCTAAATGTTTAAAATATTGTTGAACCCTTCTAGTTGAACTTATTGCATGGCATGTTAAGCGGTGTACATACTGTTTCCGGCTGGGCTGCTATTTTCTACCAGTAACCACAAAATGGTTAGCAGATTATAAAGAATCAGCAACTTGCTATAGGGTATAACAACTTATAAACGTATAAATAAAACATAAAAATTGAGAAATTCAAATAAAGACGAAGTAAGATTTAAGTAAATAATAAAGCCACGCGACCTAAACTCTTATTATGAGATGAATTTGTTATGTATTTCGTTTGTGGAACATCTGCCGTTCTGATTCACTTTATTTTACTTCTTTTTTTTTGACAAAAAAAACTTGAATTTTGAATATATCTTTCTGATATTATTCTTTTCCATACAATAAAACGTATTGTGTTTTTTGTATGGAGCGTTCTACATATTTGAAAATCGTTCGGTTATCGAGACGTATTCGTGGAGGATATTGGCTGTTAGCACGTTACATGGTTATAAAGAAAATGTGGCGCTTGTAATTGAAAGAAAATAATAAATTCCTGAAATTGAACATTCTCCCATTGAACAACTGATGGATGAATGGAATTCAAAAAAATATACATTGTAGCATAACATCAAATCATAAACACAACATCACACCATATCAAGCAACTAAACTTGCAAAACAAAACATTGGCGCGCATCACACATTTCACACTGACACCAGAGATGGCGCAAATGTCATTATGGACTCATCGCTATATAAGGAGAGTTGAGACAACTGGAGACGGATTCAGCTTTCGAACAGCAAAGTGTACACATCTTACTTTTAGTTTGCAGAACTTATCTGCCGAACGACGCATAAAAAACCAAGCGACGAAAATATATGAAAATCTTTCATCTGATAACGTCGCTCTAGGTTTTTTATGCGTTGTAGGGCAGATCTCTCATCTGATAACGTCGCTAGGGCAGTTATATCCTTAATAGAAAACTTACTAGAATAGAACCTTGGTGTTTCAATTCTAAAGTCTTTCACAGTATCGAAAGACTACACGCCTTACTTTTAGACCGTACCGTTGATATTTGTCGAACGGCCAACGATTCGAACTTCCAGCCCATTCATCGAGATACCGTTCTACAGCATCAACCGTACGCAGCAGCGCCGAGTATAGGGGGCAGGGGAGCAAGTGGGTAAATTTAATCACTTTGTGAACAGAAATTGTACATTCGTACATTTGACGTCTTTTCAAAGACCGACACTTTTTTTTTAATATTTTGGAATACCTAGCTCAATTTAAAAAAAAAAACTCGTTTCAAAAATTGAGACATTCAAATTATTAATTAACAAAAATAGAAAAATTTTCGCTCGCGTGCACACTTACTTCTGTCGCATAGACGGCAAATACCGCAGCTTCATTCGGAATCTATTACTTCAAAAATTTTCTTATAACTTTCGCTATGAAAGCAAACATTAGCTACCGTTTCATTGCTTACTTTGGCATGTTTGCCAAATACACATCATCAAATTAAAAAATTTTGCTTGCCTCCCATGGACGGTAAACAAGTCGGCGCCGCTGATCATACGTGGCAAACAGAAGCTATATATTTCAAAAATATTCGAACGTATCTAAATAAATATTGCCTTAAGTCTTAAGTAGTGTATGAAATTACATTTACATTAAATTGAATTGGAAATTGCCGAACGGGCAATATTGAAAAACCCGTCCGAAGAAACTCTCTAAGCCCCCCCAAAACCCCCAAAACGTAAAAAAAAATTTTTTTTCAAACAAAGTTCTTCGAAATTGGGTCTATTGCGTTTGCCACGACGTTTGTAACTAGTCGATTTGAAGTGGGAGTAGGGGGGGGGGGCATCGATCATGGTTCTTAGATGCCGAATCTGCAAAAAACGTTTTGCCCGTCTGCCTGTCTATCTGGTCTGTCCGTCCGTCAACACGGTAACTCATCCGATTTTCAAAAACTTTTTCTCCCCTGAAATATTTTTTATGGGATCGACAAAATTTATAGAAGAAACTTTTTCGTGTTTGGGCCCTTGGACTTAGGTAGGGCACTAAAAACGAGTTTCTAGGGCCCTACATGTTTTTGTACATAACTTGAGTAAATATCTTCCGATTTTTTATTTTTTTTTAAATCGAAAGCTCTGGGAATGTTTCACATTTTTGAGTTTCTACTATAGGGTCCAACGTGTTTTTTTTTTGCTTAAATCGGGCAGATCCTAACCCATTTTGTTGATTCTTTTTCTATTTAAGAGGTAATCTAGTACCGAGTGATATTTAAAAAAAATTGGGCCCGGTGTCTGTGCTTAGGACTTCAAGTGGGCCTCAGGTCGGTCCTAAGGTCGGCCTCACAAAAAAAAATTGCTGTGCTGGATAAACAAAAAAAAGTTTCGAAACGAGGAAAAACAAAAAAACACAAAAACTAAAAAAAAACTTGAAGAAAACTAAAAAAATGAAAGAAAATAAACGAAAAATAAAAACTGGAAAAGTAATAAAAATGGTAAGTAGATTTTATTGATTTCTAACAAAAAAAAAAAAAAAACCAAAGAAATAAAAAAAAACCAGGTTCGAATGAAATTAACGTTTATCCACTCCTCAACAGCCCTAGGTCGGCCCTAGACAAAAAACTCCTTTTTGCTATGTTGTAAAGAAAATTGAGGTGAATATTTTTGTCTGAGGAAGAATGTGCCCGAGGCCTCTCCTTAGGGCGCTAGGTGGGTACACCCCAAGCCCGAAAAAGTGTTTTCTTTATGTTGCGGAGCAAATTGAAGTAAACATTTGTGTCTGAGGCCTCCTCCTAGTTTCGGTACATCCTGAGGCCTGATCACATGACCACCCAGAGTCCTATGCCTAAGTTGAGAAAGCTTTGGACATTCGCAAATGACGTGATATCCAGTTTCGTTAGTGAGACCACAGGTGCATTCGAGATCGCCAACGATTCTCATTTTTGCCAAATAACTGTTTAGCCCACAGTGTTCGGTGATCGCTTCCACCACTCTTCTTATGCGACTTCGGTCTATGTTTAACAGTGATTTTGTCCATTTTCGGTTGGGCACTGGCAAAAGTTGCTTTGTTTGCAATGTGCCACCCTTTATTTCCTCTGACCGGACCCATTTTTTTAATAGTTGGTCACACTCTGACTGTGCTACAGGAATGAACGGTTCGGGCCCCTGTTCCGCAGATGCAAGCACAGCTTCGCTAGTTCATCCGCTTTTTCATTTCCTTTATTCTAGAGTTTCCCGGTACCCAAGCAACCGTCACCTGATTTCTAAGGCCCAGCTGATAAGTGTACTTTTGAACTCTTTCATTAGTTGGGACGTGGTAACAGGCGATATTAGCGCTCTGATCATCTATTCGCTGTCGGACGGAATTGTGACTCTTTCACCTATCGTTTTCGGTTTCAATGATCTCTCAAATCCTTCTGGTGATATTTCCTAAGTGGAAGCTCTCCTCTGTTCTAGGTTCCAGAGCTAAAACCCCGGCCTCCACTCCATTAGAGTTTTTTGATCCATCTGTGAAGTAAATGATCCATCTGTGGATAGATTATCTGGCCAAACATTAAGGCCCATAACTTGTGTGCTAAAATATAGTCTACATTTAGGGGCTCAAATTTTGCTGATATCCGTGGACGAAGATGCAGTTTCAAAAAAGTAAGTCAGCATTTCCCTTCCTAAATATGTTGCCTTTTAACAGCAACTAAACTTATTTTTTGGGATTGAACCTTGTCTCAGAACGACAAGTTTTTGTACAATTTTTTACGATTTTTTTCGCCGTTCTCAGAGTAGGGAGAATCCCAAAAAATAAGTTTAATTGTTATTAAAAGGCAACATATTTAGGAAAGGAAATGCTGACTTACTTTTTTGAAACTGCGTCTTTGTCCACTGATATCAGCGAAAATATAATATTTGAGCGCATAAAGGTAGACTATATTTCAGCATACAATTTATGGGCCTTAAGCCATTCAAGTCTATGTGTAATTCGATGCAATGAATTTTGTATATGACCTGGGAACCGTGTCAATCTTCTGAAGGGTACAAAGGTGCGAGAGTAGTGATGAATGAAACATTTTTCAGGAAAAACCTTATCTATAAGTTTCTTATACAAAAAAGCATTGTCAGACGAACGATTCAACCGAAAAAAGTGGTTCTGAGGTCGTCCACTTTTTTATTTTCAACTTTTGACGGGAATAGCCCCTATTGGGTACGACAGCCTCATAGTACGTCCCTTCATGGGTCCCTTGCATATGTTTTTGTACTAGAGCCGATCTTAGAACAGACCTAGAGCGGAAGGAGAAGACCAACACTCCAATGTACAAAAACGATCGGCTCTTTTTTCTCCACAACACTGCATCATTAGAGGAGTATTTATGAAAAACCATCCGCTATAGTGTAGCGTGAGTTAGGGCCAGACTAAGGACCCTACAGCCCGAATCATTCAACCAATTTCCACAACTTGGTTTTATGATTTACTAAAGTCTATATCTTTCATTCAATAACTTGAAGAGCGATTAACGTGTTAATTTCAAGGGATCTAGGTCAAAAAAACCCCGGACAAAAAACCCCCCGACAAAATAACCCGGACAAAATAACCCCGGACGAAATAACCCCCAGAGGTTATTTTGTCCGGTTTCAAGAAGTAAGGAAATGTTAAAAAAGAATCCGGACAAATTTCGCACAAAGCATGGTTTGCATATGTTGTTTTTATGATGTAGGGGGCCCCCTGCACCTGGGGCGAGCTACAATATGCCCTGCAGGCGGCCTTACAAGCATTGGGCTCTGCCCCAAATCCCGCTAGGGGCTCCGCCCCTTAGGCCCCGCAAGAGGGGAGATACCCCCTTGACCCCCCATCGCGAGGGCTGCCGCCACTCGACCCCACTTTTTTATTTTCCCATAAAATTCAAGCCTGCGGCGTGGCATCTTGCTTGTTATCCGGGGGTAATTTTGTCCGGGGTTTATTTTGTCCGGGGGTTATTTTGTCCGGGGGTTATTTTGTCCGGGGGTTAATTTGTCCGTTTTTTTTTTTGTCCATGGGTTTTTTGTCCGGGGTGTTTTTGTCCAGTAGTTGTTTTGTCCGGATGCCAATTTCAAGTTTTATGTTACTCGAGTTATCGTATTGACAGACGGACGGACAAAATCGTTTCTGCATATTTGTCTTACACTCAAAAACGCAAAACCTACCAGGTTTTCGACAGGTTACAAACGTCGTGGTAAACGTAAGAGACCCCTTTCCGAACAACTTCGTATCTTCGTACGAGTCTAAAAATGTTCCGAATAGTTTTCTATTAATGTGACAGAAGCAGCAGATGAAACCCTTTTTTCGGCATGTTATAAATTAATTATTCACATACTTATATGACCGCAACCAACGAATGATAATAAAGGCTAGGTAGAGGATTACAGGTAAACAAAAAGGGTTTCAAAAATTGTTATTTGAAGAGCATTACAATTAAGTTAAATTGGAGTCAATGAAATATTGGAGTCGGGCATTTTATTTCTCTTTTTTACGAGTTAGTTAGTAAGTGGTGACACGAATAGTTGCCTCTACCGACCGCCTCTATGGGACAGAATACCGAAAGTTGTGCTGATAATCTTTTTCCAAAACCGCATGCGAAGTTGTGAAAAAACTTTGTTCAAGAGAATTATAAACTTTTGATAGCATTGAGAAAATTTAGGCGAATATTTTCACAAATGAAAGTATGCGTCCAAGAGCACTCTCGGTGGCGATTGCCTGTAGTTTGAGGAAGGTCGATTTTGAGATTAGTGAGTTGAAAGTTCTAATGAAAGGTAAAGTATTTAGAAGCTGTGGACATGAAAATTGTTATAACATCAAGAGTTCGATGGCTCAAATTGTTAACATGTTTCGTGCGGGTCCATTTGCAACAGTTAATTAGACGATTGTCGATTAGAGAGCCTCAGTCTATTGGATCGAAATATTATGATAATCGCACGTATTTTTGTCCATAAAATTTCGATTCTTTTATCCATATCTCGCAATTAAGTTCCGATCATTTAAATGCAAATGCACGAAAAACATACACTCATTTCCCTGAACGGAAATTCTTTTCATGATTATTGTCGTTGTTTTAAACAAACAACAAACAAATTCCATATTCAATGGTCAATACGTGTATATAAGAACTTCCGTTTTGGAGAACATTTGCCAATATGCCATTTATGGTATGCGATTGTATTAAGTTTCGCTCTATTGATCCTTAGATAGATGATATTTTAAATGCATCAGGCAGCACATGCATCCACCAATATGCACTGATATGTAGAGCAAATCGTTTCTATTTGCCAATATGCTCTTATTGAGAATCACTTGAACAAAAACAGATACTGTATACAGGTACTAGATATGTAAGCCACACCAACCACCTGACCAGAGACGAATGTGATCAATCTTAAATTATTAAAAGCTCATTCAAACTGTTATAATAATCTCAACAAAAACACTTTTTAAAAGGGAAATGTGACGCATCTCTTTTCCAAAACAACTGATATCAATTTGGGTAACGCTTACAGCTTCGGAACGCAAAATATTATTTTGAAATATTTTCATTTTTGATTAAAGAAATGCGTCACAAATGCATGACCCCCCAATGTTATAGTTTTGGTGTTCTTTCAGATTTGACACGAAAAAAAATTTAAGTTTTGCGTGATGTGTGGAGTACGGGTAACCAAATTTTTGAATTTTTTGCGCAGAAAAATTACTACGTTGTGACGCATTTCTTCAAAAATGAAAATATTTTAGAAGAATTTTTTGCGTTCCGAAGCCGTAAGCGACACCCAAATTGACATCAGTTGTTTTGGAAGAAGAGACGAGGACTTTAAAAAGGGTTTTTATTGTGATATCAGTAGTTTTGGAAGAAAAGAGAAAACAAATTTTGAAGAAAAAATTTCCGGCGAAAAAAATTTCCAGCGAAAAAAAATTTTCAGCAAAAAAAAAACTTCGGCGTAAAAAAAGTCGGCGAAAAAAATTTTCAGCGAAAAAAAAAATCAGCGAAAAAAAGCTTCAGCGAGAAAAAGCTTCAGAGAAAAAAAGCTTCAGCGAAAAAACATTTCAGCGAAAAAAAAATTTCAGCTAAAAAAAATTTATCGAAAAAAATTTCGGCGAAAAAAAATTGCGGCGAAAAAAAATTTTCAGCGGAAAAAAATTTGGCGAAAAAAAATTTCCATACAAAAAAAATTTTATTTGACACGAAACACTTAACTTCAAAAAAAAAAATAAAAAAGAATCAATTTTCCCCTTACATCCGTCGCATACCACCGTCGGCCATTTTGTTGCTCACCCTGACACACTACACACTCGATCCAATAACTTTTCCTTTGACACCAAACATCCATCTCCAACCCAAAAAAAAATATAAAAAAAATTTAATTTTCCCCTAAGTCCATCCCATATCACCGTCGGCCATTTTTTTGGTCACCCTGAGTACTACACACTCAACTCAATAACTTTTTCTTTGACTCCAAACATCTATCTACATCCTAATACAGTCCAAAAATTTTGCTCATATTTGACCTATACTTTGAATACACTCACACACTCACTCACACATACAAAACATTATTTTATATGGACTTTATATGGCGCCTTCTAAGAGCCCTGGCGCCCAAACGAGGCCGATCCCCCCCTCTCCCTTTTTTTAAATCTCATATGGCGTAGAATGCCCACCCGAAGGTCACTGCAAAATTCCAAGAAAAGTTATCGAGCCGTGTTCGAGCACGAGCCAAAAAAGTCGGTTTTCATACAAATGGCTCTGGAACTAACTAACCCACTAACTAACGTAGGATGTTTGGACCCGTACCAAGTAGAGGAGGGGGTATCGTCTAGAGATGACGAATCAGCAATAAAAAAAATGTCCGTCTGTCAGTCTCCACTTTTTTTTCCAAACGGCTCAACCGATCAGCCTAAACTTTTTTTCCCTGAAAGGTACATGACATACATCCCATGATTCAAGTTCGAAGATGAGCACAGAAATTCCTCATTTTGGTGTCAAATGAAAGCATTTGATGTCAAAAAACTGGGCAAAACCTTTTGTGGGAATCGGGACCAATGGAATGGATGAAATTGAGATTCTTCGCCATATACGAAAACAGTTTTTCGTCTGTATTTCCTTAACTATGCAATATGGAGATTTACTGTCAAAGGCAAAGTTGTAGAGAATTCCATTTAAGCGAACACGTGTTTCAGGGTTTTGGGGAAATATGGTATATGGCCACTTCCATAATTGGGCAGGATGACCCAAATCTCCAGAACTATGAGAGGTAGAAAGTTGGTTTCAAAGGCAAAGTTGTAGAAAATAAAATTTTAGAGAACACGTATTTCAGGGTTTTAGGGAAAAATGACTTAGTCCTAGGATATAAGCTTCTCTAGATTTGAATGGTCTGAGATGTACCTCTGTAGGGCCTTTGACATATCCTTGGATAATTTCTATGGATCTTTGAAATTCTTACAGTTATACAAGAGCAGAAAACGTTGGATTGTTTGCTTATTTGTATATTTGGATACCTTCGAGTCTCTTTGCCACATCTATTCTGATACGTACGGGTCTTTGGTTATGTTTTTGTGTATGTTTCATGGATAATTCATGAAAAATGTATGTAGATCATTCGAAAAAGATGTAAAAAATATGGATAAGTAATGTAACAACGAGGATGTTGCTACATTATTTTTACATCATTGTTACATTCCAAATTAGAAACTTGTTTACATTATTTTAACATGATTTACATCATTTTTTCATCATTTATATAGACACTACATTAATTTTACATCAATGGAAAAAATTTATCGATAAATACTATGTAAATCATGTTAAAATGATGTAAATGCTTTTCTAATTTGTAATGTAAAAATGATGGAAAAATAATGTAGCAAAATACATCGTTGTTACTTCAACTGTAAATCTTTTTTACATGATCTACATTAATTTTACACAACATTTACATTATTCTTACATCAAAAATATAATTTTGCCGAACTTTAATCGGCTTACCTGTCTGAATATTTGCAGGTATTTGCATGTTTGTTGTATTACGTATCACATGAAGTCATACGCTCTGCTTTATTCAATTGGGATTTCTCAACAAGAATAAATAAGATTTTGATTAAAGCATACAAACAACACGCTTTGGATCATTTAAAGGGATCGACATGGTGACAGGCAAGTTTTAAAAACAATTTCAATATTCCTCCCATTCCTCCCTTTTTACCATGACCCAAAATTTTTATTTTCTTTATACATAACTTAATAACAATCGGACGTCGTTTAGTTGTGACAAATTTAAATTTTCTCGACTCGAAATTCCACCCAAAATAAAACTATTATTTGATCGAACCCAGAATTGTTTAGTAAACGAAATGTCGAAATGTTTATTTGTTTCACCGAATCGATTTTTTACATTATGATGTACGAGTACGTCGCAACGGTATTGGATATTTAATACTCTTAGCGAGAGACGGCAACAAAATTGATAGCGTTAAGGAGTTTGTGTTGTTCGATGTCAAGAATTTGTTTGACTTCATAAATCAAATAAATGGTACAATTGTATACCTAACTGTATGGGGGTCCGATGAATATATCCCATCCATTAATAAGTGCTTTTTACTAAAGGCTGAACCATGTAACCAAGGGTTAAGAAAATTAATGTATGCCACCGAGAATTGAGGGAAGTGAATAGTCCAATTGCTCTTACGTTGCCACAGTTAAGTGAACAAACATTGGTTGCAGATCAGATGCATATATAATTCCAAATTCTAAATTTCACTCTCCTATGTCTATAATACAAGCCACATGGTGCAAAATGTTTTCAAAAGTTTGTGTCTGTTTTTACGTTTTACTTTACCCTTTTTAACCAATTATGAAAGTAATGAAGTCATTAAGTGGAAAGGCTGGCCGGATTAGCTCAATCGCTCTTTCTGTTAGCCCGGGACTGACGCTGGAAAAAAAGTACAATCCGAGATGTGTCAATATATTAAAATTAACGCCTTTTCCCTTTAAGACAAGTAATTTTTCTGTAATTTTTCAAGTTACGTACGAAGTTTTAGTTTTTATTGTTATGCGGGCAGAAAACACAACATTCCCGGATCGGTCGAAGATGGTTTTTCATATTTTCTGGCAGCAAGAGAGTACTATCTCGTTGGGAAATTTTTGGCTCCCACATGTGGAATGAATCCTCGCGAGTGTATTTAACTCTGCAAAATTTGTCACTGCTAATTCGCATCTGTTCTGCATCTTTTTCCATCTTCGATCCATTTATTTCCATCTTTGATCCACCTATTTCCACCTTCGATCCACATATTTCCATCTTTAATCCATCTTCGATCCATCTGTTATGAATTGAAATACACGTGTACCAGGATGTAGCCTTCATTGAACATATAGCAGTAAAAATAGGACAAATGTTGGTTTAAGTTCACTCGTACACGTATATTTCAAATCATAACAGATGTATCGAAGATGGAAATAGATGGAACGAAGATGGAAATAAATGGAAAAAGATGTAAAACAGATGGAAATTCGCAGTGGAAAATTTAGCATTTTAAAATTTAGGAGAGTGAAATGCACTCATCCTTACCTTTTGCTCGAAATACAACATTCCCACACGCCTCAACAAGAAATATCCGAGGGAGACAGTAATGTGCTATTTCTCTAGCTACTACCACAGAGCAAGGTGTGCGTCCTATTCTCCCACTTGTATGTTCCATGTCAAATGAGTCAATTTATTTCAAAAGTCTATTTGTGACCCCTGGCCGACCTACCGGTCGACATCGAAGCACGAACCCAATCTTCACACAATATTTGCAATATAAGTGCGCCAAAAACTCAAATATTTTCGTCAATGAAATGTTGTTGTCAACTGTTTATCTTTACAAGATTTTACAAGAACACGTTGCAGATTTTTTGAATCCAAACAGAACAGACTAGTACAGAGAAAACAGACTGACTGACTTTCCTTAGAAACTGACGTAAGATAGAGCAATGGGCTGAGGCCTGTTCGTTCAACTATTTGCCCAATCTCCCTAATATAGAAAAAATCAGTTTTTTTGACGTATAGAAGAACAATGACGCGTTTCAATACGTTACGAATGCGTACAGCAGTCAGGGATAGAAGGGTCTGGTACTACAAGAAAAAGTTACTTTTTTGCCATTGTTTACTTACAATTTTATGACCCTTTTATCATGGGAGAGATAACAGTGCCAACTAAATAATACAATTCGGTTGTGTTGGTTGTTCAACAAAAACGCCGTCCATATAGTGTACCCATTAGGGCCTTCAAAAAAAAAATTGTGTGTACAAATCAATATTTGTTTGTTAAAATTTAGACACCTTATGAAAATTAAACGGGACTTTGAGGAGAATTTTTTAAAAAAAAAGTCATTTCAAGGTCGCGCAAAAGTTACTCACATTTGGTCGGCTCATAACAAACTGGTCTAGATACAGCATTTTGGTGTTCTGCAATATTACTAGTCAAAGATTGGTCTTTTATTCTGCCTTGAGACTAAATTATGTATCTTCAACGGATTTTCAGGTTATGTCAATTTTTTACAAAAACCTGACTTAAAATATCTCGAAACATGTCAAACATAGTGAAAAAGTTTAAATGCTAGTTCATACAGGATTCGATTCGGAAAACTTTTCTAGAACATATTACACTTGAATTTCTTACCGCTGCGGCGCTGTAGTCGGGTTTTTGTGAAAAATTAGACACAACCTCAAATATCTTGAAATCTGTTGGAGGTGGAGATAGATAATTTAGTCCCAAGGCAAAATGAAAGACCTATCGTTCACCAGTAATATAACAGAACATCAAAATGCTGTATCTTCCACCAGTTTGTTACCAGCTGGCCACACGTGAATGACATTTGGGCATTCTTCAGAAAGTCCCGTTGTATTTTCATAAGATTTTTTGATTTTTACACAAAAATTTTGTTGGAAACCCGAATCAATTTGTCGTGTGGGGTCGGGTTTTTGAATTTATTTTTGTTGTCGAGTTGGGTCGGGTCGGGTCGAGCCGAGCCGAAAAAATTATTTCATTCAATTATTTCCTCAAAATTGAATTTCAGATTTCAGATGAAATCTTTTTAAAAAAAAGTTCGGGTCATGGTTTCGGGTCGGGTTTGATTTTTTATTTTGATTCGGGTTCGTTCGGGTCGGGTTTAAAATTTTCATTTTAGATCGGGTTCGGTTCGGGTCCACGATGCTGCTAAAAGAGAAAAAAGTTTTTTGTGAAAAGACACCCAAAAATGTGTTGTGGTTTTCGAAAAAGGGACTCCCCCAGTTAACCAAATTCCTCCTTTTTTAAAAATTCGGAAAAGTCATATGCTTTGTTTCGTTCTTAAATGTCAAACATACATAAGAGAGAAAAAGATAGAAAGAAAGGAAAGCAATAGGAAGGCAAAAGGAAGAATTTGGTTAACTGAATAGGGTTTAAAACAGGTTTCACTTGATTCCAATCAGATCCTTCCCCATGAATCTATACGAGATTTTTTTTCATCCGTAGGGCTGATTTTTTTAAAAAAATTTCGATTTCTTCTGGTTTTCCTAACTGAAAAGTTTGTAATATTTGAGAAACTTAGAAAAATTTATTTTTGAATTTCTCGGTAAGGATCTAGAGATCGCGCAACCGCAGAATGTGATTTTTCGGCCACTAACTCTCACACAATCATTCAAATCGGCTTTATGATATTTTTAATGAAAAGCCGCATTAATTCCCTTTCCAACGACGCCCCACATGAGTAATTTGATAAAGAATTGGATTTTACAGTCGATTACAGTTTGCTGATTTTTGCAACTTTTCGGTCACATGGTGGTTTTTGGGCTCCACGCTTTATGCGTTAACTGGAAACTTCAAAAAGCAATTTTTCCAGGAAAGCAACTGCCTCAACGTTTCTAACGACCCCCGATATGAGACATTTGGTGACGAATTGGATTTTTGGTGACTGTTAGTGTTCGAGCACTTTTTACTTCTTTACCGCAAATTTTGAAGTTTTACGACCTCCAGACTTCACTCTGAAGCGTTAAATGTCTCAACGCAATTTTTCCGGGAAAGCCACTAATATTACCTTTCTAACAACACTCCACTTGAGCAATTTGTTGAAAAATTGGACTTACGGCGGCCATTTGAGTGGAGGTGATAGCTAGAGCAGCGAAATAGTAGGAAAAATTAGCTTCACTCAAATAGCTGCCGTAAATTCAAATTTTCAACAAATTTCTGTGTGGCTTTTCAGAAAAAATTCCTTTAAGACATTAGTTCCTTCCGACTGAAGTCTGGAGGTCGTAATTGGCAGTATATAATACACTATTTGAACACCCAGCAAAAGATGCTGCTCCGATACGATTAATTGTCATGGGTATAGGAAAGTGGCGATAGAGTGTAGTCAAAGAAGTTAATTTTGAAACTAAATCACCGGTGATTCGTTGGTGAATTACCGATGATTCACCATGGAATCACCGATGATTCATGATGGAACCACCGATGATTCATGATGAAACCACCGATGATTCATGATGAAACCACCGATGATTCATGATGGAATCACCGATAATTCACCATGGAATAATACTTGGAATAACCGTGAAATCTTCCATGATTCACAGTGGAATCACCGATGATTGACAGGTAAATCACAGATTATTCACAGTGAAATCTCCGACGATTTACCGGGAAATCTCGAATGATTTACCAGTGAATCACCGATTATTTACCGTGGAATCACCGATCATTCACCAATGAATCAGCGATGATTCAACGTGGAATAACATATGATTCACAGTATAATCACCGATGATTCCCAGGTGTATCACAGATGATTCACAGGTGAATCACAGATGATTCACAGGTGAATCACAGATGATTCACAGGCGAATCACAGATGATTCACAGGTGAATCACAGATGATTCACAGGTGAATCACAGATTATTCACAGGTGAATCATAGATGATTCACAGGTGAATCACAGATGATTCACAGGTGAATCAAAGATGATTCACAGGTGATTCACAGATGATTCACAGCTGAATCACAGATGATTCACAGGTGAATCACAGATGATTCACAGGTGAATCACAGGTGAATCAGAGGTGAATCACAGATGATTCATAGGGGAATCACCAATGGTTTAAGAGTGAATCACCGATGATTCAATGTGAATCACCGATCATTCACTAATGAATCTTTGATTATTTCACTGTGAATCATCGGTGATTACCCGGTGAATTATCGGTGATTCCCCGGTGAAGGGTGCACAGACGGGCGTACAGGAAGGGTGAAAACATAAAGTAGCTATGGGTACTTAACAACTAATCGTCGCGGTACAGTTTTCAGGTTACCTATTCTACGATGTAGTGAACCCATCTTATTGGTGTCGCTACTAAGGCAGCACCAAGATGTGTTCGACTGGACGATCATTCTGCACATTCAGAAGCTTTTTTAAGCGATTTCATCGATATCTGCGTAGAATTTGTAAAAAGAGGCTGGGGAGGATGAGAAGGGCGTTGGAGGACTTCAGTGGGCGTCTGGCGCACTTTTCCTTCTCCAATGTATGTTATTTTAGGCTGTGAGCTCTACGGATGAAAAAAAAAATGAAAATCTCGTATAGATTCGTGGGGAAGGATCTGATTGGAATCAAGTGAAACCTGCTTCGAACTCTATTGGAGTCCCTTTTTCGAAAACCACAACAAATTTTTGGGTGCTCTTTCAGCAGCACCGTTGTCCCATTTGAAAAAAAAGGTCGACCCGCACACATCTAGTCTGTAGATTCAAAAGCCTTTCTAGACGGACCCATTGTGCTGTACCTTGCCTTTAGCAAGCACATGTAACCCTGAACCCTTGGTGACTCTTGCAGTGGCCCAACTTTTATCGTGAGTATCGTATCAAGAAGTCTTTCACCAGATATTTTAACGGTAATCGATGTTGCCATCATGTTCTTTCAAATTCGAGCAGCAGAATCAACATAAATAATAGCTGCTTGTCATTATTTCTGCTTATCAAAGTTTTCATGTTTCCGAACATATGGGCAATTTGTGCAAATCTGCCATAGCGACTAAAAGCACACAAATTTGGTATAAATAAAGATTGAAATGACAAGGTGGAAAATGTGGTCATTCCGTTGTAAACATTAATAAATAACCGAGCATATGTTGTCTGTCTAAAAATCAAAGAAAATGTTCGTTTCGAAATAATAAAAAATTGAGAAAAAATTTTTATAAATTGATACTCTCCGCAGAATATAAACGTTTTTACATGTGGGCTAAGGATCCGCAGATAATTACATTGCACATGTTGTGTGCATAATACATGCAACAACATCATATTTGAATTCACATTGAACGCGACATCATGATAAGTCTTTGATTTGTAAAACATGTGTACATGGAATTAATGTCCAAAGAAAACAATCCACAATCATCTAAAAGGATAAACCTTTTTTTTATAATCTCCTGTTGCGAACGAAGGGACTTACTTTGAGAGATGCATGGCTATGGCTACACCTTTAACGAATTTCTAAATTAGTATATAAAGAGACCATCTGTCGCAGGTGCAGAAGCGTGCTAGTTATAAATGTTCTACTCTACATTTTAAAACGTTCGTTCCTATGAAATTGAAATTATACACAAATAGATGTTACACAGCCCCGCACGATCTTCTCATCAATTTTTATATTCGTTGTAGTCAATGCATATTTAAGAGATGGTGATCCTTTGTTGGTTATCCCGAACCTGCCAATCTTACATGACTTTCTATAGCTCTGAATTTTAGTAAAAAAATGTTTGCCATTTTTAGACAATGTTACCCTGTTACCCTAAAGATTGAAAGAAATTAAAGGAAAGGGTTTGGTGGTGGTAGGGGGTTGCAGTGTGGGTGACGGTGGTTGTAATATTTTCTTAAACCCAAAACTCGAATAGCATCAAAATTAACATACTCGACAGTCTCAAATAGTCCCAAGATGAGTATACTCAACAGTCTCAACTGGTTTCAAAATGAACATACTTAACAGTCTCAAATAGTCTCAAAATGAGTATAATCAACAGTCACAAATAGTCTCAAAATTAGTATACTCTACAGTCTCAAATAGCCTCAAAATGAGTATACTCAACAGTCTCAACTGCTTTCAATGAGTATACTCAACAGTCTCAACTAGTCTGAAAATGAGTATACTCAACAGTCACAAATAGTCTCAAAATGAGTATACTCAACAGTCTCCAATAGTCTCAAAATGAGTATACTCAACAGTCTCAAATAATCTCAAAAGGATTATACTCAACAGTCTCAAATGCAGGGTTGTATTCGCTAATTTTCTCGCTAATTGAAATTTAATACTTTATGTAGTTTTTCTTCTACAGTGAGATCGGTGTCGCATTCTAGGCAACTATATGCAACTTTTTTGTGAAGAAATCGGGATTCCCAAATCGTTCGTTGATTAGATACGTTAATGAAAATGCAGAAAATCGTATTTCGCTAATATTGTCGCTAATTTGTGCATTTTCATCAACATATCTCATCAACGAATGATACGAGAATAGCGATTTCTTCACACAAAAGTTTCATATAGTAGCTTAGAATGCGGCACCTATTTCACTTTAAAAGTAAAATCACCTAAAGTATTAAATTTCAATTAGCGAAGCAATTAGCGAGAAAATTAGCGAATACAACCCTGCCAAATGGGCTTAAAATTAGTATACTCAACAGTCTCAAATAGTCTCAAAATCAGTATACTCAACAGTCTCAAATGGTCTCAAAATGAGTATACTCAACAGTTTCAAATAGTCTAAAAATGACCAAACTCAACAGCATCAAATGGTCTCAACATGAATATACTTAACAGTTTCAAATAGTCTCAAAATGGCTATACTAAACAGTTTCAAATAGTCTCAAAATTTGTATACTCAACAGTCTCAAATGGTCTCGAAATGAGTATACTTAACAGTCTCAAATGGTCTAAAAATGAGTAGACTCAACAGTCTCAAATGGTCTCAAAATGAGTATACTCAACAGTCTCAACTAGTCTGAAAATGAGTATACTCAACAGTCACAAATAGTCTCAAAATTAGTATAATCAACAGTTTCAAATAGTCTCAAAATGACCATACTCAACAGCATCAAATGGTCTCAACATGAGTATACTTAACAGTTTCAAATAGTCTCAAAATGACTATACTCAACAGTTTCAAATAGTCTCAAAATTTGTATACTCAACAGTCTCAAATGGTCTCGAAATGAGTATACTTAACAGTCTCAAATGGTCTAAAAATGAGTATACTCAACAGTCTCAAATGGTCTCAAAATGAGTATACTCAACAGTCTCAAAATGAGTATACTCAACAGTCTCAAATGGTCTAAAAATGAGTATACTCAACAGTCTCAACTAGTCTGAAAATGAGTATACTCAACAGTCACAAATAGTCTCAAAATGAGTATACTCAACAGTCTACAATAGTCTCAAAATGAGTATACTCAACAGTCTCAAATAGTCTTAAAAGGAGTATACTCAACAGTGTCAAATGGTCTCAAAATGAGTATACTTAACAGTCTCAAATGGTCTAAAAATGAGTATACTCAACAGTCTCAAATGGTCTCAAAATGAGTATACTCAACAGTCTCAAAATGAGTATACTCAACAGTCTCAAATGGTCTAAAAATGAGTATACTCAACAGTCTCAACTAGTCTGAAAATGAGTATACTCAACAGTCACAAATAGTCTCAAAATGAGTATACTCAACAGTCTACAATAGTCTCAAAATGAGTATACTCAACAGTCTCAAATAGTCTTAAAAGGAGTATACTCAACAGTCTCAAATGGTCTCAAAATGAGTATACTCAACAGTCTTAAATAGTCTCAAAATGAGTATACTCAACAGTCTCAAATGGTTTCAAAATGAGTATACTCAACAGTCTCAAATAGTCTAAAAATGACCATACTCAACAGCATCAAATGGTTTCAAAATGAGTATACTCAACAGTCTCAAATAATCTAAAAATGACCATACTCAACAGCATCAAATGGTCTCAACATGAGTATACTCAACAGTTTCAAATAGTCTCAAAATGACTATACTCAACAGTCTCAAATAGTCTCAAAATGAGTATACTCAACAGTCTCAAATGGTCTCAAAATGAGTATACTCAACACTCTCAAATGGTCTCAAAGTGAGTATACTCAACAGTCTCAAAATGAGTATACTCAACAGTCTCAAATTTAGCATACTCATCAGTCTCAACAGTCTCAAACACAAGAAAAATGTCTATTAATTTAGGCAAAAATAAGCATTCTCATCATTTTTGATGATGATGACAGTCTCAAAAACAGTCTAAAAACGTTCGAAAATACAGTACTCAGTGCCATACACAAGAACAGTCCCAATTTCAGTCTCAAATCGCATGGTTTTTTTTACTCGGGAATCCTCTCGTACACACAAGAAAAGAAAAAGAATCATAAAAAGATCAAGGAAATCTATAGAAATTTTACCTACAAGTAAAAGGAAAACATACAAAATTTCAGAAAGTTCTTTAAAGTTCGTGAAATTGTAATGCTACGAATTTTAGCGAAGAAAGGGAAACTTTTGGAAATCCATTTACACCCAAAATTTTAAAAATCGGCCCTTCCATCTAAAGTCGAACAATTTCAAGCGTCATGAACACAATGGTGGTCCAAAAGTCCAAAGTCTGGGGTACCACCCCTCAAATTACTCTAAGTGGGTCGCTGATAAAAATAGCTCCCTTCAAAATCTGGAATTACAAAATCCGGAATTGCAAAATACTT
Source organism: Pseudolycoriella hygida (assembly GCA_029228625.1). Lineage (NCBI taxonomy): Eukaryota > Metazoa > Arthropoda > Insecta > Diptera > Sciaridae > Pseudolycoriella > Pseudolycoriella hygida. Next base: position 143,977,356 of record CM055404.1, read on the forward strand.
AGAAACAATCCTGAAACCTTATAATCAGGATGAAAGTTTCTATAATATAAAACCCAAAATCACTGCACTTCGCCGCACTTCACTGCACTTCACTATAGTTCGCTACACTTCACTACAGTTCACTACGCTACACTTCACTACAGCTCACTACACTACACTTCACTGCATTTCACTACATTACACTTCATTACACTTTACTACAGTTCGCTACATTTCACTACAGTTCACTGCACTACACTTTGTTACACTTCACTGCAGTGCAGTTCGCTACATTTCACTGTACTAGTTTGATCATAAATTCCGAACTTTGAGACTTCGTTCGGAAAAATTTCTATACATATATGGGAGCTCTTTCCCTTCACACTCGGGCCTGCGGCGAGCTTCGTTACGCCGTGGAGGATGCTTTATGTGCATGAGACTCTGCCCAAACCCCACTAGGGACTCCGCCTTTTACACCCCTCAAGAGGAATACTCCGCCCCTAGACCCCGCTTTTTTATTGCTTTTAGATTTGAATGCTTCCGGATTTTGTGGCTTCCTGATTTTAAGACGTCCGGACTATGAGGCTTCCTGATTTTGTCATTCCGGATTTTGTACGATCGCAAATAAAAAGGTGACGGGAATTAACGTCCGGAGCGGAATTAGAGCCCGAGAATTATCGCCCGAAAAAATTGGAATTATCACCCGGGAATTATATCTCACGGAAGGACATTTTCCTAATACGAATTGGGCGTTTTCCTTGTACAAATTTACCTGATGACTCAATGACTGGTAGAACTGACCTTGCTATGATGTAGATGATCTTAGCAACTAAAAAAACGTTTTCTCTGGACTGTTTTGTGTGGATTAAGACAAAGTAGCATTAACACTACTCCTCATCGCTCACCTTTAAAGTACAATTTTCCGACATTCTACATTTTTCGTGAGCTTTACACTTTTTGGGACATTTCGGCTTCTTGGATAATTTGGAGGGGTGGTGCCCCAGACTTTTCGACAACTTCATTTTTCCATAATGATTTCACCCTAATGAACACACATGTCTCATTATTTCGTACAGGTCTGATAAATGCAGCTCTTCATTAAGTAAAAAAAAGGTAAAATCCTTTTTTGCGACGTATATGCGACGCCAAATTTACACTTTGTTTGATCCAAATTTTCTAAGAAATCATCCTTATCGTACTCACATCTTCCGAATCGAAGATAATTTTTAAATTACAGAAATAATTTTTTTTTCTGATTGGTTGTTGTCATCTTCACCTGTCCCAGCATTAAAATATGGTAATGCCACATCCAGAACTTACATTTATTTATTTCCACTTTCAGAACGCATAATTAACTCAATTAATTTATGCAAATTTCGATGCAGGTAACGAATACTCTAATAAACAACCAGTTCAACTTATGCATCTTGCATGGATACATCAATGTTATAATGTCGACTTCAATTGCTGCAGGCAAACTGTTAAATTGATGTTTCAATGCTAGAACACTTCGTGAGCATCATATTTAACACAACAATATACTCTCTCATACTCACTTGCCATTGTTATCAAATTTCTATTAACGGATACAACATTTCAGCAACATTTTCTAATTAAACAACTCAGAGAAGGACAACGAAAGGAAATTTGTTGCTATCAATAGAAGATTTTCTTTCATGGAAAAACCACTATACAGCTTTGAATGTTACAATAAACTTTTGTGCGTTAGGAATGTCGGTGAAATACACTCGAAATTGAATTTGATTAAAACGCAGAGATTATAGCTCGAGTAGCAGCTACATAACTTTGACTTGAGTTTGCAAATTGCAAGGTATTGCGCCGACGTTAAATGGAAAATTAATTTGTATTTGTGTATGTGCAGTTAGCTATCAGTGCAATTTGTTACCTCAAAGTCGGAATCTTTTAATTTTACTTGTTTAGCGAGTTAACAGCTGAAACGTTGATGGCTTTAACAAGTTGTTTAAGTACTGAGATAGTCCGGTGTAGACTTTGTTTTATTTTGACGTAAAATGGGGCATACTATCTTCAATATAAAGAAGCAATTCCCCAATCAGACATGAGTGCCGCCGAATCGCAGCGCATGTAAACATTATAGATAGCCCAAGCAACAGAAGCACCATATATATTCCTTCTAAACAAAACGAGAAACGATCTACGATTAACAGACAGAATCAGAGTCGAGAGCCGAAGAAACTAGTCGGCGGCCAGCCGAAGTAACGTCCGTCGTCGAGATCGGCTAAACAGTAAAAAAACATATGCAAGGGACACGTACACATCAGAATAGATGTGGCAAACAGAACTGTTGGAAAAAGACTCGAACGTATTTAAGTAAATATTGCCTTAACTTGCAAGTTCACATTAAATTGGATTGGAAATTGCCGAAAAGGCAATATTGAAAAACCAGTACGAAGCAACGGATAAAAACCTCTCGAAAAATCCGTGAAACCCCCAAAAATGTGAAAAAAAAATTGAAAGTTTTAAAACAATCACGCAACCAATTTTGCTCATTTCTTTCTGTGCTTTCTGGACGTCCATATCTTTCATTCAAAACCTTGAAGACCGATTTTAGTGCTAATTTCGCAGATATATAAGTCAGATAGTTTCACCGACCTTCATAAAACCACGTTTTTGACCACTTTTTCGACCGCCGCTTCGAAAGTTCTTAAATGATTTTGCCCAAATTCAATATCGTTGTCAGGTTTTAAATTATCTTTCAGGAAAACGAAATAGAAAAAAGAGAGGCAGATTTACAAGGCCCTGGCTGACGGGCCCTACAATAGAATTTTTTTGGGGTTGTGTTCCTTAATTAACAGCTAGGGTTTCCAGTATCGATCCAACGAGTGAAGCGCCGCAAGCGAAAATGTTTGATTGCAATTGTAGGGTTCATTGTAAGTTAGAATTTTATTAATTGGCTAATTCCGTGTAGCGCCGCAGGCGAACATTTTGTAAATATGAACATTCAAGTTCGTTTTTTTTATGTTTGGGAAGCTCGGGCTGCTTTCGCTCTAATCGCACCTGCGAAATTGTAGACTAAAAAGTTTCACTTCCCGGTGGATTTGATTTCCAGGTAGCTTTGACTTACCGGTTCTTTTGACTTCCTTGTGGCTTTCACTTCCCGGTAGCTTTAACTTCCCGGTGCTTTTGACTTTTCAGTGACTTCGACTTCACGGTGGCTTCGACCTCCCGGCGGCTTTGACTTTCCTCTTCTCGTTGCTTTTTACTTCCCGGTGGCTTTGACTTCCCGGTGCTTTTGACTTTCCGGCGGCTTACACTTCCTGCTTCCCGATGTTTTTGACTTCCCGGTGGCTTTCGACTTCCCGCTTCCCGGTGTTTTTGACTTCTTTTCCCGGTGGTAATTGCTGTATAGCAAAAAAATATTTCTTATGGTACAATTTCCCGGTCTCACAAGCTCACCTTTAGGGTTACGGGATTATCGGCGCTCTACGTGTGAGGGGTCCCAGGATCGGTACCGATTTTTTTTTAAATAAAATGTTGTGTATTTTACTTTCAATTTTATTTTTTACTCTACTTCCGGAAGCATCTATGCGAGCTAACACATTTAACAAAGTTCCCTCCATTGAAATATGTCTCAAAAAAAAGTTATTGAAGGGAGGCGAGATCTGAGGCGTGGACCGAGTAGTGAATATAGTCGTGCGAAAGCCTATGGCCAGGACTGTCTCTGGTAAGAGTCACCAATGGGTTCCAAGCCTTCCTTCCTAGACGGCAGCTCGACAAAGTTCCCGCCCGTGAAAAATGTATTCAAAAAGATTTTTTTCTGGGAATGACAGATGTGAGGCCCGGACCCAATAGTAAGTATAGTCGTTAGAAAACCTACAGCCAGAAAGTCAAATACAAATTTTATTTAAAAAAATCGGAACCGAACCGGGGACCCCTCACACGTAGAGCGTCGATAAACCCGTAACCCTAAAGGTGGGCTTGTGAGTGAAGATTTAATGACACAATATAAAGATTTCGCTGAGATAATACAATTGTGACAGAGTGGCGAGGAGCCGTTCACTTTTCACGTACTGACTCTCTGACCACCATATTCTCTCACGGGCGGATTCTCTCACGGGCTAACTTCACAGCAGTAATTTTACCACCTTTATTTTATAAGTTTGACGGAGCTTGCACAACACGTCCGCCACCGAAGAAGTAGAGCTACAACTCAGATAGAATACACAGATGGTAAATAGGCCGGTAATGCTAAGTCTTCAACCTTGCGAATGCCTAAACCCCCAAAAGCTAAAGGAAGAATAGCCTGAGCCCAAGAAAATACTGGCATCCTAACATTTGCAATCGCTTTAGTTGAACGGAAAATCTCCACAACATTTTTGAAATAGAAATGTCCTAGAAGTTCGCAGCAGATAATTTAACCTACAACTGCCTAAAGACTTCACAAACATACACAAGGCGGGGTGAACTTCCATAACTGTGAACGGTCGCACATTAATTTGATCTAATAATATAAGTTCTCAGGAAAAGAGCTTCAAAGGTACCGGTAGTTTTTTCTTCATCAGCTTCATCAACAACAGCTACAAAGTTTTATGTTCCGCAACATCGTTGGAGGGGATGAACTCACAATTTTTTATCACAAGAAATAATCGAAAATCGGGAAGTTCACCGAACTTATTAAAACAAAAATGTGGTTTCTCTATTGTTCATATCGCAATGTTTAAACATTCTTTGAAATTCAATTATTGCTAATAGCAACAATATTCCGCGATTGATGATGATAAACTGCATTTTGCTGTCGAATAATTTTTTTCCACTTGCCCTCAATTAAGTTTTGTGTTTTCTTATATTAATCACAATTGTAGGCAGTTGTAACGCGAATCACAACATATAATCACTTTTAATTATCACGGAAATAATAATAATTTTCACTCATATGCAATTAGAAAATTGAAATCATTTTTGTTTCTACAATTTGCAAGAAAAAATATTTTAATAAAAAATGCCAACTATGGTAACTCAGGACTTGTAAGCATTTATAGGTATATGTGTATGCGAGTCCATTGTTTGCTGTTTTCATTAACATTGTTATATGCAGAAAGAAATAAATACTTACTTAACTGGCATTACTACCCTCGGGCTTTTCAGAAATAACGTCCACGATTTTCTAAAATTTTTGATCACCTTCCCTCCTCCGTCGCTTTTCAATCACGTCCAAGTCCCCCTCCAAGCTCCCCTCTAATTTACGAATGAAAAAAAAAGGAAAAAAAATATTTTTTTTAATTTTTTCTAAATCCAGGGGTTTTTAGGTGGTATACATACAAATGCATACAAATGATTAGGAAGAAAGTATTTTCTCTCTGTCGTTCTTCTTTTGATGGTGACAAATTTGTATTGATACAGTCAGAGAAATTATACATTATTTTGGTGTGGCACACCACATAGAAGGAACATAACCGAGATTTTGTGAAAAAGTTAAGCGACATGGTTGGAGTCAATTTGTCAATGTAGAAGAAATATAACCACAAAGTCTCAAAATAAAACAATTATTGACTAAACGGATTTGAATGGGCAATTCTATGCAGTGGATTTTGTTTAGGACGTGGGAACCGAAAATAACATTATCTGTTAGTTTCTCATTTAAAAAATGATTTTCAGATGAACGGTTCAACGGGAAAACACGGTTTCCAGGTCATCAAAATTATAATTATGAAGTGTTCTAACGTTATTCCTTATTCTTAAATTGAACGTAAAATAATTTGATTGTGAATTAAGTGGATATTATGTGAGACACGAGTGTTTGAATACATTGAGTAATATGAAACGGTGCGTTGAATTTAATGTTGACACCAACATCTTGGCATTTCATTTGACTTTTATGTTTTAATTAACATTTATTTATTTATTTAGCGTATGGTAACAATCTAATATAAATCTTATATTACATATAAATTCTTAATCTAATACTGGTTTTCTATATTGATGTAAACTGTCGGGAGGATAACAATGGTCAACTGATTCGGCAACTGAAATTGTTGATACTTTTCGTCCAGCGCAGACATCGTCAAGACCATTTTACAGGCTGTCATCTGTTCACGTTTAATTATTCACAGTCGCAGGTTGTATCAGTATTATCTAGTGTCGATTTTTATTGACAGGTTCTATCGCCAGGGAAAGGTATCGAACACATGAATACACAAACTCAATTGAGAATGTCTGACGCCATCTTTTCTGTGTTTTCTTCGTACCATTGATACATTTCCAAATGCTATGTAGGCGGTACCCTCCTTCTGATGAAAGAACACGAAATGCACATCTTTTCATATGTGAGTGACGTCACAAATTTTTTCGTGTTCTGTGTTTTGCGCCCAGATCAGTACTAATCAGTTTCCGAATCAGATCCAAATCAGTACTAATCAGTTTCGAAACTGATACGGATCAGTACTGATCAATTTCGAGACTGATCCTGATCAATACTGATCAGTTTCAAAACTGATCAGTAACAGTATGATCAGTTTCAAAACTGATCAGTAACAGTACTGATCAGTTTTAAAACTGATCAGTATCAGTACTGATCAGTTTTAAAACTGATCCAGATCAGTACTGATCAGTTTTAAAACTGATCAGTACCAGTACTGATCAGTATTGATCTGTACTGACCAGTCTGAAAACTAATATATATATTTTAAAACTGATCCGGATAAATAATTATTAGTTTTAAAACTGATACGGATCAGCGCTGATCAGTTTCAAAACAAATAGCTATATGTATATGTTATAAATTTGGCTATAAGTGGCTTTGTCCAAACTCTCTAATATAAAACGCAAAAACGCTACACCTCACCTCACTTTGGTAAACCTCACTACACTACACAACACCTTGGTGCACCTCACTACACTACACCTCAACGCACTGCACCTTGGTCCACCTTACTACACCTCAATGCATCTCACTGTACGTTTTGTATTTTGATTTTTCCATCGAAACGAAAAGAAGAATATTATTCATAAAGATATTTTTTTAGTAAAAACACTCAAGGGTTTCACCCAGATAAATTTTAGAGAATGTTACCTTTCCTTAAGTAGCAAGTCTAAGATTGGCCCAATCCAGATGCTTTTCAGTAAGAAAAACTTTGTCTGAAGGGTTTCTGATCAATTCTTGTGAAGGATTTTTTTGAAAACCAGTCTGTCGAAATCGGACGCATCTTCCAGTAGATTTTTTTATATGTGCCACCATATCCATATCGATGCTAGTTTTAAAAAGTTTCGAAAACGCTAACATTGCTCTCCTCATAACATAAATCTTCATCACATTTCATCATCAATGCTTCTCGATCAACAACAACACGAAATATCAAACTTTGCGCGTTCATTAAATCATGTTAAATTTACCAATAAACTAGCTCTAGAGTTCGAATAAGTTTCACCACTTAACGATGTTAAATCTGTAAATCTTAATTCTGAGTGCGTTTAGTGCGATTTTACACACGAATTAAACTTAACATCTTTAACCAACTCTGAAGGGAATTCGCCTATAGATTTCTGAAAACCGAAAAATGAAATTAAAGCAAAATCAAACGAAACGATAAGGATAATAATGCAAACTGATGAAGAAAGTAATTGTGTGCACAATCATTATGGTTATTATGAATATTGACTTTAAAGTGTAATATCTGCGCCGCTTTTTTCGTTATCAATGCTTAGTACAATTTTAGCTTTTTGGCGAATTAATTTAAATTTGGGTATCGTTGCAAAAAATAGCGACAAACTTGATGTTTAACGTATTTACAGCTTACAAAACTGCATTTTTCGTCAGAACGGTGAAATTCAGCAGCTCCTAGATGTGCCACGGAACGCCATCTAGGCATCATTTCTCTGGATATAGAAGTCCAGTAAGATTGATTTTTTTCTTTGCGTGTTTGCCTTGTCGCAATTTTCCGCGTCCAATTTTTCTTCTTATTCTTGCTCCCATTGATTTTCGTCCGAATTCTCCGAGCCCCCTCCTCCCTTTTGATGGACATATGGAGCCCCTAAGGGTCTTGACCTTCTCCGTCATCCGCCTCCAACTGGGCTTTTCAGAAGCTAGGTTCTCCAAGATGGATAGACCCACGTCTCGAGAAAGGCAGTGCCTGTAGAGGTGAGTGGGTCGCCCGCAAATGCAACGGGTTTCGGCCATATGGGCTTCACATTTTGCGGGCATGTGGGTTCGAATCCAGCTTATGTCAAGGAATTCTTGTGAACGAAATACCGTGAACTTAATATGGATTTGATGAATAACGACGAAGTAAATAACGAATTGTAATAACTAACATTGAAATCTAAGGATCGGAGTGGGTCGACCCACACCTGACACACAGTTTTAGCGGGTCGATCTACACCTGACCCATAGTCTTAGAACGTTCAGAAAAACGATTTCTGTGACTTCTTCAACTATAGGTCAGGTGCGGGTCGACCAGCTAAAACTGTGGGTCAGGTGTGGGTCGACAAAACATTTTACAAATACAATATACGTACTACATGTACAATGTACAGCCAAAGCGTACAAAATAGCTTGTACATTGTACAAATGTTTGGTACAATGTATGTACGTCCAGCTAAACCAATAGTTTTAGTGACACCACGTACGAGGCAAGCGTACAAATGTACAAGTCTCACGTTCGTCATTTTTTTGGGTGTACGTAGGTGTCTTAGGAGGTTAAATGGTTGCAGATTAATTCCTTTTCCGGCGGTTGGGCTTACCTGAGTCGCCATTTTTGAAGACAAATCTTTATCGCCGTAACGATCACTGTGATATCACAACTCATCACAAAATGTTGTGTTGTGGTAACTTACTTCACATCAAGACAAATGACACTTTATTTTGTTCCCACTGAATTATACGACAATTTTTTTCTTGTAACCCTAAACCTCGACCATTACCTTCAGCGAGTACAACTATTCCAGATTCTTTCAAAGCTGACTCCTTATTACTGGAAACCTATCATAGCGCAGGTAATTTCCCTCGAATCAAACTACAACTTGCAAGTAGGTCCGTAAAACACTGTTCTAAGCTGTTATCGATTAGATAAAATTCGAAAGAGTGAATGTGATTGAATATAAATATCGCTTGCCGTGCCATTACAGCCCAGTATAATTTCAACTTTCAAGTTCTGTAGTAAAAGTGAGAAAGCAATGCGATCGTTCATATTAATTGCTCTGTTTATTTCCTATGGAGGACATACAGATGCTACCGAGAAACTTCAACCATATCCATTTGCAATGGGTGGCATGTCTTTGGCCTTCGACATAAAAACAGTCAACGTTGATGACATAGCTTCGATTAAGTGTGTCGTTCGATTCCGCAATGACCGCGTCAACATTGAATTGCAACCAACTGTAATACACGGGAGTCTAAATGCGATTTGCCGTCTACCTCCCGACATTCAATCGGGAATTTTTGACATCGACCTTGAAATAATAACAACGTCTGATGAAACTAAAACAATATCAGAAGCCGTACTCGTCAATCCAAGACCACTGCCTGAGGTACAAGTTGAAGAGAACTGGGATGCAGGTGAACTGATTTTCAATTGGGATCCCAAATACTTCGAAAATTTCTTTAATCCCGGTGCAACGATAATGATACAAGCGTCTCTGTACGTTTCTGATAGCTTCGAGCCAGTTTTCACATCATTTGTAAACATACTCCTCGGATTCAATGCGGGTATTGCAACATTTACCGTTCCAGCCGAGATGATGAAGAAAATTGCCACCATTCGTTCTCCATATTTCTACGTTTTAAATCCTGTTGGGTCTCAGTCACATATCTACCAGTCGTCGCTTCTATTCGCACCAACGCATGGGATGACCGATACCCTGGCTAAACAAATGTGTGGTACTTGGTTGAATTCCGCTGAAATTCCTGCACCTCCCGCGGAAATTCATCCATGCCCTCCTTCCTTGAGTTGCGTTAAAAACGACGCAAATTTCATCGAATCGGAATACGATCCACAAATTGTCCGCTTGGCGAATGGATCCCTCGATAATCATGTCCTCTTTTACGAAAGTTGCCCAACTAGTCAAGGTCACGCACAATCCTGCTCATACAACACTTTGACTGGGCAACTCGTGCTCACATCCCCAGCACAAGCTGGTTACATTCACGAAGCTAGCAAGGACAAATCCTACGTTGATAATTTCTTCGCCGACGTGTGGCCTTACATTGTTTGCTGTTTGCAAAGCAACAATCAACAGACTTGTGACGATTTCCATAAAGTCCGGCCGGTTGATACGGGACACAGATACAAACCATGTGGTACATGTTGTGGTACTGGAGATCCCCACATTGTCACATTCGAATCGGTGAAGTTCGATTTCATGGGAAATGGAGAGTTTTGGCTTATCCGAGGTCCGGGAGATAACGGATTCGGCGTTCAGGGGAGAATGGCACCGATGTTCAATGGTCAGAAGGTTTCCTATTTCAAAGCAGTTGCGGCTAGAGATGGAAACACAACGGTTCAAATTCAACTTGATGGAACAAATTTTCAAATTTTAATCAACGGAGTAGAATTCGCAATTCCAGAAGCTTCGATCACTTTACCGCTCGACGGCATTGCGATAACCATCGACAACAAATTTGTACACGTACGACTCCAAACCGGATTCACAATTACTATTGAAAATGTGAATACTTTCTTCAATGTTTTTGGAACTGGTGCACACTGGAACAGAGGAAAGGGATTTATGGGAATTTTTGGAAACTTCGACGACGATGTTGAAAATGACTTAACCGCCCAGGACGGATTTGTGATTCCTCCCACAGAAGCTAACCTCAGAGACTTAAGCCTAATTCACCATCGATTTGGGTTGACTTGGATGACAAATGCATCCGAAAGCTTCTTCGTGTATGAGGAAGGCAAGAGTTGGGAATACTACGCGAATCGCGATTTCGGTCCAGTTTTAGAATATCCAGATCCAGCAACGATGCCAGAAGAAGTGAGAGAAATCTGCGGGGAAAGTTTGTTCTGCTACTATGAGTATATGGCTACCGGAAGTTTAGATAATGCTGCGGATGTACAAAGATGGGAACGGCAATCTGATGATTTGAGAGAAGAAATCGAAAGAGCGGTACCAATGTGTGATGTTTTAGGTTCACCAGCTAATGGTCGAGTCCGAGCAGATGGATATTTGAATGGGTCGTCAGCGACTTATTCTTGTGACAAAGAATACGACTTTCTAGACGGTAATAGAGTTAGAACCTGTTCCGCGTCGGAGAAGAATACTTATTGGACTGGAGGGGAACCAATGTGCATTTGTATGTCAAACGGACTGTTTCATAAAATTTCATGATAATTTTCAAGTTTCTTTTTAAGGGACGTGCACAAAATGTGATGAAAGTATGGATTTCAGGCTATCACACGACCCTAATGATTGTAATAAGTTCTTCCTCTGCTCGTTTGGCCAGAGAATTGCACTGAGCTGTCCATCTCTACAAACTTTTGATCCAAAGTTGCTCCTCTGCACCAGCGACTACGAGTGTCACGGTACCCCTGGTTGTTAGGAATTTCATACCTCATTGTTGGATAGATAACGTTTTGTAAAGTGAAGAACCGTTCTGTAATTTCTATTCAAAAAATATATTTTCGTTTATACTTCAGTTTGTTCATTTTTTGTTTCTGACAACTGTAATACCGAGGCGTAAGACTTTTACTACTGAAATATACGAGAAAAGACAAAGTTTTTGATTTGTATTTAGAAAGCTTTCGATGGAGGAGAGACTTTATCGAATTACTGAGGAGCTACGATTGAAACAGTAGCATCCAGGAGCGACCCTCTACGACAGAAATACGGATTTCTAACAATGGGGCGTGCTTGTTTTGAGAAAAAAGGTTCGTTATGGTGTATGCAGCAAAAAATTGTTCTACAGTATGTGTAAATTCGGGACAGTTCTATTTATAAAAATTATTTTATAAAATATATCGGAATCCCAAGTGAATCCCTGGCACGTCTCGGCTAAGAAATAGGTAGTGTTACTCGGTTAAATGTAAGGAAGAATTGTTTAGTGCGTGAAAATTATTAGAGATGGTGTATCAAAATTGGTTTGAGTTTCTGCTAAACCAGTTGCACCTTAATTACGAATAATTTAATTAAAAATCCAAATATAAATTTTTTAAAACAACTAATATCAGAAAAGTCATAAACCCAGATAACAATTGACCCCACGAAATGTACATAAAGTGCCATCGGAATATGTGCTGATCCCATTTAATGTGCTCCAGTTCCAGGACATTTAATGTATATTAAAAAACGCCCTTACCGTTACATCTTTTCTTTAGAACGAGAAGTGCATTTAATGTACATCAAGTGTACATTAAGAGTGAACCCATTTAATGTACATTAAATGTACACTGAAGTGTGGTACATGTATGTGCGTCTAATGTGCATTTAAAACACCTTGAAAACACATTTAATGTACGTTTGATGTACATTTTAGTGTAAATTACTAGCACATTTAATGTACATCTAATGTTATCATGCCCGCAGCGGTAGCGGAGGGCGTGACGCAGTCCCCACACCCCAAAAAAAAACGTCCACAAACCCAAAAACCTCCATAGAAAAACCTTTGGGACAAGGAGCCATATATAGGCGAAGTTTTGAGTTTTTTCCCCTCGCCCCCCTTCCCTCCAAAGTATTTTTAAAAAAATGTGTTCAAAGTTTTGATTTCCTGAAAAAATTAGAGCGCTTTCTTTGAAACAAAATTACGTTTTGTTAAAAAAAATTGCGTCACAAAGGCCGGACCCAACGACGAAATAATTTTTCTGTACTTTCAGTTTTTGCGCTGCAAAAATTTGACTTTTGTTTCTTATTGCGTAGATTGTTTAAGGTAAATTTAAATTTTTGCGTGTAAAAACTGAAAGTGTTGAAAAATTATTCCGCTGGTGGGTCCGGCATTTGTGACGCAATTTTTTAACAAAACGTAATTTTGTTTCAAAGAAAGCGCTCTAATTTTTTCAGGAAATCAAAACTTTGAAGACAAGGTTCCATTCAAACAAACTTCTGTGTTTTATCTGCGATAGCGTCACCTCAAGCGATATCATTAATTTTGGAAGCGGACTTACGGACTGCGTCACACTCTACCTTTAAAAAGGTTTTTGTTGTGATACAAGAAAAGAAAAGAAAATTTAATTTTGTTTTCCGACTTTTCCATTCCGGTTTTTCTTATTCTGATGATCGCTACGTCCTCCATCTACATTTTTTTATGCCAAGCTCTCATTTTTTTTAGAAAACCAATTGTGCCACCGGATACTTATGTGTTGGTGTGTTAAATTTGTATAAAGTGTTAAATTATAAAAAGTACATCACAAGCACATTTTTGGTACATTGAATGAGATAGGAATAATGTACACCTTATCACGCACATAAAATGTGCGAAAAATGTACTTGTGATCTAGTGCAATTATTTTATTTACATCGAAAAATGTACTACATTACAAGCACATTTTTAGTACATTAAATGTTATAGGAATAGTGTAACCTTATGACGCACATAAAATGTGCGAAAAATGTACTTGTGATCTAGTGCAATAATTTTATTTACATCGAAAAATGTACTACATTACAAGCACATTTTTGGTACATTAAATGTGATAGGAATAGTGTACACCTTATCACGCACATAAAATGTGCGAAAAATGTACTTGTGATCTAGTGCAATTATTTCGTGTTTTAATAGCCCAAAAATGTGTTTTTTTTTTACATCGAAAAATGTACTACATGACAAGCACATTTTTTATACATTTTATGTACATATTCTCAACAACATTGGATTTTGTACATTTAATGTACATTCAGTGAGCAACCACATTAAACAGTGTGATATGTGTTATCTGGGAAATTTCTCTCAGCTTTCGATTAAAAATAGGTTGCGAAAAGGAGCGCACGCCATTCGGGAAGAACGCTGCTTTTTTGTTGTGTATCAAGGATTGACACGAGGTATTCGGGGTAACCTTTGATGATCAAAAACGGTCTAGGATAAAGGGAAAAGGAGTTTTTCAAATGGGATCTGTATCTTGAAAGTTGAAGAATCCAACTGCGAAGGGAAAACATGAGCTGAAAGTCCATTCCACTTCAAAATTACACAAATGAACTGAATTCTAATGGCAACTTTAAGAGGAATGATGGAAGGTGACCTTTGAACCTTTGCTAAAGTGAATGTCAACAAAGTTGAAAAGGATAATCGGGATGAAACAGAGAAAGTAAAAAATTTAGTAAAGATTATGGTGTGTCCCTATCGGACTGGAATTAAATAACTCTGGAATTAAAATCATAGGTATTACAGATGACCTGAGCGATGGCGAATTAGTGAGTACCTTCAAGCGTCAAGACAGATTTCTTGCAAGCAGTGAAATCAAAACGACAAATATATTTAAAGCCAAAAGAAAACTGAGATTGTGGAATTAGACTCGAAGTCTAAGAGTTCTCAAACTAGGAAGAAGATGGACCTGTAGAAGTGAATTAATTCTAGGAACTAGCCTCTAGAGACTTAAATCTTTCCTCAAATTCAGAATATAGCTCAAAAAAACTGATGAAAGTATTTCTTATCCTTAAGTTCGAGCACTGGGAAGAAGATGGAGCTTGTGGAGTGATGGAATTGTAGGAACTGACCTCTAGACACTTCAATCTTTCTTCAAATCCAGAGGAGACTACAAAAAAAGTGATAAAAATGCTTGTTTTCCTTGAGTTCTACCTCTGGGATGCATATGGGAAGACAGAGGAATACTTACATAGTTGCAGGTCGTCAAATACATCATGGTCTTGGGATTTTTCGGGTAAGAATGCTGAAAATTATTCGAAACGGTCATTAATTCTTACGTTTTTCTAAGAAAAAAATGAATGAGGAAAGTATTGATGATTCCTAGAGCTGGGGCTCCTGATCCCATGGAATGCCAGAGCTCCGCCAGCTGTCGTTCATAGCGTATAAGATAAGCTTTCCAAAACATCCCTACTCGTCAAAATTGATTAAAAAATGACCAGGGAAATGACCCTTCGAATTTAGCGGTTTTTTCGGGACACTTTTCCGGGAATCCTCCCTAGCCCAGCCTATTTTGAACCTTCACAAAAAAGTTGTTCCTAGAATATTAGTTACTGAATCAGCCTTTCAGAAACCGTCGAGATAAATAAAAAATATTCAGATTTGAGGGAGATATGGGAGTTCAAAGTTTTGCAGCCAAACCGGTTTTTACTGGTTTTAACCGGTTCATGAGACCCAAAAAAAAATTTAGTTAGGAAACTTTAACCCCTTAATGATGTCCAACAGTCAAAATTCATTAAAACTCCCAAGCGAGCGAGACAACTTTTTCTGACATAGCAGCCCAGACTATTGAGCCAATCTTCTCTGGATGGGATTGTGATATTAAACTTCTATTTTGTTACAATCGTTCTCATTATTTCACTTGTCACTCACGGGTTATATGGTGTCATATAATCTAAATTGGAAGGGATGACTCATATCTCTAGAACTATAGCTGCCTTAGCTGCTTCCAAAGACAATAAAGAGAACAAAAATTTTGAAGAACACGTGTTTCAGGGCTTTAGGGGAAAATGACCTGATCCCGAGATGTAATCACTTCTAAAATCGGGAGAATAACTCATATCTCTAAAACTATGGCAGTTAGAAATGTGCTCCTAAGGGCAAAGTTGGTGAGAATTATATTTCAGACAAAATAGTTTTAGGATTCTTGGATAAACTACTTTGCGTTGGTCCTCTTTATGATATTGTGCAGAGGAGAATATTTCGGTCATCAAAATAAATGGTCTCAGACGTACTTCGGTAGGGCCTTTGACATTACCTTGGGTGATTTCTATGGATCTTTGAAATTTTTATAGTTACTAATTATAAACGTCTAATGTCCGTCTGTTTATCTATCTATGTGTCTATTTATTCGTCTATTCGTCTATTCTTCTATTTATATATTTATGTATTTATAAGTGTGTCTGTCACGATCCCGTTATTTTTTCGTTTAATTGCGTTTACACTGGCGAAGAAAAAAAAAAAAACGTCTTAGAGATTTGGTCGGGGAAGCAAAGTCTGAGAGTTTTTGATGACCTACAACTTTGTAGAAGAAAGTTTTTTGATCCGACTTTATGCGGAGAAGCAAGGTAAGGGAAACTGTTAAAATTTTGGGGTTTCCTCAATTTGTTGTTAGGGAACTTTTGTTGTTGGACAAAGTAGAGATACATTTTGAGTGCCAGTCGATAGTGGAGGCTTAGGGCAACAAATTTGCTGAACAATGTTGGGTGAAAAAGTTTCATACTACTGAGCTATAGGTCGTTCTTTGGCGATTTTATCCAGAGCTGGAGCACTTATTAACCAATATCTCGGCCGGTAGTTGCCGGAATGAGGCCAGTGAGGTGTCAAATGAAAGGTTTCGACAATGTGAATGTAGCAGAACCGAATTCAACAATCGGTTGAGCGGTTCGGTGTTCAGGGTCGGTCAAAGGAGGCAAAAATGGACAAAAATTTGCTCCGCTGCCCGAAAATTATTGAAAAAAATACTTTTTGATATGTTGTCGGGTATGGTGCAAAACGTCAAGAAAACATGTTCCGGGGTGGGATATTGTTCTGAAATAAGGGAGTTATGGGTAAAAAACGGGTCATAATTGAAAATCGGCCAAAAGTCAGTCAAGTCAGGGGAAGTGTCAGAGTAGAATACGTAGCAAATGCAACGCTGAATACGGGGAACTTGAAATACGGGGAACGTTGAATACAGGGTAAGTGGAATACGGTGAACGTTGAATAGGGAAGTGGAATACGGGGGAAGTAGAATACGGTGGAAGTGGAATACGGGTAACGTTGCATACGGTGAACGTTGCATACGGTGAACGTGGAACAGGGGGGAAGTGGAATACGGGGAACTTGGAATACGGGGAAAGTTGAATACGGTGAACTTTGCATACGGGGAAAGTTGAATACGGTGGAAGTGGAAAAAGCTGAACGTTGAATACGGGGGAAGTGGATTACGGAGGAAGTGGAATACGAAGGAAGTGGAATACGGGGGAAATGGAATACGGGGGAAGTGGAATACGGGGGAAGTGGAATGCGGGGGAAGTGGAAAACGGTGAACGTTGAATACGGGGGAAGTGGAATACGGGAGAAGTAGAAAACGGTGAACGTTGAATACGGGGGAAGTGGAATACGGGGGAAGTGGAATACGGGGGAAGTGGAATACGGGGGAAGTGGAATACGGGGAGTGGAGTAATTTTGCGACAAAGAAAGTGTTTTGATTTATAGTGCCTTTCTCGCCCATTTGGATTTTAGTATTATTAGCGGTAATATCAACGAAGTGATTTAATGACATGAAACATTACGCATCATTATTTAAAACGAGAAGAAATATGCTTTGGCTCACAGAATAGACAACACGCGAAAATGATAAAGCCTGCGTAGCCCTTAGGGGCGGGGTTTTCGACTACGTAACGTACCCGTTAAAGTTAAAGCGAAAATGATAAAGCCTGCGTAGCCCCTAGGGGCGGAGGTTCGACTACGTAACGTACCCGTTAAAGTTAAAGCGAAAATGATAAAGCCTGCGTAGCCCCTAGGGGCGGGGGTTCGACTAGTTTGTTATAAAAGAACACAAAACACTGAAGCGTTTACTCATTTCTATATTTAGATACGTTTGAATCTTTTTGCAACATCTATTCTGCTTGCCACATTTATTCTGATACGTACGGGTCTTTGCTTATGTTTGCTAATCTAACACATTTACTAACAAAAATTTGGTTTCTGTATTATGTTCATACAGAAATGTTTAGACACTCAGTCGCATGTTGAAATAATCAATCTTTTTTTACAATGTTAAACTCTATTTGAATTTTTGCGATACATTGCAAACAGCAACAACATTTTGCGATTTAATGTTGATAAAATGCATTTTGATGTCAAATCATTTCTTTGTTCATGTGCTCTCACTCAATTAAATTAAATCGCTATACTAGGCATCTGTAACGCTACTTGCTTCGGAGAAAAATCTTTATCGCCGCAGCGGTCGTTGATATATCACCACTCATCACAAGATGTTGTGTTGTGCTAACTTCCTTCGCATGAAGACAGAAAGACATTTTATCCATGTCTTTACTGCGTCAACGGCTTATGTCAAACTATAGTGATTTTCCTGACGTGGCGTGGTGCTTAAGATGCCAAGCATACAATATCATTAGTTTGACAGCTTATATCCATCGTATCATGAAAATCACCATACTTTGACATAAGCCGTTGACGCAATAAAGGCGTGGATTTTGTTCCCACTATATTTACTTGAAAGTTTGACAATTTCTTTTTGTAACCGGAAACCTCGGTCATTAATCTTCAGCGAGTGCAACGATTTCAGATTCTTCAATGGCTGGCACCTATCTAGCTACCTATCACACCGCAGAGAATTTCCCGCGAATCAAACTACAACTTGTAAGTAGGTCCGTAATATACTGTTATCAATGAGATAAAATGAAAGAGTGAATGAACATAAATAACGCTTACTGTGCCATTGCAGTCCAGTTTAATTTCAACATTCAAGTTATCTAGTAAAAGTGAGAAACCAATGCGATCGTTCATATTAATCGCTCTGTTTATTTCCTATGGAGGAAATGCAGAAGTAATCAGGAGGTTCCAAGCAGTTCCATTTGTAATGGGTGGCACTCCGATAACCTTTGACATAAACACAATCAGCGTTGATGACATAGCTTCGATTAAGTGTGTCGTTCGATTCTCTGATGGCCGCGACCCCATCGAATTGCAACCAACTGTTACCCGCGGCAGAGTAAGTGCAATTTGCCGCCTACCTCCAGAGATTCAATCCGGAATTTTTGACATCGACCTTGAAATAATGACAACGTCGCCCAAAGCTGAAGTACAAGCTGAAGTACTATCCGAAGCCGTAATCATCAATCCAAGTCCACTAGCTGAGGTAAAGGTGGAAGAGAACTGGGATGCGCGTGAGCTGCTTTTCACTTGGGATCCCGAATACTTCGAACAGTTCTTCAATCCAGGTGCAACGATAATGATTCAAGCGTCTCTGTACGTTTCTGATGGTTTCGAGCCAGTTTTCACACCATTTGTAATCGGACTCCTGGGATTCAATGTGGGTACAGTAAGGTTTTCCGTTTCAGAAGCGATTATGAACAGAATTGCCACTATTCATTCTCCATATTTCTACGTTTTAAATCCTGTTGGGTCACAATCACATATGTACCTGTCGTCGCTCCTTTTCGCACCGACGCATGGGATGACCGATACCCTGGCTATACAAACGTGTGTTGCTTGGATGGACTCCGCTCAAATTCCTTCCCCTCCCGAGGACATTCATCCATGTCCTCCTTGCTTGTGTCAGGTTATCAACGACGCAAACTTTATTAAAACGGAATACAATCCACAAATTGTTCGCTTGGCGAATGGAGCCCTCGATAATCATGTACTTTATTATGAACATGTTCCTACTGGTAGAGGCCACGCGCAATCCTGCTCATACAACACTTTGAACAATAATCTAGTGCTCACATCCCCAGCACAAGCTGGTTTCATCCACAAAGTTAGCAAGCACAATTCCTACGTAGACAATTTCTTCGCCGACGTGTGGCCTTACATTGTTTGCTGTTTGCAAAGTAACAGTCAACAGGTTTGCGACATTTTCCATGAACTACGGCCGATTGATACAGGACACGAATACCCAGGGCCTGAGGAACCATGTAAAGGTACTGGAGATCCCCACTTTGTCACATTCGAATCGGTGAAGTTCGATTTCATGGGAAATGGAGAGTTTTGGCTTATCCGAGGTCCGGGAGATAACGGATTCGGCGTTCAGGGGAGAATGGCACCGGTTTTCGAGGGTCAGAAAGTTTCCTATTTCAAAGCAGTTGCGGCTAGAGATGGAAACACAACGGTTCAAATTCAACTTGATGGAAAAAATTTTCAAATTTTAATCAACGGAGTGGAATTTGCAATTCCAGAAGCTTCAATCACTTTACCCCTCGATGGCATTGCAATAACCATCGAGAAAAGACTTGTACACGTACGACTCCAAACCGGATTCACAATTATTGTTGAGAATGCGAACGACTTCTTCAATGTTTTTGGAACTGGTGCGCACTGGAACAAAGGGAAAGGATTTATGGGAATTTTCGGAAACTTCGACGACGATGTTGAAAATGACTTAACCGCCCAGGACGGATTTGTGATTCCTCCCACGGCAGCTAACCTCAGAGATTTAAGCCTAATTCACCATCGATTTGGGTTGACTTGGATGACAACTGCATCCGAAAGCTTCTTCGTGTATGAGGAAGGCAGGAGTTGGGAATACTACGCGAATCGCGATTTTGGTCCAATCTTAGAATATCCAGATCCAGCAACACTACCGGAAGAAGTGAGAGAAATCTGCGGGGAAAGTTTGTTTTGCTATTATGAGTATGTAGGTACCGATAGTTTGGATAAGGCTGCGGATGTTGAGAGGTGGGAACGGGAATTCGATGATTTGAGAGAGGAAATCGAAAGAGAAGTGCCAATGTGTGATGTTATAGCTTCACCAGCTAATGGTCGAGTTCAAGCAGAGGGACATTTGAATGGATCGTCAGCGACTTATTCTTGTGACACAGAATACGACTTTCTAGGCGGTAATAGAGTTAGAACTTGTTCCGCGTCGGTGGAGAAGTCTTATTGGACTGGAGTGGAACCAACGTGCATTTGTATGTCAAACGGACTTTTTCATAAAATTTCATGATAATTTTCAAGTTTCTTTTTAAGGGACGTGTACAAAATGTGAAGAAAGTATGGATTTCAAGCTGTCACACGACCCTAATGATTGTAATAAGTTCTTCCTCTGCTCGTTTGGCGAGAGAATTTCACTGGACTGCCCAGCTTTTAATTTCTTTGATCCAGCGTTGCAAATCTGCACCAGTGACTTTGAGTGTCACGGTCCTCCTGGTTGTTAGGAATTTCACACCTCATTGTTGGATGGACAACGTTTTGTAAAGTGAAGAACCGTTCTGTAATTTCTATTCAAAAAATATATTTTCGTTTATAGTTGAATTTGTTCATTTTTTGTTTTTGACGACTGTAATACCGAAGCGTAAGACTTTTGCTGCTAAAATATACGAGAAAAGACGAAGTTTTTGATTCGGATTTCTACCCATAAAAATTCTTCGTCTCCTAGCCCAAAAGAAAGCTGTCGATGAAGGAGAGACTTTGTCGAATTAATGAGGAGCTATGATTGAGACAGTACCATCCAAGAGCGACTTTCTACAACAGAAACACGGATTTCCAACAATTTGGAAAGAGCTCTCCTTTTTTTGTTGTGTATCACAGGCTCCACACTGATTTTAAAAATCGGGTGCCGTCGTTCAAAATTTTGTTGTGTATCAAGGATCGACACGAGGGATTCGGGATACCCTTTGATAATCAGAAACGGTCTAGGATAAAGGAGAATGAGTTTCTCAAATAGGATCTGCATCTTGGAAGTTGGGGAACTAAACTTGGAAGAGAAAACATGAGCGGAAAATCGATTCCAATTCAAAATTACTACATAAATAAACTGAATTCTAATGCCAAAGTTAAGAAAAGTGATGAAAAGTGATGAAAAATGACAGAGTGCCATCCAAAAAAAAATGTCTTCGAAAAAATTTTCTCTGAAAAAAATTTTTCCTCAAAAAAAATTTTTCTCCGAAAAAAATTTTCTCCGAAAAAAATTTTCCCGAAAAAATTTTTCTCCAAAAAAAATTTTCCGAAAGAAATTTTTCCCCAAAAAAAATTTCTCCGAAAAAAATTTTTCTCAAAAAAAAATTTTCTCCAAAAAAAATTTTATACAAAAATTTTTCTCCAAAAAAATTGTTCTCCAACACCTTCGGCTACCATCGGAACACTTCGTATCGCCTTCGGCTACCTTCGGAATACTTTTGTGTTCCCTTCGCCTTTCTTCGGAACACTCCGTGTCACCTTCGGCTACCTTCGGAACACTTCATGTCACCTTCGGCTACCTTTGGAACACCAATTCTTCCCACTGATTCATATAACTTTCCTGAAGAAACCAACTGTCTAGGTATTCTTATACAGAATTTAGCAAAAAATCCAAGATGGCGTCACTCTGTACCAAAAAATTCTCCTGATGAAACTCTATAGTTTTCTAGATGAAACCGTCTCTCTAAGTAGTGTCATTCCGGAGCTAAACTTCAAAAAGCGAAAAAGCATAAACGAAAATCTAAGATGGCGCCGCTATGACAGCTGGCAGCCACTTTCTTATGATCCCAAAAAATTTTCCTGGTCAGACTCTATAACTTTCTAGAAGAAACCAACTCTCTAAGTGTTATCATTCCGGAGCTAAACTTCGAAAAGCGAAAAAGCATAAACGAAAATCCAAGATGGCGCCGCTATGACAGCTGGCAGCCATTTTCTTATGATCCCAAAAAATTTTCCTGGTCAAACTCTATAGCTTTCCCGAATAAACCATCTCTCTAAGTATTATCATTGCGAAGCTAAAATTCAAAAACAAAAAAAAAGCTAATTCAAGAAAATTCAAGATGGCGTCGGTTTGACTGCTGGCAGCCATTTTCTTAAGATCCCAAAAAATTTTCCTGACCAAACTCTATAACTTTCCCGAAGAAACCAATTCTCGAGCTATTGTCACTCCGAAGCTAAAATTCGAAAACTCCGAGCATTACCTAAAAAACCCTCAAAATTGACCACTTTTCCACATGCCGCGGCTTTTCCAGAATTTTCCCGGAAAAGCGGTATATGAAATTTTTCATTTGGGGCCGAGACTGACAATACCTGAAAATTTCAGGAAGATCGACTGTCTAGTTTAGATAGATAGATTCCATAATGATGAGAACAATAGAAAAATTTATTCTCAATACAAAAATGTAATTTTCAAACCTCGATATCTCAGCCAATTTTCAACCAATTTTGATTAGTGTGGGCTCGTTGGAAAGCTGCTGAGACGTGGTTTTTTTGGAGGGGGAGGGGGGCGTGGGGGAAAAAACTCAAAAGTTCGCCTATATATGGCTCCTTGTCCCAAAGGATTTTGTATGGAGTTTTTTGGGTTTGTGGACGTTTTTTTTGGGGTGTGGGGACCGCGTCACGCCCTCCGCTACCGCTCCGGGCATAAAAAGAGGAAACTTCAAAGCTTAGGCTTGCTGAGACTTCCCATGATGATATGCTATTTTATCGCATAAGCGAAAACGAGATAACAGACAAAGAGGAATGAGAAACTCGTTTGACTTACGAGTATTATGTTTTCAATATCCTTCTGGAGCAATAATTTTCAAGGAAAATCACCACGCGAATATGATAGAAACCTCTGCGGTCGTTACTTTTGAATTATTCGACATAGGATAGGAAAAGTGGGCAGATTCATAGCAAGAATCTACCACCTCAATTGCGCCTGTTGTGCGCACCCACAAATAAATCTTCAATGAGACTGTTTTTTTGAGCAATAAGAGCAGGCCTGAAAAAAGCGATGTTTTTCCAGCAAAGCTTCTGTTTAAAAAATTGTTAACTTCAAAAAATAGCTAAATAAAGTCATTGTTTTTCATTTAGTAGTTGAGCTACTTTTTTAAGATTACTAAAGTTTATTTTTGAGAATGCTCATTTGCAAAGGTACGGCTGGACGTTAATAACATGTCGGGAATATTACAAATAAAAAATTTCGTCGAGGCGGACCGACGATGGAAGCGTTCCCAATATGCACAAAACATTTGACCCCTGTATTGCGAGCGATATACGTCGCACCAAGTATGCGTGAGAACGTTGGTCGCCACTAATCTCGATAAGCCTTGAACCTATTTGGTTAACCAAATCCAATGTCCCAGACCAGTCCAATCCAATGCCTAGAGTTTCGACGGCAAAGGCGTTGAAAATGTAATTGCTTAGTTTTTTCAACAAACTCTTCGTTAGAAGATAGGTTCCACTTCAAGGACGCTTAGTGCTGAAAATGCCAAAATTCATGAAGTAGCGAGTAGATTACGTTGTATAAGTTTATAATTCGACACCTGGCTGCGTACTTTGGTGCTTTACCTGGGAATATAGAAGGCTGCCTGGTGCTCAGCATCTATCTTCATATCTATACGTCGAGTTAAGACTTTTTGAATGCAGAGGGCAGCAGCAGCCTGGTGCCGAATTGAAACTTATGTGACGTATACAACTAAATATTGCCTCCAATTTGGCTAAAATAGATTTTAAGCACCAGGCTGCCTTCTTTATTTATAGCTTTAGGGTTCCAAGTACGCAGCCTAGTGCCAACTTCGTTCGTGTTGCTAACTAATAACCTTCTTAAGAGCCATCTGGTGGAAGTTTTTCAACTAATGAAAGTTTGTATGGGAAATGTGACTCATTTGTGTAACGTTTTTCTCTTAAAATCTTGAATGTAAACCAATGTTTCTGTAATCATTATATACTTTACCTAAAATGCGGAAACACTTTTTCCAAAAACATTCTCATTTGCTAGAAATGTGAATTCCAATATTTCACCGCAGAAGTCAGTTTTTTAGCTTTTCTAATTAATAAACACTTAGAAATGCATAATTTTTTCGACCAATGTGTTTGCTCACTTAATTTTAACTAAGTAATCAATTTAAATGACAGAAAACATTTTCTACCAGTCAGAAATCGATAAAAAAAAATTTGAGTTGGTGATTCCAAATAGAAATGGCCGCCATCTTGATTTGACGTGATTTGACGTTTACAAATACTTGCAGATGTATCAACTCAAAAAGTTTTTATCTATTTCTAAATTGTAGAAAATTTTTTCTGTGACATAAATGGATTGCCCAGTTAAACATTAAGTGAGCAAACACATTTGTCGTATGCATTTCGATGTGTTTATTAACTAAAACTAAAAAACTAAAAAACTGAAAAAACTGACTTTTGAAGTGAAATATTGGAATTCACACTTCTAGCCAAATGAGAATGTTTTTTTCAAAAGTGTTTTCTCAATTTCCTTTAGAAATAGGTAAAGTATGTAATGATTATATAAGCATTGGTCTGTATTCAAGACTTTAAGAGAAAAACGTTACACAAAAGTGTGACTTTTCCCATACAAATTTTAATTAGTTGAAAAATTTCCGCCTGATGGCTCTTTAGTACCTAGTCTAAACTCTTAAATATAGGCGCTCTCAGAATTTAAGCAACGGACTGCCTGCGTCCGACACTGACAAGGTTTAACATTTCGTCGGTAAAACCTTGTCTGACCAAGGCAGCCTGGTTCTGAAATTCTGACAACACCTATCTTTAAAAAGGAGCGAGGTTATTAGTAAGTAACACGATCGAAGTTAGCTAGTAAGCTAGCTATACTCGCCATTGCTACGGCACTGGTAGATTAGTCCATGAGTTCTAAGAATGAGGTATAAAGACCTC
The DNA here is from genome assembly GCA_029228625.1 of Pseudolycoriella hygida. Lineage (NCBI taxonomy): Eukaryota > Metazoa > Arthropoda > Insecta > Diptera > Sciaridae > Pseudolycoriella > Pseudolycoriella hygida. The sequence goes on from CM055404.1 coordinate 144,002,680, forward strand.
ACACCGAACGGTACAAAGGCTTTATAAAATTTATTGATTATGAATGACCTACTCTTCTACCGAAAACTATGAACTGGATAAAAACTTTTCTCCTGGTTCCCATTTTCCTATATCTCTCTTCACCGTTGGTAAGCGTAAAATTTCATGTTTATGTATCCCGAAACGCACAACGTTAGTTTTTGCATTAAAGATTAACTGCGACTATAGGGTACATCCGGTACATTGCACTTAAATGATTCGCAACATTCACCACTTTTTCCTGAAACGCAGACGGTCCGATTCACGGAATTGATAAAAAATTAATTATTTTATGAGGACATAAAACGCCTTTTAAATTGTGTGACAAGATTAATTTATATGATTGAGTAGCAAGAAGTCTCGATATGGCCACGGTGAAAGACAAAAAAATTCAAGGTTTAATTGGAAAGGTGTTTCATGCCCTCATAAAATATTAAATTCTTTATCAGCACTCAAACGAATCGCCAGTACATTTAATGCCTCTGTTCCCTGTAAATACGGTATAATTATTGCTGCAATTTACTAATTGAAGCACCAGATTAGATTGTTTTTATTGCTACTAAAGCCTAATAATAGAAAATACATTTTACTCTTCGGTGCTTAGTTTGAAAGTAGAATAAGAGGAAATTACTATTTGAAGATATTTATCGAATGACACAACATCCGTCGTTAATTTAGGTCCAATCCATCAAAACAAGTTTCTGAGAATAAAGTTTGACAGATTAATGTGAAGGTTTTGCGTCTTTTCTCTCCTTTCCTGTATAAGACAGTTCTTAACGAAAATAGATGGTAGCACCTTATATTCACTTGACATTTGAAGCAGACTAACTTTATTTGAGAATTTTGACATTTGGAGCAGCCTATCTTTAGTTCATGGTGTCGACGTTACGACTATATTAGATGTCGCACTTTTCGTTAAGAATGGTCTATAAGAAATGTTACATTCTGACGACCTACAGATCTTAGAATCCTTTGTTTCTTTTTCCGTTCATCATTTAAATCGTTAGGTGAGCCTTCTTGTTGCTTTCAAGAACCTGTCAAAAGTGGCAAGTCCGAATTTGATTGCTGACCTTATTGTCCGAACAGATAAAGTTCTCATTTCCCAGCGTCCCCAACGGCAAAGTTTGTCGAGCTCCCAAGAGTGCTGCTTAGACCTCTGCCTGGATACGGTGGAAGTTTTACCCAAATGGAACCAACTACCCTGTGCAGTGTCCGGAGTGTACAGTCCAGCCCCTGCTCCTTCCACGGCCTTAGATCCGTCTGTCTAGGCATTCTTGTCCGCTGGGAAATATTGCTTCAAACCGTATAGTAAAGTCAGTTACTTGCAGTTGTACGTTGGCATGTCAAAAATCGGGTCTGAAATTACTTCATCAATTCTGCCATGCCCTAAGCGGAAGTAAGGGGCCCACAAGCTATCTAGAGTAGAGGAGGCTCTGACCCCAAATTATCAAGCCCAGAGGCGGTATCGCTAGCAAAGTCAAAAAATCCCCAGTGTCTCATTTACACTCTTTCTCCTCTTCTCCACGCCCATTCTTGGCAACCATAGATAGATAGACAGATTAGAAAATTTTAGGGGAGTTGGCTGGACTAGCACCTGGATCAATGATCCTTTGTACTGTTTCTCCAAAAATTCCTTTGTTTATTTATAACAAAATGAAAATTTACACAAACAAAGGCTATGTCAAAAAAAAGATTAAAGATTTTGTCGTACATGCCGCTGTGCTGTCGTCGTTTATTGGGTGGTTGCCATCGTCAAATTTTTGAATATTTCCGTCTACACGCTTTTAAAACTCTCTTGATATCGGGTCCGCTAAGGCTTAACAGAGTTTTGCTGACTTCCTTCGATGGAGTTTTACAGAATAATTTTGTGTGTCTAGCGCCCTCATACTCAGTCCAACCAATGAGATGCTCTTTCCGAAGCCATTCTTTCACTATGGCCTTCCTTGTTGAGGAAAAGATGCCAAACATGGGTTCCAGTCCAATAAAACTATTAGGCGTTCCTTGACGAGCAAGTTCGTCCACTCTTTCATTTCCGAAAATGCCACTATGACTAGGGACCCAGAGAATCGTAACAGAATTAGTTTTAATATACAGTCAAGGACGGTTATAGACCTGATACAGGGAGAACTAACCGCTTGAATAGCGGACTGACTGTCGGAGCAAATGTAGATTTTATCCCCAGAGACCTTGTTAATCAGCTCGTCGCACATGTTCGATATTGCGAAAAGTTCGAACTGATCAAAAGACGCCAAGGAACCGGTTGGGAGACTATCTTCCACGTTCAAAGATTCGCAAAAACAATCTGCTCGCGAGAAGGTCCGTCATTCTTGGAACCATCCGTGAAGCAAATAATACCTTCGGTCGTAGGAAATGTATTCCTCTCACCGAGCCAGTCTTCTACTTCAGGAATAATCCAGTCGAAGTTTTCATCTAGAATATATTCCGCTCTGATTTGATCAGTGGGCATTAACAGCCGTTCATCCTTGACAAGACCAGTGATTGCAGAGTGTCCTCCCTCATACATGGGAGACCACCAACCATTGCAACGGATATTTACAGAGGTGTTGAAAGCAACAGATTTTATAAAAAGGTTGAAAGGCGGGATATCTAGCAGTGCTTCTAGGGCCGCCGTAGCGGTTGTGCTCTTCACCCCTGTAATACATAAGCATGCTAGACGCTGAAGCTTATCTAGTCTTTTCTTAGCGGTACCTATTTCAACTCTTGGCCACCAGACTATACACCCATCACCCGTGACAAAGAATGGGTCTGACTACCGCCGTGAAAATCCACCAGACAGCCTGAGGAGAAAGTCCCCATGTCTTACCAAAAGCATTTCTACACAACCAGAATATAGCAATGCATTTGTTAAGTAAAGTCAGTTACTTGCGTCGTTCTATACGTTGGCATGTCAAAAATCGGGTCTGAAATTACTTCATCAATTCTGCCATGCCCTCAGCGGAAGTAAGGGCCCACAAGCTATCTAGAGTAGGCCCCAAATTATCAAGTCCAGAGGCGGTATCGCTAGCAAAGTCTACAAATCCCCAGTGTCTCATTCAGTCTCTTTCTCGTCTTCTCCACGTTCATTCTTGGCAACCATACTACCGGTCCATGACTTATCATAGGTCGCATCAAAGCCTCACACAATCACAGAATGACATTAGACGACAGACCCCAGTTCCTTCCGAAGGAGTTCTTACAGATGCAAAATGTCAATGCCTTGTCTCAGTGTGATCAATCCAATTAAGGTCAACCCCAAGGTATTTAATTCCTGGAACGAGTTCTAGGTCCACATCGAAGAGCCTGAAATTCCTCAGCAGGTCTGATACTCTGCTTCATTTGCTGAATAGCACAATCTCTGTCTTAGTGAGATTGACACTTAGGCCCCTCTCCTTACACCATTTCTACACATGTTAGGATGTTACTTAACATTCGTCTACACCATTTTTCGTAGTGTTGCCTGATTACAATCAACGTGGTGTGGCAGTATAGTAACTTCCGCAACATAATTTGTGTTAAAGGACGTGTAAAAATTGTAATAGGTAGATATGGGGCCATTCACAAAGTACGTACGCTAAAAATGCAGTTTTTTGAATCGCCTTTCATACCCCAAGCATGTTTGTTTTCGTACAATGGGTTGTATCAAAACGCTTTAGTTAAACCCTCTTCCCCCATGCGTACTTTGTGAATGACCCCTACATCTACGACTCTTTTATTGATTTCAAAACAAAATTTTGATCAACAATTCAAACTTATTTCTAAAGTTCGGAATTTGAAGGCCTGAACAGACCGGAAGACAAAAACACACTCGATTGTGTACCCACTGGCCTTAGAACGTAGTAATATGGACGAAAAAGATTGGAAATTATATTTTTGTTGGCGTTCGTAATCGAAATCTTGGCGGTGCCTTTATTTGCTCCAGCAAGTATAACGACTTCAGACTCTGTAAATACGGGCTCCTTGCTCTCCGAAACGTATAGTGATACTTGCATCATAATACTGGCGCGAGGATCGAAAAACTGTTTAAAGAATTCGGGATCCCAATTAAAAACCAATTCATTTCTAGTCCAATTCTCCTCTACGTCAATCTCTGCTGTTGGACCGGGATTGATAAAGTAGGTTCCAGAGTGTATCACATTCTTGGTCGATTTATTCTCTGCTGTAACTTCTACGTCAATGTCCACACTTCCCGAGTCAACGTGTGAAGGAAGGCGACAAATGACACTGCGTCTGTCTCGAGGGACAGCTGGATCTAATTTGATATAGTCCCGATCGTCAGGGAATCGAACAAGACATTTAATTTCAGCTTTTTCTTCGATTTGGATTACGGGGATCTTAATATGACTTCCACCGATTACATACGGAACAGTATTCGAAATCCTTGACGAATACACCACTGCATTCGCTCCACAAAAAATTAGCAGTGCAAATAAAATCCGATCCATCGATAAATTTCTTTGAAGATACAACGATTTTTCACTTCACACAAAAAACGTAAATTTTATACTTGAATCGACAGCGATATCTTAATCGTTCAAAGCATTGGCTAAAACTGAGCTCAAAATGTTCTTATCTTTCAGCAATAAATAAAGCAATGAATTGCTAGGGTTGCCAAACATTTCGTTTTCTGAAAGGTAAATACGACTAACTCAAGCCATTGCCATGACCTCTGGGAGCCATGCTCTAATCTTCTCAAATTTCACTACGACAAATATTAGTTTTTACGTCTTTGGCCGACATTCGACCTATAGCCCTCACCTCCTAAGATTCCATGAGTAAAGAGATTTTCTCCTCAACTTCTTCTAAAACATTCCAAAAATTAAATTTAAGTCCTCGGCTGACTTTAGAACCGACCTTGCATAACTAAATTCCAGGCCGCGCGGTAGAGAGATTCTCAGGTACGGGCGTTTTAAATGCATTTTTTTTCTTTTTGTTTGTAATCATCAGTGATTTCCCGGTGAATCATCAGTGATTCCCCGGTGAATCATCAATGATTCCCCGGTGAATCATTAGTGATTCTCCGGTGAATCATCAGTGATTCCCCGGTGAATCTTCAGTGATTCCCCGGTGAATCATCAGTGATTCACCGGTGAATCATCAGTGATTCACCGGTGAATCATCAGTGATTCCCCGGTGAATCATCAGTGATTCCCGGTGAATCATCAGTGATTCCCCGGTGAATCATCAGTGCTTCCCCGGTGAATCATCAGTGATTCCCCGGTGAATCATCAGTGATTCTCCGGTGAATCATCAGTGATTTCCCGGTGAATCATCAGTGATTCCCCGTTGAATCATCAGTGATTTCGCTGTGAATCATAAGTGATTACCTGGTGAATCATCAGTGATTTCCCTTTGAATAATCAGTGAGTTCTCGGTGAATCATCAGTGATTCCTCAGTGAATCATCAGTGATTCCCCAATGAATAATCAATGATTCTCTAATGGATCATCAGTGATTCCACGGTGAATTATCAGTGATTCTACGGCAAATCATCAGTGATTCTCCGGTGAATCATTAGTGATTCTCTGGTGAATCATCAGTGATTCCTCGATGAATCATCAGTAATTCCCCGGTGAATCATCAGTGATTCCACAATGAATCATCAATGATACCCCAATGAATCATCAGTGTATCATCACTGATTCTGCGGTGAATCATCAGTGATTCCTCGATGAATCATCTGGAGAAGCATCGATGATTTTGCTCGTCTAGGGCATATCATGGATATCTTATGGATGGACTACTTATCTTACAAAACGTTTAGTGAACATATGAGACCCATTTGTGCCTCGTACGAGTCTGATTTCAAGTTATTCAGAAATGTAATATTTAAACATTGAATAAGACTTTTGGTTGAAATTGATGTGTAAAATTCATCAAGTACGAGTGGTTAGAAAATGACTCGAATATAATAAGAATATTGTGAAGAAAACATCGCTGTCAAAGAGATTATTAGATGGATAATTAGAGAAATTGAAATGGTGTTGTGGTGTATGTGGTGTATGTGGTGAAACACTGGATTCACGTACATTGTACAACGTGTATTGTATTCAAATCTTGGCAAGGATTTTTTTAAGGATGGAGAATAATGCACAGAGTATTGTGTAGTTAGTGAAACAATAATAGTGCAGCAACTAAACTTCAACAAAACTTTGTGGTAAGGATTTTTCAGTGGAAAATTGATTGTGGTAAAACAAAACTTTCTGTTCTGGGATTTCAAAAACTCAATGGTAAAATTTGGGCGATAAAGAGATTTTCTCATGTATTTTCCGGGTAAGTGTGCAATTGAAATAAATGGTATCCACATACATGGGGCTAATGGGTTTTTAAAAATGTTAAGTAATTTACATGCATCGGGGACAAAAATGAGAGGAATTTTATAGTTTGAAAGTAGCCGTTAGCGCTATTCATACGCCCTGTCACATAATTTGGAGGCTTTGATTTGATTTCACTATTGTACAGAACTACTGCAACCAACTTATTTCAAGACACAGTTGTGTGATTTATTCGAAAAACTACTGAGAAATGAGCTTATCTAGTGATTCCTTGGCTTTACTGCAATCATAAGGCCAATTCTATTTTATGGCTGCCAAATATAGTACCAACAAATCAAAAGACCTAGAGCTCGTCCAAAGAGTCAATCTATTGGGGATCACTGGCGGCATGAAATCAACTCTAGCCAAAGCCTTACAAGTTCTAATAATTACTCTCACAGTAGAACTATAGGGCGAACAAGAAGCCATGACCACGGCCTTAAGACACATACGCGACTAAATTACAAGCTGAACGCAATCGATGAAGCATGCAAACTGCTAATCTGATAAGGCATGAAAAATAGGGACTCCAATATTTGTTGAGATAGTCAGGCTTACAAGCACGAAACGAACACTCCTTCACTTCTAAACTCGTACTTACACGAGTGTAGTCTTAAAGATACGTTGCAAATCGATTGATGAATTTTGAGGACAAAACTGCTCTGACCGACTGAACAGAGTCTGTCGGATGTTGAGTGTTGATGAATATCAATGTTTTGTGAAGTCCTGTGTTTTGTTGATTAAAAAGGCGTTAGAAAACTGTTAGAAAACCAACTAGCGAAAAGCCCTCCGTTCAGAAATGTATCAGTTCTTTTGAAAAACCTGGTAGTTGGCCGTAACGGTAGGAACACTAAATTCCTGCTAAACAAATCCCGAGAGGACATAAAGACCATTATTGGTGCCATAACAGGACACTGCAAATCGAATAAACATCTACAAAGAATGGGACTAAGCAACAAAGCTACTTGTGTAAGTTGCAATGTCGAGGACGAAACACCACTACATGAAATGATATCTTGCCCGGCACTACCTCTAAAAAGATCCAGGATCTTCAACAAATTCTTCCTGGCAGAAAAAGAGGTAACACGGATGGAACTGGGAAAAATTCTTACATTCTTCAAGGAGAATTAGGCAAACCGAGCACGTGCAAATACGGAAATACAGAAATTACCCAAGGTAATGTCGAAAACGCTTCCCAAGTACGGCAATTATAGAAGTGGACATATTCCGGAATTAGGTAATCACAATAAAAACCCTTTTGTAAAGGGAAACGTGACTGATATCAATTTGGACGACGCTTAAAGCTTCGGAACGCAAAAAATTCTTTTGAAATATTTTCATTTTCGATTAAAGAAATTCGTAACGGGTAGCCAAATTTTTGGCGTACGAAATCTGAAAGCGCTGAAAAATTATTACGTTGGGAGGGTCCGGCATTTGTGACGCATTTCTTTAATCTTTTAAAAAGGGTTTTTGTTGTGATATCAGTAGTTTTGGAAGAAAAGTAAAAACAAATTTTGGAGCGAAAAAAATTTTCAGCGAAAAAAAATTTCGGCGAAAAAACTTTTCCGCCCAAAAAAAAAAATTCCGGGGCAAAAAAATTTTCAGCGGAAACAATTTTCAGCAAAAAAAAAATTTCAGCGAAAAAAAATTTTGAGCGAAAAAAAATTTTGAGCGAAAAAAATTTTTCTTTTCACATTTAATTACTTTCTATACAAAATAAAATCTTATTAGAATAAATATGGACATTCAAACAAAGTCAGCCTTAAGCTTGAAGTTCGAACAAAGTTATATAAAAAAATTTCTGACGAAAAAAATTTACGGCCAGAAAAAATTTTCAGCGAAAAAAAAGTTTCATCGAAAAAAAAATTTGAGCAAAAAAAAATTTCGGCGAAAAAAATTTTTCAGAGAAAAAAAATTTGCAGCGAAAAAAATTTTCGTCGATAACGATTTCCTTTGACACGAAACATCTATCTTCAACAAAAAAAAAATCAATTTTGCCACTAAATCCGTCCCATACCATCATATTTAGTATGGAAAAAAACGAATTTCTAAAGGTCATATCTTCGGATCCACTAGACCGATTTTAATGAGTAAAATGTCGATTTCAATCGTAGAATCGAAAAACTAGGTCTCAGGGGGTACGACGCAAGGGAAAAAAGTCAAAACTTAGCTGTATATATGGTTCCGAAGTCTACGAAAAAAAATTTCTGAGTTTTTTGCTCGTATGGGGACTTGCGTCACGCGCGCATCGCTACCGTGCGCCCATGATTTCTCCCTAAAGCCTTGAAACATGTGTTCTCTAAAATTTTATTCTCTACAACTTTGTCTTCGACAGTAAGTCTCCATTTTGCATAGACGAAATTTCCTTCATTCCCAAGAAGATAATAAATGTATCCTCCAACTCCCACCTCGATCTCTCCCATGTTACCATAAAGTAGTTTGTGGTAAACGTATAGGACCTTTGTATTTCGTACGGGTTCAATCAGTTAAATTTCGGCAACCGAAAATATGTCTTTCTAGTTCATATCATCAGTTCATATGGCATACAGGTTCATATAAAAATATAAAAAAAATTACAAGCCCAAGGTTAATTGCACTAACGACTTGAAGAGTCACACTAAAAACTGGATAAAATAACCCCCCTATGTCCTTCAAATTAATACTTTTTACTGTCAAACCATTGCCAGATTTTATATCGTGAATCATCAATCACATAGTTCTCGCAACGGCTATCTTTCCTCTTTTTGATGCATCCAACAATAGGGTATTCCTCACTAAAGCACTGTGGTTTCAGCACATTAAAGTAAGTTTGTCCGATCCTGTTTGAAAGAATGGAATCTACTTTCTTCAGGCACTTGTAAAATGCGAAGTCACATTCACACAAAGACCTGTAAAAAGAATTGTTGTACTCACGTTCCAATGTCAAAAATGCAACAAGTACCTCGTAAAAATTCCAACATTTTCCAAATTCATAAACGATTGCCCTGCTTCAATATACGTTGGGCAAAAATCATGTTGCCTGCAACAATGATCCGTCTCAGAGAACAAACCCAAATCTTGATCGGATTGTGCTGTATTTCCATCGCCACACCATAAAGTTCCGGGCAATATTAATTGTAACTGCCTTGCATCGGAATCGTTCGATTCGTTTTTGTCAGATATTTCAAACAAAAACTTCAGCCGTACATCCAATCCGTCCGTTTGGCTTGAGATTTTGTGGGGTCGGAGCATAATTTTCTCATCCGTTGAAGAAGGCCGGGGGTAGCCAATGAATGTAAGAAATTTTTGAAATAAACCTAAAAGCGTAAACTGTGAGTGGAACTGGAGCTAGTGAAAAAGGAAATTAATGTCTAAGTGCACCTAAGTTATTCGAGTTGATCACATTGTTTCTATCATGCATTTGGTTATAGAAATTTTCATCGTAATTCGATAGGTGCGTGTAAAGTTTCAAATCTTCGAGTTCATCCTGAAAATAGTGGCAGTCTTTGTGAAATAAATATTGAGTTGCTTTCAGGTTTTACTCGGTGCTGCTCCGGAAAGTCGATGCTTTCTCCAGAAAATTCCTCAAGATGTCGGTAAAGGTTTTTATGTATTAGTGGCCACCCATACAGTACGTACTTGCGTTAGATGGTGAGGGTTAGTCAAAAGCGTAGGCGATTGTACAGGGGGAGGGGGTCGCTTTCTTCGCGTTATGGCTCTCCAATAAGTGCACCGTTTTTTTACAAACGAAGCACTAAAATTCTGCATATTGTTGAATGAATGGCATATAGGCAGATTTAACACTGTGCTGTTAGGTGCAATGACTTGCAGCTAGGTGCAATGACTTGCAGCTAGGTGCAATGACTTGCAGCTAGGTGCAATGACTTGCAGCTAGGTGCAATGACTTGCAGCTAGGTGCAATGACTTGCAGCTAGGTGCAATGACTTGCAGCTAGGTGCAATGACTTGCAGCTAGGTGAGAATGTAGAGCGTCGTGATGAGTACGCAAATTAATTTAATGAAAATAATTCTTCACTATGAATAAAAAGTCACGTTTAAGTGTTAGTAGAGTGAGTGAAAGAAAGATAGAATTCCAAGAAAAATGTAACCCAATTAACCAATTCTTAAGCGGAAAGTCGTTTGACATTGAACAAAAGTTGCTTTTGAAAGCCGTCACTGTTCTTTGTCCGAACGAATTTCCGCGAAAGAATTTGGTTAATTGGGACAACTAGGCAGTACCAAGGCTTGTTCAACAAACATATCGCCTCACATCGCACTTATTCGTTCGATTTCGGTTAAGCTTTTCCTTAAATCTAAGCCCAGACGTACTTTATGGATTATCTCTTATGTAAAATAAATTTCAAACAACTTAGCAGATTAGTGGTTAACACTTCCACCTGCTGTATTGAAACACTGTTAAGAAAATCAACAAGAACTTTATTTCGATTTTCGTAACATATGCAAGGGAAATAAATCTATTGATCTTGCAATTCACATAAACATTTTATTCGTAACGAAAGTTTACACTACACATTTACTCGTCAACGAGTGATTTATTTTGAATTATTCAATTTGATAAATATTTTATTCAGAATTTAATTGCTTCGCTATGTAAAATATCGTTGAGTTTTCGTTGAGGGATTTCTATATGTTGCAAAACAAACTATTGACGAGGTAAATTATTGCATGTGTCCACAGCCAAATTATTGCTTTGGGTTAGCAAATATTTGAGTGAAACCGCGGTGATGGGATTTATCTGAGATATTGTTGACTTATCATTATCATGACTTATTGATTTTCAAGACGATTTTTAAGACGATTCTTACCCGACATTCGCGTTGCTGCGATGTTGGAGCTTTCAAGAGCTTTGAGCTTTTTTTGTTTTCCAATTCTGAATTGAAATACAAATGAAGCTCAAAGCCTGTAAAAACCCGACTCACTCGAAAAAAGTCGCGTCGTATGACTTTCAATATATCTGAAAAGAGCTGAAAGTCGTTCTCCGTAACAACCACAACCCGAAATTGCTATATTGGATAGAACAGTTGATGCGAAATTTCAATTACTTTACGAGACAAATAATAGAAACTTCAACAGTTCGTCATTTTGGGCGCGATGCTCATCATAACTACAATTTTGCTCGATTATTGCCAATAACATACCGAAATGTTGATTTCTTCTAACAGTTTGCATAGCATTGAGTATACAGAGCTCGTACTGAAAAAGGCAAAAGTGAGAAAGTGAGTGAAAATGATGAAAATAGTTGCTAAGTGGATTTTTTGGCCAAAAAGTTGCAAAAAAGTGAGTCTTAGGTAGAGTTTTCTTAGTAAAGAAATTTAAATTCAGGCCGAGTGATGCCCAAAAATCGATTTATTAAATCCTGACATTGCAAAAACTGTCACCATCAAATATTTGTATGTATATTGGAATTGCCCAAATACTATAGTTGGATACCGGGCGCCATTAGGATATACGCGAATACGCGTTGTTTGTAGGGGGTGTGTGCGAGGAGACGCCGAAAGTAATAACCGAGTAAGCAATAAGCGAGAAGATATATAAAGCTGTGAATGGACCATGGCTATTTCGACAAAAGTGACGTAAAATATTATTTTGAACAAAAAGTTGTTCTACAACATGCCTAAAAAATGCCCCAATTTTTTTATAAAATTAATTGAAGCTATAAATCAAAGGAGCAGTTCAGTTAGTACAGCAGCCGAAATCGAAAAAAATGAGCGATGGCGGACACTTAAACTGAATTTTAAATCACAATGTAACTCTTTATATTCCCAAAAATTTTATGGTTTTTGATTTCCAGAGTAAAAACCGCTCATAACATAGTAAATACTATTCGGTAGTACATTCGGCCTCCGTCAGTTCGTTTGCAGCTGTCAAATTGGGCTAAAATTTTGTAATTTTTTTCAAGAAAAACAACAAAATAAAAAAAACGGTACGTTTTGAAGGAATGCCGTAGACTAATTTATTGCTTACAATAACGTTTTACGTCTCTTAAAATTAACTTCTCAAAATAGCCATGGACCATTGTTTCTTGCAACTACATGTATATCACAACAAAAACCTCTTAAAAGGTAAAGTGTGACGCAGTCATTAGGGACTCTACTTTCAGTTTTCACGCTGCAAAAATTTAACTTTTGTTTCGTTGTGCGAAAATTGTTTTGTTTTTTTAAATTTTTGCGTGTGAAAACTGAAAGTGTTGAAAAATTATTACGTTGGTAGGTCTGGCATTTGTGACGCAATTTTTTGAACACAACGTAACTATGTTTTGGAAAAAAGTGATGCAAATTTCAAAGAATAAAACTAACATTTAATTCAAACAAATTTATGCGTGTCATCAGCGATAGCGTCACCTCAAACGATATCACTAATTTTGGAAGTGGACATTAGGGACTGCGTCACACTTTACCTTTTAAGAGGTTGTTGTGATATCAGTAGTTTTGGAGGTAGAGACGAAATATGGCGTTACAGCTGCCACAGCTCGCGGCGCGGCGGCGACCCCAACTTTCGTGAGAAGATAAAATCAATTATGGAAGAAAAAGGAAGCCAATTTTGGAGAAAAAAAATTTCCGGCAAAAAAATTTACGGCGAAAAAAAATTTACGGCGAAAAAAGTTTCCGGCGAAAAAAATTGTTCGGCCAAAAAAAATTTCCGACGAAAATAGTTTCCGTCGAAAAAAATTTACGGCGACAAAGGTTTCCGAAGAAAAAAATTCGGCCAAAAAAAATTTCGCGACGAAAATAGTTTCCCGTCGAAAAAAATTACGGCGACAAAGAGTTTCCGAAGAAAAAAATTTTTGTCCAAAAAATTCCGACAAAATTATTTGCGTCGAAAAAAATTTCTGACAAAAAAAATTTTCGGCTAAAAAAAATTTCACACGAAAAAATTCCGTCGAAAATAAATTACGTGAAAAAAAGTTTCCGGCGAAAAAATTTCGTCGAAAAAAATTTCAGTCGAAAAAAAAATTTCGGCGAAAAAAAATTTACGGCGAAAAAAGTTTCTGGCGAAAAAAATTTTCCGGCGAAAAAAATTTTCGTCGAAAAAAATTTTCACCCAAAAAAAATTTACGGCGAAAAAGAAATTTCGACGAAAAAAATTTTCAGGCTTCAGGCTAAAAATTCCTTTCACCAATCTCTATAACTTCCCGAAGAAACCAACCGTGTAACTATTCTAATTCGGAAGATAGCAAAAGTCCAAGATGGCGCCACTTTGACAGTTGGCAGCCTATTTCTCAGGATCCCAAAAGATTCTCCTCAACAATCTCTATAACTTTCCCGAAGAAACCAACTGTCTGGCTATTCTAATTCAGACAATATCAAAAAATCCAAGATGGCGTCACTTTGGCAGCTGGCAGCCATTTTCTGAGGATCCCAAAAATATTTTGCTCACTCTGGTTTGGATTTCCACCTAAGTTTTAGTGACATTTCGTAAAAGGGAAAATTCCGCAGTTCCCAGACGCCGTCAAAGTACAGGTCGATATCAAAGTCAACATCCCTGTTCTAATCTTCGTCTGAGTACTCGTCCAATTCACTGTCAAAATCCCGCTCCAGTCCCGATTCATTCCTCATTTTGCTTCGACTCAAAAACCTCTGAGACTCTCCCAAAACCAATATTCTTTCTAAAATTAAATTATTTTTTCGAAGCGGAGCTCATTTCCGACTGTTTCACTGGCGTTGGACACCGACCCACCACACCGTTTCTCACAAACCCAGTTTTGTTGGCTTCATGGAATCGAGACTTTCGTTTGATTGACACCTCACTACCCTATTCCAACAGGACCATTGGGTATTCACGACACCCCTCATCCGAGCGGATCTTGCAGTGTTAGAGTTGTAAGGCTCCGTCTGTAGTAGGCTTATCAGAATTGGTAAAAGCCCCCGCCGCCGAGGGCCAATTCGGTAGCGTGGGGTGAGTGATAGCCCCCAGATGTGTGGGTGCAGCTGGTCGAGGTGTGTAATGGTGCTGAAACACGAGTGGCTGCGGTATTTGAACGCAAATGAGACTGCTGGATGTCTCCGACCCCACCTTGGATGAATGACGGTGCTTACATACCATAATTCGGAAGGTAGAGTCTCGGCTAGCGCTAATTGGGCGCATCCCAATTCCTCGCCCATGCAAGTTCTTCTGCCCCACTCCTGCCACTAGGAAGTGCTTCTAGTGGTGGCTAAATCGTTCAAAAATGCCCTATATCTCTGGAGTATGGAATTATTTCACCCAACATAGTGCACCAGTTTTGTTGCCCTGAACCTCCATTAACGATTGACACTCAGAAACCGACCATACTACACAACAACTTCACTTTCATACCAGCAAAGGTACCAACACCAGTCAGATCAAAAGATTTTCATCTACAAAGTTGTTGGCAATCAAAAACTCCAAGACTCTTCTTTTTTTCGACGGACATTTTTTTCGTCGGATAATTTTTTTTGGCCGAAAATTTTTTTCGTTGGAAATTTTTTTTGGTCGAAAATTTTTTTCACTGAATTTTTTGTCCACGAAATTTTTTTTCGACGGAAATTTTTTTTCGCCAGAAATCTTTTTTTGCCGAAAATTTTTTTCGTTGAATTCGGCGGCAGAGACGAAAATAGTTGAAAAAAAATGACTAATTTTGAAAAAAATACTCACTTTTTTGGATGTCATAATTAGTTGGAAAAAGTACGAAAGGTGAGTGCTTACGGGCCCTGTTTATAGCCTAGTGTTTCGGTGAAAGAACGAATGACTAAAAATTTGTCAACACTAAAGGCTGTGAAGCCAAAGACTTCACACAAATTTACAAACATTTTCCATAATCTGTCTCTCTCAAATTTTCCACTCACGAAAATTTCTGTATTCAATTTCGGCACCATAAGAGAACTAATTTCCCAAATTTACAAAATAAGCAACGCAAACCAACTGCTCATAAAAAATGAACTAAATTGAAATGAATGGTTCCTTCTAATACTGCAATAATACCTGGTCCCCATTCGAATCCATTAAGACAACATTTTCGACATGAATTGATGGACTGTAGTTAATATCTCCTTGCTCATAAAAACTAATGTCTGCATCTGCTGAAACACTCGGTTGGTCGGTGCACGTTGTCCATAAGGACTTAATGTAATTATCATACCAATCCGAAATTGTTGATGCAGAGCTTTTAACGATGGAAACTATACCACTGTTAGCACAACGAAAATTTGTAGCTAATAATACAATTAAAACTCTCAACACTTTACTGTTCATGTTCATGTTAACAAATTGAGGTGTTGAATGAACAATTTTAAATTTACAATTCATGAACAAATAACGTGAATAGATTTCTTTCAAACTCCGTTCTAAATTATTATTATTATTTCTTCCGAGTTGTTTGTTAGCATTAAAGCTTTTTTTATTCTCTACAAACATAAATTGCATTTTATGCAAAACATAATTCAACAAAAAACAAACATTTTTTTTAAATAAAAAATGAAAATATTTTCGAAATGAAGTGCGACTCTGCAACGACACAGAGAATGTGTTGTTTTAAAATTGAATGAAATTTAAGTTGAAATTGCATTTTTTATTTATATCGTGGAACATTATTCTAGCATACTGAAGGACTATTAGTTTAGTTCGTACAAATGAGTGGTTTTTTTGCGATGAAAGAATGGTTCGTCGAATCGTTTGAAAGGCTTAAGAGGTTGTTTATAAACTACGTAATACAAGAAGAATAGTTTGTAAAACCTTCCTCCCCCTACCACTTCAACTGTACGTAGAGGTCCGACCACCTCCCGCACTGACGTTATGAATCATTTATAAAATGCAATAGCCCCATTATCTAAGAGAATTGTAAATTCACCTAACACTCTCTTCCGCTTGGCGATAATTCACAAATGATGTCTTTCTATCGTCCAACTCCTCTCCTTTCACACATTTCAGCATTCCCTTCTGCCAGATTCGATAGATATCCACCCCCTTCCTCAACTATTGTTCCTCACATTTAAATTAAAATTAGAGAGTTTGGGCAAAGAGAGTTACAAGTTTACGTTATAAGTTTACGTTATAAGTTTACATTACGAGCTATGAGTTATCATTTATAAGTTACAAGTTACATGTTTACGGTGCAAGTTACAAGTTTATAGCCCAGATCAATATTGTAACTGATCCAGATCAGTACAGATCAGTTTTAAAACTGATATGTATCAGTACTGATCAGTTTTAAAACTGATCTGTATTAGTATTGATCAGTTTTAAAACTGATCCGGATCAGTATTGGTCAGTTTTAAAACTGATCCGGATCAGTACTGATCAGTTTTAAAACTGATCCGGATCAGTATTGATCAGTCTGAAAACTGATATGGACCAGTACTGATCAATTTTAAAACTGATCCGGAACACTACTGTTCAGTTTCAAACTACTAATCCAAATCAGTTTTGAAACTAATCAGTTCTGAGTGAGTTTTAGAACTATTCAGTACTGGTCTGGATCAGTTACAATACTGATCTGGGCCGTAAATTTATAATGTTAACTTATAACGTAAACTTGTAACTTATAACGTAAACATATAACTTAAAACAAATAGCTATACAATCTTGGCAAAATGGATATGAGTTTTGTACTTATGCGCAGGTTTTTAATGCCGCAAAAACTTGCGCAGAAGTACAAAACTCATATTCATTTTGCCATGACCGTATGTATATGAGTGTGATAAATTTGGTTACAAGTGGCTTTGTCCAAACTCTTTATTATTTTCGACAAGTTTTGAAAGACTCCTCTTCCTACAGAGAGACGCCGTTATTTGTGAATAGAGTCTTTATCAAAAGGATTGAGTGAATAAGCGGAAAACAAGGGAGTCAGCGTTCTCGTTATTTGATTAACAATTGACATAACCGAGAAGATACAGTGCTGTGAAAACGCTACTTTAATTAGTGACTTTTTTAGATTTCGTGTGAATTGTAGAAAGTTGTCTTTGAGCAACTTGCTACATTGATAAAGAAGACACTTTCGTTGTATATTCCAGAGAAATTATCTATAGTGTGAACTATTTGCATGGAATGGAAATGGGGAATAATTATTTCAAATAAGAATGATTTCTCTGATGTGAATTAATTAAACGTACATTGATCGAATTATTCCACCTAATGAATTCGAATCAATTTCTGAATATTAATATCGCTTAATGAAGTGGTGAGAAACT
This sequence comes from Pseudolycoriella hygida, assembly GCA_029228625.1. NCBI lineage: Eukaryota > Metazoa > Arthropoda > Insecta > Diptera > Sciaridae > Pseudolycoriella > Pseudolycoriella hygida. Next base: position 144,020,152 of record CM055404.1, read on the forward strand.
AATTCCGCTACATCCGTTGAAAATTGGCTGTGCCATCATTTACAATTAGTAATTCTCAAATCGGCACATCAATTAACAAGACCAAGACCAGACGCTAAGTATAGTAATTGATAAATTAACTTGATTTTGATCGACGACATTCCTTATACCGAAAATGTTCATACAATCAGCAATTTATATTAAGTCACCAAATAAATGATCAAATTGCATTCGAATACCAGAATTAAAAAACGTTTAAATGTTGAACATTTATACTTGAATTCGATGATGCCAGCTGGCATACGTTGCAATAATAACGAATTTGCACGCCATCAATCATCATAAGACAACTGTTAGTGGTGAATGTTTTGATTTGTACAAATGGAAGCTGTTAATTTTTTGCACGATTCATTTACAATTTATTTACCAAAAGTGGATCGGATACCGAGTGGAAAAGCAGAATATTTTTCTCAAAATATCATATGACTGGCCAGCAATCTGCACTTTGATGCAAGAAGTTGGTGATTAATGACGAGAAAAAGGTTTCTAGAAAACTGGGAAGCTCTGGGTCAAGCATTACTTTTCGGGAAGGGCAGGACCGTATCCAGATAATATTGAGTTTTAGGTACAGTACAGTCCATGCCTAAGAACACAATATTTTGAAATATTTGGCTCTTAAAAGTTAAGAAAGTTGCTGAGTAAAATACCGTTCTGACTGTTCAATACAATATTATGTTGTATATATACTCATATAACTCGATGTGTACTTGTGTACGTGTATAAACGAGGGCTTGTATAGTGTAATTTTTCACTGACACATTCCAGCATTAGTCTCGTTACACTCTAGCTGTTTCTTGGAAACTACGGACCATACAATTTTTTGATGTTCTAAAAAGTTATAGGAAATCATGAGGCTAAGAAAAAGGAAATTTTGTGTTTTTTCTGAAACTTTCGTATATTCCGAGATATTTCAAAATTAAAGAGACTAACGCTGGAATGTCATACTCGTACGTGAGAGTGTTTTGATTCAGACTTGACGCTTGATTGAAGTAACAATTGTTCTCAATTATAGATAATATACGAAAGATACAAAAAGAAAGACAAAAAATCCATATCTATGTGTGTTGTTCATTACTTGACACCAACACTCTCTCACACATTTAGTAAAAATTTTTCTATTAATTTCGTTTATTTTATTTAGAACAATTTAGGGTGTTATTACCTCATAACTTTCAAGTGTCCCCACCCACTTTTTTATTTCGGAATATGCTAATAGTGTATTGCAGCATAGACGTGTATATAAGCGGTGTAAACGGACGAAGAGCGAAGCTCCAAGTGTCAGTATAACCGCTTATATCCACGTCTATTCAGTACGATGCTTTAATGCATAAGGTGTGATGGTTTAACGTTTAACTGACTTATATACGGTCTTAACCAACACTCTTCTAACACACTGACACCGAATGTATTAAAATACATTGATACTTGATATTCTAGTGCACAACTCAATTTGTAGTAAGCTCGATATTTTCAAGTTACGGCCCTGGAGTAAGAAAACTGATTACGTCTACTGTTTCAATAGTTTCGTTGTTGATCATTTTAGAACAGCCATTTACATCTACATTCTTGTATTTACACTGAGGACAAGCGATGCAAGATTTGTGTTCACAATATGCGCCGCCGACGTATTAAATACGCGGTGAACGTATAATAAACTCTATTTAAGTATTGTCTAATGTATGCTATACCCAATAATTGATCATATGAAGTTTTTTGGTCATATGAAGTTTTTTGAAAATTTTCTGACTAATAACGAATTCAAATTTTTTCCAGACTTTCTTAACAAAGAACTTAATAATCCTTCATAGTTTGAAAAGCTTAAGCACAATTCAAATTGTAATAGCTGAACACTAACCAATTTATTTCAAATGAAATTTGTAACATTTTTTTCAATTACAAAACAAAGCGTAACTATATAGCTATGTGGTGCATGCTATTATTCACCGCACAAGCATTTGTTAAGCAGCATACAACTATAAAATATAGTATATCAAAACATGCGGAGACAAAAATTAAATACATTTTCTATTTTCTTCGTGTTTTTTTTTTTTGTTAGTTTTGGCTGTTTATTATTGATAGTATTTGAAAAGTTGTTATTAATTTTTTATCAGAAAAACTTTTGTTTTGTAATAACTTTCTTCCAAGTACTAACCGCGGAGATTGATGCTTAACTTTAGTTTTCGACTGCCAACGACTCTACGCATGTTGCTAATCTGACTCATATTAACGTATATTCTTATTTTGTATTATGTGTGTATATAATAGCTGTGATATGCATATCATAGTTGTCATTGTGTGAGGCTCTTTAATCAACCAACTTACGAAAGAGGTAATATGTGACCCACAACTAATCGCAAAATTTTATACTGCATACAGGTATATTATACATGTAACAACTAATATATAATTTATATAGAGAATATGACAAATAAATAGCTACATTATATACGAATGAGCTGAATAATATAGTTGAAGAAAGTATATTTTCCCAAAATTCCGTATTGAATGCATATTGAATGTATGCTGCATGTGGGTATATTATCCGTCAAAATCCAAAAGTTTTCAGTGTGCATAAAATACGTTGGCGGCGTATATGAAAAAAAATTTCTTGCGTCGCTTGTAGATATTTTCCTCAATGTAGTGAACAACTCAGATGTAATAGGAACTTTTTATTACTAAAATTAGAAAATTTATATTTTGCTCATAGTTTCGTTTCTGTTGATTGACACTCATACACTCATCATAAAAAAATTTTTGCTTCTGTTGTATGTTCTTCAACTGGTTTATTGCCGTTGTTCTTTTGTGTTCTTTTCATACACAACGGCAATAAACCAGTTGAAGAACATACAACAGAAGCAAAAATTTTTCTATGTTTCTATGTATGAGTGCACCAGCTGGTCAATCAACAGAAACGAAACTATGAGCAAAATATAAGTTTTCTAATTGTATTTACATCGAAAGTTCTTTTTTCTCCTCATGAGATTTTCCACTCGGGAAGCTGAAACACGTTTTTTTGAATAAACTTCTTTAATAATTTTACTTTTTACATGTCTGCAATGAATATGCGCATTAACTTGCGCAGAAAAAAGTTGCAATGCTAAAATGACTCTATTTTGATTGTATTCATTTTCAGTCGTCTCCATGCGAATAAAAGGACTTGGCAATTTATTAGTTACAGGTGGGCAGATCTTACGAATTAGACCCGAGGGAGAGGCAAACGTAGAAAAAGCCTTGAAAATGGGTTTCCTACAAAATCCGGATGCCCAAAATCCGGACGCTACAAAATCGGACACTAAAAAATCAGGCCGCGTCAATTCAATATCCTGACAATAATGAAGCATGATTTGTCCGGATTTTGTGGGTTCCGAATTTGGGGGAATCCGGATTTTGTATATTTCCACAATAGTAAATTATTAGCGTAAGTCGTTTGATAAGTTTAACAAGCAATAATGTTATTGTAAACATTCTCATTTGTAATAAATAAATGCGGTGGAAGCATTTTAGATTTGGTCTGACAACTGTCTTCAATTTCTGTGTGTGTAATGCTTTAATCGTAGATTTATATTGGATTTGTATAATTTGCTAAATAATTAATTTAATTTATTTAATTAAATAATTTATTTTTCTAACTAGTGGCATCCCGTCGCTTTTATTTTGTTTTGAATTTTAAATTGTCACTCAACGTTTAATATTGTTTATTTCATCGACGAGAGAATATCGTACGTTATTCACTCTTGCATATAAAGGAAAAACCATACATTAAATCACTAGGGAAAATTCGTTTTCTCTTTGCCAATTCACTGAAAAAAAACAGTGGCACCGCCGTGATTTGAACTCACGACCCACTGATCCGCAAGAATCGACGCTAACCATTGCGCAAATTCGCTATGTACAAATTTTGTTGATACTGTTTGTTGACAAATAGAAGCATATAGTAACGTATAATACAAATATGTCTCTCACAAACACTAGCGTTGTTTTTCTCGATATACAACATAAGCCTATGTATTTTGAGTGTTTTTTTTTACGTTTTGTATTTGTATTTGTATTTTTGTTCGTTTTGTATTTGAATCAGTTTTTATTTATGTTATAAATGTGATTTTCTCACAGAGCAAAATTCAAATGTCTATATGAAAATAGTAATTTCTCGTGACGAACAAAACGACCAAATAAATAAAATTAAAAAAAAATATTGGAAAAAAAAATTGAAAAAAAGACCTGCAGCCGCCGTGACTCGAGCCCAGGACCCTGACACTTCGAAGCAGTGATAAATTCTCGCAGCTATCACATTCATGCGCTCGAATGAATAACGTACGATACTGTCTCGCCTAATGAAATAAAATATTGTATTGGTGGGCGTGAGAAATCCCAGATATCTTCTTATGTAAATATTGTACTCTCACTTATTTGCTACGCTCACTCGTTATGTACAATATTTACATTAGAAGAAATCCTCGATTTTCTCTCGCCCATCAATAAAGTACTATTTCATTCCTAGGACGGAAAACTGCTGTTTTCCGTCCTATTTTTAAACAGAAAACCAGTTTTCCGAACCCTCGGAATGAAAAATATTGTACGAAACTCGGAAAAATATATGTTTTTCCTAGTTACGTAAATAACTATTCCATTCCGACTAAGTATTTTATCAAGAAAATGAATAAATGTGCAGCGTGCGACGGATGTTTCCGGATAAGATTTTTTTGGATGGAAATAGGATTATTTGTGATGGAATTTTTCGTCAGACTTTTCACGTTGAGTGTGCTAGCTTCAGTAAAGATAAATCGTAATCCGGTGCCAAATACTGAGTCGAATGATACGTCCATAATTTTGGTAAACCAATCAAGTTACGAAACGACTCGATGTGTAACTGTCTGTCGTAAAACGAAGTGCAATCGTGTATATGGATCGAATCCGGCAGCATAATACTGCAGATTTCAAAGTAACTGTCAAGGAACCATCGGAACTCGAACCACCACCTGTCGCTTCTAGTTCCGATGTACTAACCAAATCTACAGTTACTGTAGACGCAGAGGAATCCACTGAAGTCGAAAGCCCTACATTTAGTACAATCGCAAAACGGTTCAATTTACTCATGAAATATTGCAGCACCGTCCGAGACACATAAAGCTGCTTATGTATCCAATTTTCATCCGTCTGCTACCGAAACGGACGTTGTCAATTTTCTATTGCGGAAGACGCGTCACGCAAGATATTGGTTTCAACCAATGTAGATGTGAACATCGTTTTTGCTTTTTTTTAAATAAATTTTTCTTTAATCATTGAAAAAGAATTTTTATAAAGTTTTTATACCGTTTTGCACTTAGTTACAGATAGAATATTTCGTCAAGCTTGGTTGATGGTGGAATCGATCCTATTATGCAGGCAGCATTGGCTCGCTGAATGGCCATTGAAATTCGTTGGTAGAAGTAAGCCTTAGACCGTGTGTCCCCACTACTTTCTACAAATTTATTTGCAATTTTATTCGCCAAACTTAAATCTTCTGAGAACCACGGTCTCAACGGCAAAGCCATTGAATATATAATTTTGTTTAATTTCTTGATAAAGGCCTCGTTGCGAGTTCAGCAACTCTACCAGCTTCGATTGCAGAAAATCGAACATATGAATCAGCGAATGTGTCACGACAGGTGGCATCCCACACGAGACATCTTCCACATTCCCACGGAATTGGGGTTAAGCCATCCGCGCGTTTTTTGTCTTTGCGGAACATTCCAGGCGGTTTTAGAGTTGATGTTATATTGATCGAACTATGTTATTAAGTTCCGCATGTCTAGAATTCCGTCCAGCGCTTTTTTGACAGCCAAGACCGTGCAATCCAGTTCACTGTACCGCAAACACACCGATACGAGCGACATATCGGAGCACCAAGCCACATGGCGATGCAGATTCTCAGGGAATAATTATCCATAAACGTGGCAACATGTTTCGAAGGGTAGACCCATTTGACTCTTTTCGTTGAAGTGCCTTTAGCCTAGCCGTGTCATATATACTTGTAGAGTTTAATGCACTAATGATAATTCGTCGAACGTTGATGGTATTGTAGCGTATCAATTTTTATAATTCAATAAATTTGTCAATCGAAGTAATCATTTGAATTGTATAGAATCAAGTTAGCTTCTAGCATCTTGTTTTATTGAGCTTTAGTCTGAGGATGACTCTTACACAAATAATACATGAATCAGAATTCAAAAAGTTTGAGTATGAAGGTCGAAAGTTCCTTTAAAAAATCATCGCATTCCAAGTTCATTTCCGATGTTTTTTCAGAGCAAATTTGTACCTTCATACCTAAACTTTTTGAATTCTGGTTCTTCTATTATATGCGTCAGAGTCATTTCTCACAGTACACGAGCTACAATTTTGAATAATTTGTGATTTACGCAGTGTTCTAGTCTTAAAAAACATCGCAAGTTTGACAGTTTACGTTTTTGCAACGTGCTCAGATTCAATAAAATCCCTTAAAAGATTTTTCGATTACCTTTCAGAGAAAAAAAAGTTTTTGAAAATCGTTTGAGTTCTACATGAGTTATCTTGTTGACGGACGGACGAACAATTTTTTTATTGTTGATTCGTCATCTAAGGACCATGATCAATCCTCCCCTCTACTCCCGGGTTGAAATTCGACTGGTTACAAACGCCGTGGTAAACGCAATAGACCCCTTTTCGAAGCACTGCGTTCTTCGTACGGGTCTAACAAATAAATAATTTTTTGTTTAGTTTCGAGGCTCTGCCCCCTCATCCTCGCGCTTTTTCAGACGCCCTGCAGGCTGCCATAACCCTCATGGGACTATACCCCAAACCCCGCTATGCCTCTTAGACCCCGCAAAATTTAAACAATCATTGAACATGTCTCAATGTCGAGGAAACCATCCACGAGTACTACAAGAGAAGTGAACGTCAACGATTTCGATCCAGGCATATAATGTCATGAAGAGTTGCGCGACGCAAATGCCACGAGTCAAATCTTCGTAACAGCGAAGAATTCCGTCTTGCCTCCCCTACAAAATCCTAAGGCACAAAATCCAAAGGACAAAATCCGGACAAAACTTCCGGAGGCTACAAAATCCGGAGACGTCTAAATCCAGAGGGGTCAAAATCCGGTGGCGTCAAAATCCAGAGGCATCAAAATCCTGATGATGTTATTATTCGGCGTTTGTTTTGTAAGTTCTTTTATGATTTAGTATTAGGAACATTTAACTTAAAATATATTACAGCGAATGAATGATTATAATTTTTTGGCGACGGTCTGAATTATATTTAATATTGGGGGCTTTGCCCCCTCACCCCCGCGCCTATGTGCATGGGGCTCTGCCCCAAACACTGCTAAGGGCTCTGCCCCAAACACTGCTAAGGGCTCTGCCCCTTAGACTTCACAAAGAGGATATTCCCCCTTGACCCCCTTTGCGGGGGCTGCCGCCCCTCGACTCCCTTCTTTTTTCCCAAGGCCTGCGGCGCATCAATACATATTCATAATACAATTTGTATCAATAAACTGTAGCTGCTGTAAATAACAACACATATTTCGTCCGGATTTCGTCCAGATTTTATCCTGATTTTTTATTTTCTTCTGGATTTTGACGCCACCGGATTCTGACGCCTCCGGATTTTGGCTTCACCGGATTTTGACCCCTCCGGATTTTGACGCCTCCGGAGTTTGACGCCTACGGATTTTGTAGGATCCCGATTTTTCGTCCGGATTTTGTAGCAGTACCTTCCGTCTTCTACGTAGAATATAGACAAATCTCAGAACAGGACATGGCGGGACACAACAATGCCGCATCTACTTTCGGACTGTCCAATCTATAGGTACGAAGGCAATATCAAGTTCTTCGGTGAACTGACAGAAAGTGTTGTCGAGTGGCTCACAGTGGGAAAAACAGCGAAATTTCAGAACTTATTCTCGTTTCGAATTTCAAAACTACTTACACTAAACTGAGATATTCTGTAAAACTACGAGGATGAATAACACCAGACGCTGATAATAATAAACCCAAAGTTCAGAAATTAACAATTATATCAAAGAAGCTGTTCTTACGTTCAACTGCAATATGTAAATGCTAACTTTAGAACAAAAATCATCATAACACCTTTCCGAAATATTCCCCATTGTAGGCAATAGCTACAGCAATCTACTTTTCTAATCCCCTGAAATTTCGGTCTAGCTACGGCCTAACGTCTCATGATTTTGTAAGGACACCATAATCTACAGATTAGCTTAGCTACAGCCGTAGGTTTTTTGTGGTAGGGATCAAGTTTGCGCACAGTTATGATGCCATGCCACATCTCTGACGATTTGCCAGAAATTAATATTCTACGGAATTCATTAATTTGTCAGAAATTTCATTCTAACGCTACTTTTCTTTGCCATCTACAAACCAGAAAAGGTATGAAGGAAATACTACGCCGTTCGGTTTATTTGGAATTTGCTTTATCTAATCGGATATTGCGAAATTCTGTGAGAATGTTGTAAAATGAATGCCTACCCGAATATTAGCTTTTTATCTTATTCAGGTGAACAGAATTGTAAAAAAAACGTGATATGAAAATCGACTAACGTGAAAATATTACGACTTTCATTTTTTCACTGGCATCATAACAATTTTTTCATTTTACAAAATATATTTGAACAGAAAGTTCAGCGGTGAAATTATTTCATTTCTTTTAACTGTGGAACAGCTTAAAGTTCTCAACTTTAAACAAAAAAAAGCATAGCAGGGTTGCATTTTTCATCTGTGCTAACACTGGGCTGTACACTTCATGTTTCTTAGCTTGGGTCAATTTATTCTCTGTTAGTTTTCAACACACTAGTCGCCATTAGCGAGAAGGTTCTCCTGTGATTGTAGGTGCTAATACCACTCTGGTGCAGACGTGACATATTCAAAGTATACCATGCCTCAGAAAGCCATCACCGGCTTCTATTTATTGAGAGCAATTCAACCTAGTCAAGCTCACATTTAGATACTTTGCTTTAATTGGTTTGTTCAGCTATTTACGCAGAAAAATCCACCTATTCATACCATGCCATTGGAATAAAAGTAATTTCCATTTAAATGGATTTTCCTATGTTTTCGTTTTATTTTACTTTTTTTTTCATTGGTAATCTATTCCAATTAGTACGAACAATATCGAATTTCAAATTGCGATTAATTTGCATTGTTTTCATTCGCTTTATTTCTCGGAGATCTGCTGCACACGGGCCACTTTTGTTATGAGAGTAATTTGTTGCACACATATTTTATCCGTTGGTTCAATTTACCAAATGCCGAAGGGTGAATCACTAGATACAAAGTTGTAAAGAATGATTTTTAGTTGCAATGACGATCGGCCAAAGTGAACTCTGAATAATGCGCGGCGACCGACCGCCATGCTTCAAACTGAAGAAAATATCTACAAGCGATACAAAAATTGTGTTTATTATATACGCCGCCGACGTATTATATACGCCGCCGACGTATTATATACGCCGCCGACGTATTATATACGCCGCCGACGTATTATATACGCCGCCGACGTATTATATACGCCGCCGACGTATTATATACGCCGCCGACGTATTATATACGCCGCCGACGTATTATATACGCCGCCGACGTATTATATACGCTGCCGACGTATTATATACGCCGCCGACGTATTATATACGCCGTTGACGTATTATATGTTCGCAATACGTACACGGAGGATAAAATACGTCAGCGACGAATATCATAAACACAATTCTTGCGTCGCTAGTAGAAATTTTCCTCAGTGAAAAAGTATGATTGAAGGACGAACGAATATGAACAAACGACAAGCGAATAGTGAGTTAAAGACAAGCGCATAGTGAGCGAGCTTGAAGCCCATAGATAGGGACAGAAAATTTCACCGAAATTAGATCATTTGAACCAAAAAATGAAGTTCACATTTTTTACCTCTCATTGTGTTTCCGATAGTCCTAATTAGTATGGCGAAATTTTGTAGAAGAAATTATGCGAATATGAAGGTCGCACAGCATAAATTTCGTTTTCATATATTTCACTAAATATGAACAGCTAATTCACCGTAAGAGCACGTCGCAAAAACTGTCAAATTTGCGATGTTTTGTAAATAACAAATTATTCAAAATAATAGCTCATGTACTGTGACAGGATGATTCTTACACAAATAATAGACGAATTAGAATTCAAAAAGTTTAAGTATGGATGCACAAATTTACTCTGAAATAACATCGAAAACAAACTTAGGGTGCGATGATTTTTCAGAGCATACCTGCATAGAGAAAAAAATGATGCATTTTATTTCTTTAATCAAAATTTAGTTGGGAATTTCTTAGACGATTTAAAAGTATCCACATCTGCATTCACCGTAGCCGTTATTTATTTGGCAACTACCGTATTGTCCCATACCGGGCATAGCATGATGACAGTACTCTAGGCATGTATCGATTCCAAGAGATCGGTCGTAGAGCTTATCATTGTCCATTCCACATTTTAGACCAGTCCAAACTTGAGTTTGACCTTGAACTATTGACGATGTAATGACCAAAGTTACAAATAAAATCATTATAGTCTTCATCTATAATGCGAACAACAGTTTTGGTTTCAGAATTATAAAAAAAAGTAAACTTTGAATACCTTTGATTGATTTTTAGCGAAGAGCCGATTCTTTTTATGCTTCTTAGCGCTACTCGCGATATCTTTGTACTGTAGTTTTTTCCGATCAAACATTTAGTATTTATAGCACAGCGACCATTGTTATCTCAATACCAGAAATTTAAAAATATAATGTAGCGATCAACAAAAACAAGAACAGTTCCTTTAATCGATGACTTATCTTGCTAACACGTATTGTAATGTCGATCTCCTATCGAGTTTCTTGTTTAAATTTCTATTTTCTGCTTGTCGTTTTCATAGTATGCAAGATTATTAGTCATATGGAGTTGATTAGTTAAAAAAATGTTTGGAAATTGATTATAAAATGTGTGATTTTCTTTCAATTTGGCGAAGCGGGAGTTAATCTGAATCACACTATATAGGGTAGATGCACCAGTTATCGTCCATGTAGTAGTCTCCGCCCACATGCCGCATTAAAATATGAAAGATTACTCGTGCTGATCGGAGACTACTACATGTCCGGTAACTGGTGCATTTACCCTATTAAGTATATATTTGAATATCTTCGTGATGTCATTAATGAATAAAATGAACAACAAGAGACTCGGGTGACTTCCTTGAGGCACTCCAGAGAGAACAATAAAACTGCAAGACAAATGAATCAGCAGCTTTTCATATTGAAAATAAACGGTGAGGTATCATCTTATCGAACCTGAGAGATCTGGACTCATTCCAATGGTTTCGTTGTGAAAGGCGTGAAACCCGGCGTTCGGACGAAATATCTCTGGACAAAATAACTTCAAAGAAAAATAACTCTCGAACGAAACAACCCCGGCAGAAATAACCATAAACGTTTCCCTCCACGCCAGAGTGTCCGGGGACCCAGGCCAGCTTTATCTGATTTCTCAGTCCAACCCGGTTCAGGGTCTCCTTTAACTCTTTCACCAGCTTGGATGTCACGACAGGCGACATGAGCGCCCCAATCAAAGCCTCACTGTATGAACAGACTGTGACTTTTCTTCCACATGCCTCTGCTAGGATTGCCTCCTGCACTCCCATCAGTGCCGCGAACGTCTCAGCCTGAGTCACGTTGTCTAACCTTCCTAGGTGATAGGCTTTCCCCTTTAATTGCACGTAGACCGGTGGCAGGTTAATCAACGTCTCAATGGCCGCCGTAGCTGTCGACCTCATAGCATCGGTAACACAAATGCACACCAGCCTTTGAATCTCGTTCAGCTCTTTCCTCGCATTCCCTATGTCGAGTGACTCATCATAGGCCTTATGATTGCTTCGTAAATCCACAGTATAGTCTTGGACGGTAGACCCCAGTTCCTCCCAAAGGAGTTCCCGCAAATCCAGAAAGCTGCTATACCCTTCTCTGCCTTGCCCTTGACATGCTCGATCCAATTTAACTTGTTATCGAGAATAACTCCCAGATACTTCACCTTTCTCCCAGGGACGATGTCTTTATCGAACAGCTTCAGTTCACCTACAAGTTCTTGACCCGACATTCTCTTGCTAAAGAGAACTAACTTACTCTAAGGCAGTTGTTTCTAAACCATTCCTCAACTACTTTCAGCGAGTACCTCATCCTATCGTTCAGCGTGCTCTCGAACTTACCTCTGATCAGAATTGTCAAATTGTCCAAGTACCCTAGGGCGAAAATCCTCTCGTCGTTCAGCCTCCTGATGAGGGAGTCCACGATCACTCCCCTGGCTGCCCAGAAACTAGACTTGTGGCCATATACAGTTGCCTCAACTGCCCTGTTCCTGAGCATACCAGTGATCCACCTCGTCACCATCTGTCCTATTCCCCTACTTTCTAGGTCTCGGTGGATGATCTCAAAGTTGGTATTATCGAAAGCACCTTGAATATCCATGAAACATCCAAGTGCTATCTCCCCCCCC
>CM055404.1:144033204-144083572 GCA_029228625.1 Pseudolycoriella hygida
TCTCCCCCCCCCCCCCCTTCGAAGGATCTCTCTACCTTGGACACCAGACTGTGCAGAGCGGAGTTAGTAGGTTTACCTGGTATGCATGCTGATTCACATGCAGTGGACATCTCGGAAGAATTTCATCTCTGATGTAGAAATCTATCAGTCTTTCTAACGTACGAAAGACGTATGACTAATGGGCCTGAAATTCTTAGCCTCACAGAGGGAGGATTTACCCGGTTTTGGTATAAATGTTACCTTAACCGTTTCCCACGCCACTGGTATATGACCAAGAGCCAACGAGCCACGTAGGGCTCCACAGAGCGGTTCCAATAGGATTTCTCTTTCAGAAGAGCAGGGAATATCCCGTCATTACCCGCCGACTCGAATGGCCTAAATCTTCCAATGGCCCATCTCACCTTGTCTATAGTGACAATTCGGCACTGGTTCCCCAGCGTCGCTTTTCTCGTCACTGCAATCCGGAAAATGGGTCCCTAAAAGATGTGTGGCCGTTTCCTTACCACAGCCCGTGAATTCCCCACCCGGCCTCAGTAATGAGCCTGGTAGGAGCCTCGAACCTTTTGCAAGGATCTTATGAATTCTGGCATAGTCCGGAACGTGTTCCATTTCTGCACAGAAGTTCCTCCATACCTCCATCACCTTCCACTGAACCGCCTTTCTGAACATCTTCTGTGACATTCTATAGGCGTTCCAGTCCTCATCCAGTGAGGTTTTAGTGGCTCTATTCCAAGCTCTTGCATGCCTCAGTTAACAGCGACGTGATACTATTCACGGCTTCTTCCAGCTCGTGTGTCGTATAAGTCGAGTGTTTGCCCACGGTTTCCTCAATAGATTCACCCCTCACCAGATGCTCTCTCGGTAAATAAAAATCCATCGAAAAATATTTTGAAAACAACACAAAGAACATTTTTTTCCTTCAAATTTAACAAATGTGCAACGTGTTCTTCATAACACCTGCCCTTCTCTCTAGAAACGAAAAAATAATATTCTACACAGTTGAGTGAAGTTTTCTTGTTTAACAGCAGGGTATGCAATCCACCAACATTAACCTTCCTTACCTTGTGCACTTCTTTCGTTATTATACCGTATGTGCATTTGCCATCGCTGAAACTCTTATGGTCATGGTATGGTTCTAAAAACGACACATGCGTAATATCCCTTTTTGACGATATAAACGTTAATTCAACCGAAACATTTCAGTTAGTTCAGAACTGACGGTTACGAAAGAAGGACGCAAAACAATTTGTGGTGTTTCGCTGAAAGCAACAGAGTTTCAAGTATTTATACGTTAAGCAAATAAAAAATACGTTGATTTTCAAATTGAACTTTCGGTATTTATTTGATATTTTTTTGCCCCCGCCGCCGTTTGTTCATTGTGAAATGGATTATACAATGCGACGACAAATATTCGCGATTCATGACATAAAAAAATTGTATTGAATAATTGATGAGATTATTGAGTCAATGAATAATTAAGTGGGAAAAGTATGCAAAAATTGAAAATTCTGTTGTGATTTTTCCGGCTCGTTTTGTTCGTTACGTTCGTAAATACAACGGAATTTCGTTTTGTGTTGTTCATATATTTGTTGAAATCATTAATTGGTTTATTGTTCCTTAGCGATTCATTAAAAATGTATCAAAGTATATATTTGTGGTTGTCCATTGCATCGGTCGTTTGTGCGACCACAATCAGTGATGAAAATAAATTCAAAGAAAATGTTGTGCTACGTGACGAGGGCAATGTTTCGTTGGATAAAACAGTGGTAACGGGAAATGATGCACTTTCGTTGGAGGATCAAGTACATCTGTTGAAAAATCAGATGAGTGCACTTATGAATCAGAGACGTGAGGATTATAAAATGTTGGAAAATAGTTTAAAGAAAACGATGAAAAAAAATTCAATGCAACTGTCTGATTTGGATCTGAAAGCGGAGGTGATTCAATTAAGGTAATTTAATGCTACACAGGTATCCTTTCAAGGAATGAAATCTCGTTAACCTCACAACACGAGAAAAAAATATATTTTCTATGAAAAATTCTTCTCGTGTGTATGTAGGACTGTAGGATATGTAATTCTATGAAATTATATCCAGCAAAAAGAATATATTTTTGATAAGACGTGAAGTTTCAAGTCATCTTTTCTTTCATATAAAAACTTCAACTTCTTATTTTTTTGTTACTTTAAATTTAAAATGGTACCGTGTACTGTGTAGGTACTTATATGAATTTTTATTACCTCTTCTTTGTCGTGATTTTCTTTTTTTTATTATGAATGATGTGAATAATTCATGACTTGATACATTAGGGGTATGTCATTCAGAACTGACTCGTTTATTGATCCAAAATGTGGGTGGGAAAATGGGAAATATTATGCCACATACATTTCGTTTTGCCATAAAACGTCTAAACACAGTTTTGTTGTCAATAGATGTTATATTTATTACATGTCAGTACGGTTACATGTAATAAAGGCTATACATTATCGCTTATAAATATCCATGAAAATGTTTTTCTTAGACGATCAAAGTTAATGACAACAAGAACATAGAGCAATGGATAATTTCTACTAAAAGGGTTCTTTGCAGGGATTGTTTTGAAGAAAAACTTTTTACAAACTTTTTCCATTTGTTTTTCACATGTTTGCAAATGTTTACTAATTTTCCCAAGTTTTTTTAATACTTTTTGGTGATGTTGAGACACTATTTTTGGTAACAGATTAGCTCAGTGGTAACGTACGGCTTTTCCCCAGAATATCTGGGTTCAGTCTTGGTGATGACAAATTCTGCATAGGATTTTTCTTCAACGTTCCTAAGCACACAGAATCTTCATAAAATGGGTAGTTATCCCCAGATAACAATCGACCCCACGAAATGTACATAAAGTGCCATCGGAAAATGTGCTGATCCCATTTAATGTGCTCCAGTTCCAGGACATTTAATGTATATTAAAAAGCGCTCTTACCGTTACATCTTTTCTTTTGAACGTGAAGTGCATTTAATGTACATTAAATGTGAATTACATGTACATCTAATGTACATTTAAAAGACTTTGAATACACAAGTAATGTACTTTTAATGTACTTTTTAGTGTGAATTAATAGCACATTTCATGTACATATAATGTTATGAAGGGAAAATTTAATTTAGTTTTCCGACTTTTCTATTTCGGTTGATCGCTACGTCCTCCATCTACATTTTTTTATTCCAAGCTCTCATTTTTTTTTATTGAAAAATTTCTTCAATTTCCGGGATTTGAACCCAAGACG
This sequence comes from Pseudolycoriella hygida, assembly GCA_029228625.1. NCBI lineage: Eukaryota > Metazoa > Arthropoda > Insecta > Diptera > Sciaridae > Pseudolycoriella > Pseudolycoriella hygida. The sequence goes on from CM055404.1 coordinate 144,036,473, forward strand.
TTCGGAATTATAAGTCGACTGCTTTACAAATTGTGCCACCGGATACTTATGTGTTGGTGTGTTAAATTTGTATAAAGTGTTAAATTATAGAAAGTACATTAAATGTACTTTTTTTGTACTGAGAGAAAAAGTTTTGGAAGATATGCTAGTAAATGAAAATTAAACAAACTCCACAGAGTGTTATTTAAATTCATTTGATCGAACACACTGTAGTGGTTCTGCATTTAGAAAAAGGTTTTAAATCCCTGCACACGTTGATGCTGCATTCAAATTATTGTATCATTTTCATTGTTTCATTGTTATTTGAAATTGATTTTGTGATAGGAATAGTGTACACCTTATCACGCACATAAAATGTGCGAAAAATGTACTTGTGATCTAGTACAATAATTTCGAGTTTTAATAGCACAAAAAATGGACCTTTTATTTACATCGAAAAATATACTACATCACAAGCACATTTTTGGTACATACAATGTGATAGGAATAGTGTACACCTTATCACGCACATAAAATGTGCTAAAAATGTACTTGTGATCTAGTGCAATAATTTCGAGTTTTAATAGCACAAAAGATTGGCCTTTTATTTACATCGAAAAATGTACTACATCACCAGCACATTTTTGTTACATTCAATGTGATAGGAATAGTGTAGACCTTATCACGCACATAAAATGTGCGAAAAATGTACTTGTGATCTAGTGCAATAATTTCGAGTTTTAATAGCACAAAAATGGGCCTTTTCTTTACACCGAAAAATGTACTACATCACAAGCACACTTTTGGTACATTCAATGTGATAGGAATAGTGTACACATAGTATAGTGTAAAATGTGCTTTTTATGTAAATCGAAATATGTACCACTTTACAGGCACATTTTTTGTACATTTTATGTACATATTCTCAACAACATTGAATTTCGCACATTTAATGTACATTCAGTGGGCAAACACATTAAAAAGTGTGATCTGTGTTATCTGGGAACGCAAAGAAACGCTCCCAAAACGAATTATGATGTCACCCATATTCAATGCACTTGTGTACGAAACAAGTAGGTTCGAGTCTAAATCACGGTGTCCCTGAAGGGGAAAAAAGTTTTTAAGGCACCCTTATACTTGAGAAACTTGTCAAAATAATTTTTTGAAACTTTTCAAAAGCAATCTCTAGACGTTGCGCTTTCGCAAAATGTGCTGTTTTGCCCATGTGGGAGTTGCCGGACAAAAACAACTCCAAAAAAAAAACCTATTACCCGGCGCTAACATATTTTTCCTGAAAAACCATGTTCATTACTTGTCTAAAGACACCGCATTTGAGATTTTAACTAATATAACTGACATTGGTATCGTTGAAAAGGCTTTAGAATTTGATTTCCAGGAAACATTGTTTCATGAAGTATTTGAAAAATGGTAAAAGAAGACCCACACATGAGTGTCAATTGCAGCGTAACCCCCATCATAGCGAATGTCGGATTTTACTACGCTGTTGCTTGTGTTCTTATGCATAAAGCAAACGCACATATCTGAAAAGTTTTTGGAAAAATTTGGAGTTCTCGCAATTTCTCGAACTTTTGAAAAACTTACCAGAACTTTCGAGAAATTTTGAAAGCTTTCTAGGACTTCCCAGAACCTGTTAGAACTTTCGAGCGTCGCGTCGGTTTCGATACCCCACGCAGAGTCTGCTTGCAAGAGCTGCTAAAAGCAACTGAAGGAAATTGCATCGTACACTTGCTTATACAGTGTAAAGTGGTCGGAGTGAGGTGCCGACGGGCGGGAAGCTGACGGAGGGTGCTGGGGAAGAGTCTCAGTGAAAATAACGGCACATATACTGCTCGCAACAGTTGCCAGAATATTTGAAAAATTTGTAAAATTTTCTAGAAACCTCTGGAAATTTCGAAAAATTTCTAGAATGGAAATTTCGAGACAAAGTGTTATCGAACGGCGCAAGTCTGAGCTCTGTAGATGCCCGAGGAGCCGAGATATAAGTAATTCGGACCCTCGCTCTCCAATAACTCCCTATCCCCCTATTGGCATTTTTGCGAATCTAGAAGCCAAGAGCTGAATGGAGCAAGTTTGAGCTCTCTAGGTGGTCTAGGAGCTGAGATGTGCGTGATACAGACAGACAGACAACAAACGGAAAAATGAGCATGTAAGCGTAACCCACATGTGGGTTACGCAAAAAACCGCAGAAAAAGCCGAAAAGTAACCAACTGAAGTTGCAGCCAAAAATCGAATTCTATGCCAAAACTCTCAGGTTCGGTTCGGTGCCCTTTCATAAAAACTTTTTTCCCCTTAAGAGACACCGTTAAGGTCAGGGCTTTACCTTATCCAGGGCCTATTTATGGAAAATCGTATTTCCAAAAATTTTCCAACTTTCCAAATAAATTCCAAAGTTTCCAAAAATTTTCGAATTAATAATTTGGAAATACGATTTTCCAAAAAAAGGCACTGGTTATCGTATGTGTAAAGCGTCAAAAAAACACAAAGACAAAAATTCCATACCGATAGGACTGTGAATCGAATCGGTTCGATGCGCGTTTGGGTGTTACCAGATGTACTAGCGCGCAAAAAAGAGTTGCACGTTGCAAAATTGTGAACTGTCAAATTTGCGATGTTTTTTTTTTAAACAGAATCCTGCGTAAGTAATAAATTATTGAAAATTATAACTCATTAACTGTGAGAGGATGATTCTTACATCAATAATGAATCAGAATCAAAAAGTTTGAGTATGAAGGTCGAAAGTTGCTATGAAAAATCATCGCACTCGAAGTACGTTTGCGATGTTATTTCAAAGCAAATTTGTTCGTTCATACTTAGACTTTTTGGATTCTGATTCATCTATTATTTGGGTAAGAGTCATTCGCTCACAGTCCATTGAATAATTTTGTATTTACGTAGAATTGTTTTCTAAAAAACATCGCAAATTTGACAGTTCACATTTTTGTGTGACTAGTGTGGCTTATCTGCACTAGCTGGCAGTTACTCTACACACTGGCAGTCGAACAAGTCACTTCACAAGCGCTACTCACGACTAAAAGAAGGCCATGGGAATTAACTTAATAAATAGATGAGACTTGACAAGGCAGTTTTAAATTATGCCATTTATTTAAACAATTTGACACTTGACAAGTCTTGACCATGCCCTGAAGATGAGAGTGTGACTCTCGAAACAGGTCGGAAATTGTTTAAATAAATGGCATAATTTAAAACTGGCTTGTCAAGTCTCGTCTATTTATTAATTTAATTAGCAAAATTGTGCCATGTTCTGCGAAATCAATCCTGATTTAAAATCCTAATTTAATTATTGATCCATTGAAATAAAACTTTTAGAAACTATTTGAACAAGCAGTTTTCAGCCGTGTGGTTAAAAAAAGGCGAAGGTGAGTTTCATTCGTTGCTAAAACGATTCTTATAAAAATCGCTCGTGTAAGGTTTGTTTGAAAGCTCAACTTGACAAAAATATTTTTATTTTTGTCAAGTTGAGCTTTCAAACAACCCTTGCACGGGCGATTTTTATTGCCTCCATTATAATTACTGTTTTAATCAGAAACAACTTAGATAAAGATAAAGATACTATCAGGGGTGAAATTTTCAAAATATATTCGTACGCCTCGCCGGTATTTTCGGCTGGGAAATCTTGGAACCTTCTACAGTTGACTTGCTACTCAATTGCGATGTTCTACATAATTGTTCCTGAATACTGTGAGCTAATTTATTCCATACATAAGACAAATAGGAATTCTTAGAAACGTAATGTTTGCAACGATACCAGAAACGGCAAATATTCGAAAAACTTAACGGTTTTTCGACCATTTGTGTGGGCATTTCTTTATGTCGCTTGTCGCATGTCGCTTTATTCAAATGGTTGCCAAATAGTACATTTTATCACAAATATATCTGATGTGGTGCCGTTGGACATTTTATGCTTGTGACTTTCAGATAAGAGGCGCAATATAGGAGGCATGAGGCAGCAGAATTTGTTCTGATTTTCACGATTTTTTTACTATCTCGCTCTTGATCGTTTCTGATCAAGTCAGTTTCATAGATACTCTTTTAGAATAGTTTTAGCGTCTGGGTCAAACACCATTACCACTCCGATGTATGTAACTGTTGATGGAGTTGTACCCAGTTAAAACATCGGATTTTCTTTCAAATTTGATTAAAGAAAAACTTGGGGAAATGTTTTTCAAAAATTTGTCCCTGGTTTTTCATGTGGCAAGATGTAGGTGAAGCCGAAAAATCGCACAGACGAGTGGATGTTGTTCCAACGAAAAACATTGGCATTGTGATTCTTTGTCTCGCATATAGGAAGGAAATAATATGAAAAACTTTTTAAATTTGCTGAGCTTAAATGGATTTAATTGCTCCATAATGGAGCGCTTATTTCATTTTTTCCCTTGTATTCCATCTTTGCAATGCTTTATTTTTCATTTAATTATCTGTCTTTATGACAAAAGTTGAGAATCACTTGATGTTAAACTTATTCTCTACATTCTAATTTCCGTAGACATTAATTTTATCATTTTTAGGAAAATTTCTTTTCTACGGTTGAAAAAAAATTACGATCATAAATTCGCAGCGCTTTTTGAATATACAAATGTATTTTTATTACTTCCTTTTCTGCTGGAAACATTGTCAAGTGGTTTTATTAGGATACATCGAAAATTGGATGTGAAACGTTCCATTCAACAGACGCCTTCTTTGTCCATTCGTAAGGTAGACAAAGATTTGATTAATTTTGAATGTTAAATGAGTTTTTATGAACATAAATTTAATTCAAGTCGAAGTCTCAGTATCGCTAAAAACAGCGAATCGAATTAGCGCGCTATTTTGATAGAGTAAGTATTTTAAATGCAGTTCATAGGTCAAATCCAGATTTGATTTTTTTGGTTGGGGTAGGTAGAGGGGAGGTCCCTAGATGACAGTACAACAAGAATTGGGGCGCGGAAGCCCCTTCCCGGGCGCTCCGGGCCCTTAAATTTTTTTTTCAAATATTTTCATAGAAATTAGTACTTTATGCTACCTTTTGGTTGTGTAAGTAAGTATTCTGGGTTGTTCTGGCGACAGTGGAGCATTCAACTTCATTTCCCTTGTACGAAATGACGACGACAGACTGTGCGCTTGAGAATAACTTCATTTTCCTTGTACGAAATGACGACGACAAACTGTGCGCTTTAGCATAACTTCATTTCCCTTGTACGAAAGGACGACGACAAACTGTGCGCTTTAGCATAACTTCATTTTTCTTGTACGAAATGACAACGACAAACTGTGCGGTTTAGCATAACTTCATTTCCCTTGTACGAAAGGACGACGACAAACTGTGCGCTTTAGCATAACTTCATTTTTCTTGTACGAAATGACAATGACAAACTGTGCGGTTTAGCATAACTTCATTTCCCTTGTCGGAAAGGACGACAAAAAACTGTGCGCTTTAGAATAACTTAATTTTCCTTGTAAAACAAAAAAAAAAACACAAAACAAATTTAAACTAAAAAATCAACCCAAAAACCGGCCCAGTGTGCCCGGTGAGAGGCTTCCGCGGCCCAATTCGTGTTGTAATGACTTCAGCTTGGCACACCGGACCATTTCTAATCGTGTCCGGTCTGATCTGAGTTGCATCTGTATACTGCATTTTTGCCGCGATGCGCCTTTGCGAAAGTATTAAAAAATTATTTTTCCCCACCCCTTCGTAGACAGTTCTTCTTATAGCTGTACAGCAGAACAGAAAAATGTTATTCTACGAATTTCTCGGATTGCTCCAGGGATTCAATGGGCCAATAAACTATTGACGTCATAGCTTTTGTCACAATTCTGACGTCATTTTTATGATGTCATATGTGTGACGTCACTTTGTGACGCCGTATTTGTAACGTCGTATTTCTGACGACATTTTTGTGACGTAGTATTTGTAACGTCATATTTATGACTTGATATGTGTGACGTCATTTTTATGACGACATTTTGATGACATCGTTTTTGTGACGTAGTATTTGTAATTTCTTTTTTGCCATATTCGCGACGCCATATTTTCAACGTCATTTTTATGACGTCATCTAGATTTGTCAGTTTGGGACAACCTATTATTGGTCTTGAAACACAGATCCTAGAATCCTTTGTTATTTTTCCCGTTCATCACATAGATCATTATGTGAGCCCTTCCTGTTGCTTCCAAGAACCGGTCCAAAATGACCGGTCCACAATTGATAGCTTCAGATGATATCACAGTAACATTCCCAAGAATCATGCGTCTCATTTGGAGGAATTCAGGGCAGCCACATACCACGTGTATGCCCGTTAACTCTTCTTATCCGCAAGAACATCTTGGGGTCTCCGACAACCGCAACTTATTCAGGTGTCGGTTCAGCCCACAGCGCCCAGTGGATAAGGTACTTGGCCCATTTTGCGTCAGGTTTCGGGAAGAAGCACTTCTGCATGTCTCCGTCGCACCCAGTCGCTTAACGCATCATCATATGTGTGATGTCATTTGTGCGACGTCATTTATGCGACGTAATTTTTGACCTCATTTTGTGCCGCCGTATTTATAACATGAATTTTATGACAACATTCTGATGACGTCATTTTTATTCGTGAGGTCATTTTTATGACATCATATATGTGACGTCAGTTTTCTGACGTCGTATTTGTAACGTCATTGCTATGACGTCATTTTTGTTAGGTAGTATTTGTGACATCATATTCGTGACGTCATATTTTTGACGTCATTTGTGCGAAGTCATTTTGTGACGCCGTATTTGTAAGGTGTAAGACAGACAGACGGACGAACAGGAAGAGTGAAAGCATAAAGCAGCTATCGCTATTTAATAATCACAAAAATCGGTGAGGTGTTGTATTTTGTTTGTTCGAAGAATTCGCAGATTGACTCTTAATCGAAATTTCCCAAACCACTTTCTGTAAAGGTAATTATAGAGAGAGTTCCAGAAAAATAAATGTTAGCTCTGTCTTATCTGTGAAAATTTTCTGTCTTCTTTGAAAAACGTATGAGCACTACAAAGCACTACATCAGTGTCTGCGCTCTCAACGTTTGACGAATGTAAAAAAGATATCCGAAAATCTTATCTAAATATTTTCAAAATTCCTAACTGATTGAACTTTCGTCATTGCAATATGTGGTAAATCAACTCAAAGCGAACTTTTGGCATAAGGTGCTTATGCAAAGGTCCTTTCCTGACTAGGAATTTCAACCAAAACTGTTTCTGTAAATCAATTCAATTTCTGATTAAAGCTTTTGAAGAATAATTACATTTCACTAAAGCTTGGAATTGTTTATCTTTGAAATCGTACGTCCTACGGTTCTATACACATATCGCTTTTAATTAATAATTTTGACGAGACGCTTATGTGTGGTTGTGTGCACCAAACGACAATCAGAATTGTGAATAACTTCAACATCCATTAGCTCTATAATAGCTACAGCCGTTTCAAAGGTTTCTTAATCTGCACATAGAATATGACTGACTGCAACAAGCTTCAACTTACTAATGAGCAATTATGTCTCTTTTGCACGATTCTCTTGGTTGTATAAAGCTCGTCGTGGTGAAGGTAGAACTATTTCATGAAAACTATTTTCATATTTTGGAATTACCATTTAACGATTAAAATGGATTGAGGAGAAAAGTTGGGATCTTTTGACATAATTACTCTGTTTTACCTAAAGCCATATGGTTACTCCCAAAGTGAATAAAACAAAAAAAAAAAAAGATCAGAAAATGGAAAACTTCGTAGCACATCATACACAAAGGTTGATGTAAATGACGTATTTTTATTTCTGTTTTTTTAATGGGACAAAAACTCGAAAGGCTCTTCATATTTCATACAAAATGAAACTTTTACTGTACACAATGAGCTTCTCAACCGTAAAAAGGTTCACCCGAAAATCAACTCATGATTTATAAAAAGAAATATTATTCTTTTTAACGTTTTCTCACTTCAAATTAATTTCTTAAAAAGATTTATGTAAAAAATTAACTGCTTTCATCGCATGACTCTCAATGTGTGAACGACTTCTGAGGGTTAATATAGTTCGAAGAAAGTTTTGCTGTGACACTTGGGTATTTTTAGTGTGCATAATGTTTTTTGCACATTAAAATGTTGATACGATACGTGTTGGTTAACATACCTCGCTCTAGGTGCCAGTTTTTATACAGACCCGAAGACAATTCAGGTTTCCCAGAGAGTGAATGTGGCCAAAAAATTAGTCAAAAGTATGACGATGATGTGGTGAATATACCAACCTGGTATGGTGAATATGCTCGCAGTGGTGAATATGCTCGCAGTGGTGAATATTAATTGAAAACTTTTGGCGAGTTCCATTCAGAGTCTGAAGTTAGCCGAATGTTTGGAAATTCTTAGCCAAATGTCTGGAACTGTACACCTTGATTTGAACTCGCCAAAAGTTTTCAATGCATATTCACCACCGCGATCATATTCACCATAGATAGATAGATTGAAGGTGTGAGGGGGGTCAAAATAAATTGGACAGGAACCCAGACAATTTGTCCTTTGTTTCCTTGCCCCCTCCTTTTTTCGTTTATTGATAAAATTCTACAATTTCATAAAGAGAGATATGTTTGAGAAATAAAAAAGTTGCGTGAGCGTCATATATATCCATGTGATCGTGTGTCTTGTCAGGGTGTATATGTGTTGTGTCTATATCCGTGCTTATTCGTATCCGTGTGGTGTACCAGCTCACTACCAGTCAAGCCTTCTTGTCCTTTTAAGGAAAACGGACAAATCCTGCACCTTCAATTTGTCTATTGTAAGGTCAGGTAGGCTTAGTCCTGGTTTGCCCGGGATTCGTTGCCTATGACTTCTGTATCTTGGGCAGTCACTGACTACGTGGAAGCCAGTTTCGTTATCATATCCGCAGGTACACATCCGATAACATTGAGGTCATTGAGTTAAGACTTCAACAACTCTCTTACTCTCTTAATGCTAGGTCTATCAAGGTTTAGTAAGCAATCCTTTAGAGGTTTTTTGCAAAAGATTTTTGTGAGTTTCCCCCCATCGTATCTCTCCCCATGCTGTTTAACAAGCCAGTTTTTTACGATGCGTTTTCCTTTTGATTTCGAAATGCCGCAGAAGGGTTCTGGCTCTATCGGTCGTTCTTCTGCTCCCTTGTCTGCTAATTCGTCAGCCTTTTCATTACCCTGAATACCTGAGTGACCCGGTACCCACAGGATTGTCATTTCATTGTTCTTGTTGGCTACCTCATTTAGAGCTTCCTTGCATTGGCGCGCCGTTGCCGATCTGACGATGGGGTTTCCAGTGCCTCAATTGAGGCCTGGCTATCCGAGGAAATATAGATTCTTCTATGCTGAAGCTCCCTAAAAGTCTCGGTACTGATCATTTCGAGTAATGCTATTAGCTCCGCCTGCATTACAGTGGTAAAATAGCCGAGTGGTATATAACCTTCAATACCGGCTTGTTCACTGATGTAGCCAGCTCCAGACAGTCTTTCTTTCTTCGATCCGTCTGTGTAACTCACTACACCATCTTCCGGGGGATAGATTTTTCCCTCTACTAACCATTTTTCCCTGCTCGGTATTACACATCTGAAATCATCATCCAGCATCAATATAGTCGAGATCTGGTCACTCCTCGTCAGAAGAGTTTCATCCCTTATTAGTTTCATGATGTCCATGTGTTCTTTAGCCGAGATCGGTACCCAACATCCATTGCATTGAATGTTGAATGCTGAGCTAAAGGCCGTAAATATTACGAATAGGTCAATCGGAGGGATATAAAGAAATGCTTCTAGTGCTCTTGTGGCAGTGGTGAGTTTCACTCAAGTCGTCTACGTAGCCATAGTCAGACCCATGATCTCATATCCAGCATTCATTTGGTGGCCTCGTTGTCACATTGGAACCACTCAGAAACTACTCGCAAAAATACAAAGACTGGCGCTAATAGGTATAACCGGCGCCATGAAATCCACTCCCACAGCCGCATTAGAATCTCTTCTTAACACCGAACCACTTCACATACACGTAGAAGCGGTGGCCAGAGCGACATGTCTTAGACTTCATCAATCATAACTCCTGAGCAAAACAAACGTTGGTCATGCTAAACTTTGGAAAACCATGATCACAGAATCTCTAAGCTTCGAAATGCATCATGACACTATAGCTCCCACATACTGCTTCAACAACGCTTTTAAAACGGAATTCCCAACAAGAGTGGAATCTCTATCACGTAATATTCGAGAAAGCTCAATCTTAATATGTTCGGACAGTCTAAGCGCACTTAAAGCAATCAGCGCGTACAAGATCCACTCGTCCACCGTGCTAAGATGCAGAAACTTCGTGCAGCGACTAGCCCAACAGAACTCTGTCACGCTACTTTGGGTCCCCCCTCACAGCAGCATTGAGGGTAACGAAATCGCCGACAGCCTAGCGAATCCAGAAATAGGGGTTGAGCCTAAGCTCAAAGTCTCTTCATCTTTCTTCAAGAATCTCATTACCAAATGGAAATCAAATGCTTTCAACAAGCACTGGAACTCCGTAGACCACGCCAGGCAAGCAAAAAACTGCATAAAAATGAACCATAAAAACTCCAAATTTGTACTCTCACTTAGCAAAAGGAACGTTAGTAGAATGACCTCAGTTCTTACCTGGCACTGTCACCTTAACAAGCACTTGTATACTATAGGTCTCAGAAACAGCGATTGATGTCCTAAGTGTGGAGATATAGAAACAGCCGAGCACCTTCTATGGAAGTGCCCAGCTTACATCACAGCCAGAGCGAAATGCCTGGGAGCCTACATTCTCCCATATAACATTATCTGGAGCATTCAACCTAACTATATACTAAACTGCTTAAACCTAATCAGAAGAATTTGAGTAGCTCACCGTAGGCATGCACAACATGCTCACTAGAGGCTTAGGTGTTGGAGCGCAGACTCCGCCTACTCAAACTAACTTACTAACTAACTTCACTCCAGTCATGCACAAACATGCTAGTCTCTGGAGTTTGTCTAGTCTCTTTTTTGTTGTTTCTAGCTGTACCCTAGGCCACCAGACAATACACCCATGACAATACATTGGTCTTACAACAGCTGTATAGATCCACCAGATAGCTTTTGGGGAAAGGCCCCAGATTCTTTCGAAGGCATTTCTGCACATCCAGAAGATACCAATCGCTTTGACCAGCTTGTCATTAAATGCATTATCCATGTCATCCTATGGTCGAAGGTGACCCCTAGGTATTTTACCATCACCCTAGGGTTAAGTATTTCTCAGGGCCGTAGCTATAAGTTATCCATCCAAAGGTAGCAGTTTTTAAGAAGAATGATGTATTTATGGCTAAAAGTACATAATCTAAAATAAAAAGTGGAAGTTAAGAAAGTTATAAGGTAAAAACACTTCCTCAACTGTTATAAAATACAATAAAAATTTAGTTATAACAGTTGAAAACCGTTTTTATAACAGTTGAGGAGGTGTTTTTACCTCATAACTTGCTTACCTTCCACTTTTTATTTTAGATTATGTACTTTTAGCCATGAATACATTATTGACATTATTCTACTTAACAACTAATACCTTTGGATGGATATCTTCTAGTTACGGCCCTGGTATTTCTCCAAAGAAAAGTATTAACTTTGTTTTTTCTGGATTTACTTGGAGTTCTTTTTCCTTACACCATTCTTCTAACCATTCTTCTACTACTTTCAACGCCCCTCTCATAAGATCTCCCAGGGTTGCTGGGCATATTCCTCCAATGGGGACAGAGGCATCATCAGAATAACCTTGGGTAAAAATTCCAGAAAATTTCATTCACCAAAGTATAGGTGATAATATTCCCCCTTGAGGACATCCCCTGGTCACTCCCAGACTGGTTGTGGTACCGCAAATATTTGCTTCCACAGTTCTGTCACAGCTATGTCCTCTGTTTGCCTTTCCCTGACAGCTTTTTCAATTACATCGAAGCATGTTTTGTCAAAAGCTCTTTCTATGTCCATGAAACAGCCCAAGGCCACTTGATTGTCAGGGCCACTTGGGTCATCTGGTGGAGTGCTGTAGATTTTAAAGATTTTTGAAGATTTTTCGGAGCAATTTGGGATTTTTTGTGAGCCTGTGCGACGATTTTCCGGAGTCATTAACCCCTCGGTGCAGCTTCCCTTCGAAATTCAAGCTATCAACATTCCGTCGCCACTGTCCAATCAAATAACTTAGGTCTATCGTATTTTTTTTTTCTAAAGGTGAATTTTTCCAGTCTTCGTTTATTGAACAAATTGTTCTACTTTGTGGAGAAACTCCCTCTCGAAATACATTTCCGCAATTAGCGAATCCAAAATTGTTTAAAACAGATTTCAATTGTTAATCATAAATTAAGCTAAAGTTCTTACATGTGGTTTTATTCAACGATCAGAATTAACGGAGACTAATGACTGATTAATTAAATACCAAGACAAGATATTCATCTCAACATTGTGTGTAGTGCTTATAAAGCATTAATAAAAGCCTCCTGTTAATACATTACATTTTATCAAAGCCAGAGTAAATTAAATAAGGACGTAGTAAGTAATGTAAAGCTAAATTCTGAAATAACGCACATGAGTTATATAATAACTGGATCATTGAACAACGTATCAATCATTGGGGAAATTCTTTAGAAGCTTTTGTCAAATTGAAATTGACGATAAATAAATTTTTGCCTTTAGAATTATGAAGACAATTTCGAATGCTGTTTCGTATATACACGAATAATTACAAAAATAAATTAAACTACAAGCGGGCAGAAAAAATGCTGTAGAACAATGTCTCACATGTCTTACATTCATCAATTACTCGAACAAGTGAGGAATGAAAATGACTAGAGATTTTTTTTCCTCGTTGATAATTTATTTTCTGTCGGAATAAGTATGTATATCATTCCAATGAATGACACAACATAAGGCTTACTGTCCATATCCAAATCCTCGTTTATATATTATTGGGTAAAAACTTTTATTTCATGTCCAACAAATCATGTTAAGCATGTTAAGCCATTTATATAATGCTCCAGGATTTCGGATTTGACACACAAAAATCGTTATTAGATTTATTTTGTTGACCATTGCATTTTCCGTTTTATTTGAAGTCGAGAAAACATTATTACACTTTCGTTCTTCCTTTGTGCTTATACTTTGGCAGGGTTGTATTGTTGCGGTATTTGTATCCATCCTATCGTATTACTAGGCAGGTGCTAATCGCACGCGCGTGCGAATAGTAATTTGACTATTCGCACGCTATAAAGTTCAACTCAAGAGATTTAATGCTCTTGTGGCAGTAGTGGTTTTCACTCCTGTTATACACAAGCAAGCGAGCCTCTGGAGCTTTTCCATCCTCTTTTTCCCTATACATAGGTCAACTCGAGGCCACCAGACTACTAGACAGGCGTGACAAAGCATCAGCCTTACTACTGCCGTGTAAATCCACCATATAGCTCTTGGAGATAATCCCCAAGTTCAGCTTATCGTCCAGATGCACTATCCATGTCATTCTATGGTCAAAGATGACCCCTAGGTACTTAACCGTCACTTTCCAAATAGTCTGAAACTTCCTAAATCCTCTTCATTAGCTTTAAATCTCCTCTCGAACAGTATGTGCTTCGTCTTTTTTGGGTTTTGTGAGAATCGATAATTAGCAAGTTCCAAGTTCGAAAACGATAAAAATTTTGTGTGACGTAACACGGGTCTAGTCCCCCTCCCGTTATCACGCTACGTACAAACGACCTACTTTATCATCGGCCCCTAAGTGCGTTTGTTGTAGATATGAGCGAGCAGACCTTTTTTCGGAAACCGACCCGACCCGAACCCCACCCGACCCGAACCCGACCCGATCAAAATTTTTAAAACCCGTAACCCTAAAATTTACGAAACCCAAACCGACGGAATTCGACCCGATCAAAATTTGTAAAGCCCGTAAAGCACAACCCGAAAATTTACGAAACCCGACCCTAACGATTAAGATTTTTGAAAACCGAAACCCGTCAACCCGAAAAGAACAACTCGGGTTCGAGGTTCGGGTCGGGTTTTCCGAAGATTCGGGCAACCCGCTCATCTCTAGTTTGTTGCTCGTTGTGATTGGAGAAGTAAACTAACTACCAAAATTCAAGTTTCGTTATAGAAAACTTTTTGTTTGCTAGCCATAGTCACAGTCTTTGGCTTCGTTATCGTAGATTCTTGCGTTCTGCAACGGTTCAAATTAAAACAAATGACTCAATTTGCCCATAGAAAGAGCAGACATCTGTGGTCGGACAAACCCCTCTCCCCTATCCCGCCATTCTGACTGATTTCCCAAATACCAGGCGGTGGTTTTTGAGAAAGCAGACGATCCCTAATGGCAATGTTATCACTACATGCTAATTTCAATAAGTTCGGAAACTTTTCTTTGGTGTCACTACAAAATCCGGAGGCGTCAAAATACGGAATATTTTCAAAAGTCCGGACGAACGTAAAAATTCGATTATGCACTATGTTGCGAAAAGGAATTTCATATATACTTTTTGTCATTCCCAAGTACTTTTTGCAGAAAACTTTGTATGAAACACGTTGCGAAACCGAAAATTTTTGTCACACGATGTGTTTATCATACTCGCTACGCTCGTACGATAAATTCACAAAAATTTTTCTTGTCTCAACTTGTTGCATAAATTACTATTATACTAATCGTTTTTTCATCTGCACTGCTGCGCCGCAGACCGTGACTATATTGTTGCAGCGATTCACGTTGCACTTTATGCGTAAATATTAGCGTCGCTTTTGATATTTCCGGAAACACAACCGCATTTTTGACAGCTCCAAAACGTCATATGAATGCTAATATACATTTTCTCACTCTCATATTTTATCTGAACACTCGAATAAAAAATTAGAGTGAGAGAATGGATATTTTTCAAACTTAGCACTCATATGACGATATCTACCGTTCAACGTACGGCGTAAGAGAGGTAGAATATTTAAATATGGTGTAAGAGAGGGATAGATAGTGTTGCGACCAGGGCCTATTATTAGTGAAACTCATGAAACATGGTTTCCCTAAGTTTCCCAAAGCTTCCCGAAGTTTCCTGAAGTTTCTCTAAGTTTCCCGAAGCTTCACGAGTTTTACAAAGTTTTCCGAAGTTTCACTATTAATAGGCCCTGGTTGCGACAATGTTCAATACGTCGCAATTTATAACGCAAAATGTGTATTGCGAACTTTACAAAATTCGGACGCTAATCTGATTTTAATGCCTCCGGATTTTAACGCATCCAGATTTTGGCGCCTCCACCAAAAAGACTATTTTTGACTCGTGCAGTTGAACACCTCGCCTTCGGCTCACCAAAAAACACTTTTCAAAGCTTTTCGCTTAAAAACACTCTCTTGAGTTTAACTTATTTCACAAAATTACTTGCGCTTACTATTACCACAGGACCTATTCATATGAAACTGGACGGCCTACTATGTTTGCCACCTTCACACTACATTGAATGATTGAGAGAATCATGCCGGTATGTGCAAGATTGTGTTAGTGTCAAGTAATGAATAATGTTACATAAATCAAACGTCAAGTCTGCACTCTCGCGTATATAGAAAAACATTATACGAAACTATGAAGTATGTAAGTCTCTGTGTACTCGGGCAAGTCGTCGTGTACGCACACATCTCGTTATACTCCGTAGTATGTTTGAAGCATCAATGTCATACCTGCAATTATAATATTATGTTTGTTACTCATACAAAAGAGTTGCTCAAAGGTAGAGCCATTCAAATCTTCTCCTACTTTTAAAATATACTATCAGAGTTACTTTAACTGCAAAAAGTGGTCTGCGATACAACCCTTGGTTATACCATCGACAAAGTGCAGGTAATAGACTTTTTATTTCATTTACGTAAATAAATTGTCAGAAAACTTTTTTTTTATCTGTTTTACATGACGCTCTCGTAAACCAACTTAATGACTACATAGAGCAGACAGAAATATTAAAATATTTTAAATCAATTTTTGCTTCATTAGTCCTGCAACCACAGAGCATTTTTGAATATACGCGGCTTTGTGTAAAATTTCAATTATTCATATTTCACAGATATAAGTTAAATAATAATTATGCCAATAATTATACGGCAGCGTGTAATGTAACTCTCCAATGAAATATTAAACTGAAATTCATATTTGAATATAGCTTTGAGTTGCGTACGAAGGACGAAGGGCTACTAGTTCTGAATCTGAGATTGTGTGATACATCGATATTATCCATGGGTAGAGATGACTCACGAGAAACAAGTTAGAGAGTTTCGTGAATAGAAAGAAGAGACTTTTTGTTTGCAAACGCAACCAAGAAATTCTGTTGAAAAATGGTTTCATTTGACAGAAAAATTTTAGTTAAATGTTCTGTCGAAAGCAAAATCGTACGAGACCTGAGGATCTATCTGGTTTTATTTCACTGAAAATCACGAATTGTGCTAATTAATTCCTGGAAGGTCTGAAAGGGATATTTAAAGCGTTTCAAACGAACGAGTTCAGTCAAACCGAAACAACATAAGCTCAATTGTCAGTTATAAAAAGCTGCCTTTGAATTCCGACCATTTCGTGTCTTTTCTCAAATTGTAAAGAACTTCAGATACCTCACAATAGGACAAAAAGCGTGAATTCGAAACATATTTTGCATAGAAACATTTAATTTAAGGAAAAATTCATAATAAAGTTTTTCGAAATTCCTTCTTCCAAGAATAAGTTTGAATTCTTATCAGCTTTGCCACATTAAATATTTCAATAGAACACTTCTGATTTCAAGAACTTTTTAATATTTCCAAGAAACGTTGCCTTGATCACATTGGTTTGGATAGCTAAGCTTCTAGGATGGATATAAATGAAACTTCGACGCTAATTTATACGCTCAGCATATGCTAGAGTTTGACAGAGATCGAAGCAATTTCACTACCCTAACTGTAGATTTATAGTGAAAGTGACAGATGTAAAATTTTGCGAATTAGGCAACCCCGAATTTCATTCATAAGTCGAAAGTTATTAATGAAATTTGGTGTTGCCATATTTCGCATGTGTCACTTTCGCATTGCTATGTGTAGGCACAGTAAGTTGAGAAGAGATGCTCAGCGTGAACCGTAATTTCTTACCACCACAAACATTCAGCTTTAATGAGACTTTTGGAGGTTTTCTGTGAACTAAAAGAAAAAATTTGGGATGGAAGGAAGTTCTTTTTTCCGATGCTTGTCTATCCCCCCCAGGCATTTTCGTTTTCCAACGAAAGGAAAATTTTATGGTGATAAGACACTTCAATATATTTTTGTGAGATGTAACTATAACTAACAAAAGTACATTTGACTGAGGGGTTATCCACTGGTCAAAAATTTGTACCAAAAATTCCACAGAAATTCCAAAAATTTAAGAATTTCCACAGAAATTCCAAAAATTCCCTAGATATTCCAAAAATTCCAAAAATTTCATCGAAATTCCGGGTTCAAAAATTCCATTTTAGTTCCGAAAATTCCATCAAAATTCCATCGAAATTCCAAAATTTCCGAAAATTCCAGAAATTCCAAAAATTCCACAGATATTCCAAAAATTTCACAGAAATTCCAAAAATTCAAGAAGTTCCACAGAAATTCCAATAATTCCAGAAATTCCATTTTAATTCCAAAAATTCCGTCGAAATTCCAAAAACTCCATCAAAATTCCAAAAATTCCATCGAAATTCCAAAATTTCCACAACATTTCCGAAGTTCCGAAAATTCCAGAAATTCTACAGATATTCCAAAAATTCCACAGAAATTCCAAAAATTCAAGAAGTTCCCCAGAAATCCCGAAAAATCCATAGAAATTCCAAAAATTGCATCGAAATTCCAAAAATTTCATCGAAATTCCGGAGTTCACAAATTCTGGAAATTCCAAAAATTCAATCGAAATTCCTAAAATTCCACTAAAAATCTAAAAATTCCAGAAATTCTATTTTAATTCCGAAAATTCCATCAGCCTGTACCAAAAAACATGGAGTGCATAACCCCTCGCTTTTCGACCTCTCAAAAGTATGTCGTTTTTAGTGTAATTATTTACTGCAAGTACAGTTTTTAACATTCAATACTAAATTCAAGTTAGCTAGAAATGTCATGTTAGCTTGTCTTACCATCCAAACAATAGCTGTGTACTTTGAACATACATAGTCAGTTGCGGGAAATGTTAACCAGCATTATAAAATTGAAATTGAAATGTTTTGGGTAGCAAACGTTCAAATATTTTTTGTTTCAAATGTAGCACTTGCCTTATTTTACCAAACACGACAGTTGCTTTTCAAATCAAAAGATGTAAACAAATTTGAATTTTATAACGAATTTTAACGCTGCATTCCATACTTTATGCACTAATGCTGATTAAAATTGACTAATCAAATTTTAACATTTCCCGCAATTCCCAGTTGGGATTTGTATGCATTTGACAGCTCTTAATTTGTTTTAACTCTTGAAATTTCGAATCGTCAGTGCAGCAGGTGAAACAGTGTTTTTCTACGAGTAAAAATATTTCGAAAGTTATAAAATTTTGACCAGTTCTTGTTCTGCGTTTGATTGTTTAGTTGTGAACCTTTTTTAATAGAATAATCGGTGTAATCCAGCAAAATTTGGCAAATTTCGGTCCAGTAAAAAGTGATTCTGTATTTTGTATTTCAACCTTCTTCCACCGCTTCCTTATATAGTATTGGCAAGAAATTTGTTTTTATTACAATTGCTAAACTATCATAAGCAAAGTGTTAAAGTTTTGTGAAGTTTGAGTAAAGAACTTATTTATAAAATCTCATTTAAATTGTAGTCATCACACAAAACTTCCGATTTGTTTACATATGTCGTATTGGTCCATTGTTTTATTTTACACAAACACATTTGCACAGAATATGTGGAACATAAATGGACATTGCTTTTATGTCATATGTAAATAAGAAAAAAACAAATCGGCAGATCACAAATTAAATTAGATTTTATTATACATTTTATTGCTCCAACTTCACATAATTTTAACACTTTGTTTTTAATAGCTTAGAAATTCTAATAAAAACAAATTACTTGAAAGAACTCTATAAGGAAGCGAAATAATGCTAGTGGAAATACAAAACACAAAAGCACTTTTTACTAGGCCTTAATTTGCGAATTTTTGCCGGGTTACACCAAATTTCTATTAAAAAAAGATTCACAATTGAACAATCAAACACAGATAAAGAACTGGTCAAAATTTTATTACTTTTGAAATTCTTTTACAGGTCAAAAAA
Organism: Pseudolycoriella hygida; assembly: GCA_029228625.1. NCBI lineage: Eukaryota > Metazoa > Arthropoda > Insecta > Diptera > Sciaridae > Pseudolycoriella > Pseudolycoriella hygida. Next base: position 144,055,725 of record CM055404.1, read on the forward strand.
CACTGTTTCTTCACCTTCTGCACTAACTATTCGAAATTTCAAGAATTAACAAATTAAGAACTGTCAAATGCATGCCAATCTCAACCGTGTATGCGTAAAGTGTTTTTGCAATTCGCAATCGAATTTCGACGAATTTCGATATAGTTGGCAATGCTTAAATATGTTGAAATTCGACATAGTAACCAGATTTTTTAACAGTGTACCAGGAAAATTCGACACTAGTGCTTAAATATTTTGACTTTGCAACTGCTCATCAAGAGCGCGTTCAGAAACTAAAAAAGTTTACTCGAGTAACACCATGTGTCTCGCTCTCTCCCATTCACGATGTTTGGGAGGTCGTGAAAGAAGACATTTCCCGCGTAAGCCGGGTAATCTTTTTTCAGTTTCTGAACACTCTCCAAAAATGCAAGAGCTCTTCAAATTTTTTGTACAAAGTGTTTAAAATTGAACGTTTTTGATGGGGCCCTCTTTCTTTGGATGAGAGCTAAATTTTCTCTTCAACAGGACTAACGATTCAAATAAGTAAATTCTAAAATTTTTTTGGATGAAAAATTGACTTATCGGGTTTTTCCTAAAATTGAATAACTAATGAAGACTTCTCTTCCAGCTAAAATAAAACCCATTTTGAAAGAAACCGAGAAAATTTATTTCTGATAAATATGCACAGTGCAATTATTGAGATCACCGAACGTGATGCCTGCATTAGATGAACTCTTCTTCTCAATAACATCGACACGTGATTCAGTTTTCTGTGTAGATATTATTGTAACATTTTGTTTGGTCGGAACGGTCGGAACGGATGGCTCAAGCACATGTGAAATGGACAATGGCTCAGTGAAAATAGGCGCAACATTCCCCATTTCAGACGTATCGGCTGCCAAAGGCGGGACTGAAGAATGTTCATCTGACTTACAAATTTTCGCTCCCATTATGGAGTCAGCAATCCGACGTTTATTGTTGAGAGAATGTTGAATGTAACTTTCTGCTACGGCATCGGGATCCCATCCGCAATGTTGTTTAATCATCGTAAGATTCGCTCCTGTGTCTGCTAACAATGATGCAGATGTTCGACGAAAGCAATGACCAGTGTATTCTTCCACCGATTCCAAGTTCAGAAAAGTAGCAATCTTTTTCGGGAAGCCGCCCATGGTATTTATGCCGATCGGTTGATTGACGCATTTGCCATTTCGTAGGCACACGAAAAAACGCTTCAGTGGAGTGTTTCGTGGACGTAGATCCGCATATTTTTTGAATATCTCAACCATATTTACCACATCCTCACTTCCTTTTCTCAACACAAATTCACGAATCTTCTTCGTCTTCGTTTTTGGCACACGGATTTTGATCCCACCTTCGATGTACTCAATGTCATCGACAGACATATCCACCAACTCCATACGACGACATGCCCCGAACACACCCACGATCATTGCGACCTACATCTCAATTAACAAAATGTCAAATTCTTAAAAAAATTTCGAAGATTTTTTTAAATGTTACCTTCACAGCCAAGAAATTATTGTCCGGTGCTTCTTTCAGAAATCGGTAAATGTCTTCCAACGTTAAAATACGTGATTTCTTCGGACGATAACCAGTACTCTTGCGTTTCAGCAACATTTGCAGCTTTTTGAATTTCGATATGTCCACTCCGTCATTCAACTCCAACATAGATTTCAACTTTGAATAAATGCACCATGCCGTTGATGGCTTATAGCTTTCCATTTTTGCACTTGAAAAATACACCATCAAAACGCCTTGATCAACAACGGTAATTTTTTTTTTATTGCACCATTCTGTGAATGTATCATACGCCTTCTCGTAGACCTATTTAGAAGCCGACGGTAACAATAATTTCATAGCTTTGTCGACTTCAAATTCGAGATCGAATTCGCTATCACTTCCACTAGAAATATGGTCAACAAACGCCACCGATGAAGATTCAATACATTCCATCGTAAATATCTTCAATAAAATTACGTTTCTCGATAAAAGCGCATTACCTTATTCACGTTCTTTGATTGACTGGTGCTATGTATACAAGGGATAAGATGAACAATATTTTGCAATGCAACTTGATTAAGTCAATATTTTACACTGTAAAATGCAGGGGGTTTTGTAGAGTGATATTTTAAATTTTATTTTGTTTTGTCTCAATTCGATTGTGCTCATTGCAAAAAATGTCGTTTGAAACTCGTTGTGTAAGGCAGAGTATTTCAGCACACGTCCTAAATGCTGTCCTACTCGCCTTCGGCTCGTTAGGACAGCATTTAGGACTGGTGCTGAAATAATCTATCTTACACAACTCGTTGCAAAATGTACTATTTCAGCCACACTAGGCCCCATCTCTTAGATGAGTCAGGTCCCTTGACTGATAATGAAATTTCATTAATTGTTTTAACGTAACATCCGCGGACATTCGAAGATTTCAAATATAGATTTTCACTTAAGCTGAACATTACGAATGTGAAGCTGAAATGTTTCGAATGTTAATATTTCAAGTTTTGTATTCAACGGCTCTTTGGTTATTTGACTTGTGAATTTGAATTAAAAAGACGCGCCATAAAGTTCACAGCCGGTGTGGAAATAGTGGAAGATAAGAAATCTAGATCATCGAGTTTTGATTAAATCGATGAAAACTGTCCGTTTTTGAATGTTAAGAAGTGTACTAAAACATTCGCAAAGTCTTGATTTATCAAAAAAAAAAAAAAAATAATGAAAAATTTTTCTTTTCTTTGCTTTACGATTTTCTGACTGCTGAAGAAACTTTTTCGTTAGACTTACCACTTAAACATGTAGCTCTGCGTACATAACGCACATCCGAGTGTCGTAATGCTACAAAATGTTAGAATGAGTTGAGATTTTGTTTGTGTCGTAATTTTAAAAGCCTTAATGTAACGAACCGTGTGTTGGGTAATGCATATTTAATATTCCCTCATCGATATCTTAACCGAATTCTTTTGTTACTCCTTGGTAACACGCCTACTATTTAATGACAATAATTTACAGGACAACGAAAGTAAATAGACGGAAAATAAGTATTCGTTTTAAAGTAACTTATGTGAAAAACTTTGGCACACAACACAATGGAAAATTTTTTTGTAAAAGCTCTCGGTTAATTTGTTTATGTTTGGTATAATGTTTGTGTGTTGTGTATGTTGAGATACGCGTATACATAAATTATAAATCCTAGTAGCACACCATGATTATACTGAGCAAATACTAACGAAACTTTTGTATGCCATTAACTTTTTGTTCTAATTAAAATCGGATTTCAAATGTTGTACTTTTACTTTACAGTGTCTTTTATGTATTCCCTTTCGCATAAGTCATTATACATGCTCATCATCAGGCATTTGCATACAATGTTCACTAACATTTTGTAATTCCAGATTATGTCAAAAAAAAAGCTAGCTTTTTATAACTCCCTTTTGCCCTTTAAATTGCTAGGTCCTACAAACAGGTATCATACCCACAAGCCTCATGGAACGTATGTAGTTACGTACATAAAGTGCTTATGGGATTAAATTTTGTTTAAACATCAAAGCACAGGTAAATTCTAAAGCAAATATGCTCTTGTGTTTTCACATGTACTTTATGGTGATATCTAACCTACGAATCTCTAGAACAAAAATGTCATAAAATGTATCTTGCAGCCTCTCACACCCCCGTCCAGTTTGCTAACAATTTCATAAATCGATTTTTGTGGAAAAACTTTGATCACAACCATGTAACATTGTGTCAATATTGACACCAGAATCGGGTGCTTATGTCAATTTGAGCCTTTAAATTATTTCAACACATGAATGATGGTCAGAATAAACGCTTTAAGTTGGCGGTTACAATTAAGTTTGTACCGTAAATGAAAAACTAAGTATCATTCAACGTTCGAAATGATGTGTTCGTAATTGGTGAATGAAAAAATGATTAAACTGTTGAGTTTCTTGTTCCAAGTGGATTGAAGAGAATTAAGTGGATTTATATCGCTAAGTTCGAATGTCTACCAAATAGAAAAGAAAATTCACACAGAAAAGTTGTTAAAATTAATTTAAAACGTAAGCAAAGACCCGTACGTATCAGAATAGATGTGGCAAACAAGATAGGTGTTGCAAAAAGATTCGAACGTATTTAAATAATAAAAATGACCAAACAATTCAATTTTTTATGTTCTTTTAGAACTATAAGAATTTAAACAACAAAAATTGCATAATGTTAGGGGCCCTACTGAAGTGCATCTTATGACATCTGAGACCACTACCGAACTATTCTCACCTGCAACATATCACAAACAGAATCAACGCTCCAAAACATGCTGAAACTTCTTTCTCTTACCTGTACTTCTCACCAACTTTTCCATAGTTACACAGATATGAGTAATCCCTCCAAATTCTGGAAGTGGCCTTATCTCGAGATTATGCAATTTTTCCCCAAAACCCTGAAACACGTGTTCTATAAAATTGTATTCTCTTCAACCTTCCCTTTGCAAGCATCTTTCTTACTGCAATAGTTCTAGAGATATGAGTCATCCCTCTAACCTTAACTTAACCTTTTTAAGCAACTTTCTAATTACCATAACTCTAAAGATATTGGTCATCCCCCCGAGTCCTAGAAGTGGTCATATCCCAGTATTGGGTCATTTTTCCCTAAAACCCAGAAACACTATTAGTTTGGGCAAAGCGACTTATCGTTAAATTTATAACATAAGTTATATGTTTACGTTGTAAGTCTACGTTATAATGTTATGTTTCAAGTTATAAATTGTTATGAGTTTTAAGTTGTAAGTTTTGAGTTATAAATGTTTATAAGTTTTAAGTTATAAGCTACAAGTTGTAAGTTTTGAAATTGATCAGAACTATTTCAGATCAGTTTGAAACTGATCAATACTGATGCGTATTAGTTTTAAAACTAATCAGTACTGATTCGTATTAGTTCTGAAACTGATCAGCACTGATACGTATCATTTTCTAAACTTACTATTTCTGAGCAGTACTTATCAGTTTCAAAACTGATACGGATCAGTATTGATCAGTTTTAAAACTGATAGGAATCAGTGCTGATCAGTTTCGAAACTGATAATAATCAGTTTCAAAACTGATAATAATCAGTTTCAAAACTGATCTGGATCAGTACTGATCAGTTTTAGAACTGATACTCATCAGTTTCAAAAGTTATAAAAATTTATAACTAAAAAGGTAAAGTTATAACTTACACAAATTTAAAACTCACAGCTTACATCTTATAACTCGTTAAAAATAATTGGAAACACAAACTTAAAACTTATAAATTATAGCTACATGTATATGTTAAAAATATAGTGATAAGTCGCTTTGCCCAAACTCTTTGTTCTCTAAAATTTTATTCTCTACAACTTTGCTTTTGACAGTAAATCTCGATATTGCACAGTTGAGCAAATATAGATGAAAAACCATCTGTTTTCGTACATGGTTAAATTCTGAGTTTTGTGAGATCAAATCCTTTTATTTGACAGCAAAATGAGCAATTTCCGTGGGATACTTGCTGAGATATTTGCGAAAAAGTTTCAGCGACCCTCGAAAATCCATGTTCGACGCCCACTTCTTCGACCATATCTCCGAAACTACTTGACGATTTTGCTTATATTCGAACTTGACTCATTGGACATATATACCTTTCAGGGAAAAAAGTTACATAGTTTTAGCTTACAGCCTTTTAAAGAGAAGATTAGGCTTAGTATGAAAGCCGTTCATCCTCGTTAATATTTGAAAACTTCCCGTTGAGAAAGTCCGGCTGGATAAATTTTTTTAAAGTTTCACTCTTGAAGAAAAATGCACCAGCCGGGAAAGATTGTGAAGCTGTTTTTGTCTAAATGTCTAGGAAGGCAAAAAGTAACTTCCCATTTAAAAATTGTCACAATCTAGAACTTCTGTTAGAGCTTGCCAGAGAAATGATTAGTCGACATGGCTGTGCCTGGATAGAATGTATATGTTGAGTGACATTTTGGTTTGCATGGAACCAACATGTCAAATTATAGAATGTTATGGGAGAGGATTTAAGCTCAGTTATTGAAACTTGTCTTGCGGAAGTCTTTTGTGTTTGTTTCAAATTCAGTTTCGCGCCGTTTATTTTAATATGAAAATGCGCATTCTATTCAGACACAGCACTGCCAACTTAGCATTTCTCTGGAGTTCTCAGATTCACGACAGACAAGTATCTCATGTAGTACAAGATCAAGAAAAAATTTAAAAAATTTTGCTTTTTGTCAATAACGTTCAGTTCGAAGGGCAGATAATCGTGTACTTTGAGTGCAAAAGGATTTTCTAAGAGAAAATCCTCAAAAGATATTCCTTGATTTCCAATGATTTTCTATCGTTTTCTTTCCAACGAGCTCAGACTCATCAAAATCGGTTGGAAATTGGTTGAGATATTGAGGTTTGAAAATGACATTTTTCTATGGGCCATCTGTGGGTGCGAAAAATTTTTTTCAGAAAATTTTTTTTCAGAGAAAATTTTTCTGAAAACAATTTTTTCAGAGAAAATTTTTTTCGGAGAAAGTACAGCCATTGTTTTTTAATTTTACGTCGTATATTTCGTATTGGCAAAACAGCTGAAATTCTGAAAAAAAATTTGCTCCGAAAATCGGGAAAATTTTTTTCTGAGAATTTTTTTTTCAGTGAAAATTTTTTTCGGGAAAAATTTTTTCTGAAACATTTTTTCCGAGAAAATTTTTTCGGAGAAAAATTGTTTCCTTGAAAACGTTTTTTTGGAGCAATTTTTTTCTGAGAATTTTTTTTTTGGGAGACAATTTTTTTTCTTAGGAAAAATTTTTTTGGAGAAAATTTTTTCAAAGAAAAAACTAATCAACCACATTTAAATTGAGCTCTATCGGGTTTTTCTTATAAAGAAAACAGAAACATCGCTTAAAAAATTTTTGTAGAAAAATTTTTTCGGAGAAATTTTTTTTCGGAGAAAAATTATTTTCAAAAAACAGAAAATTTTTTTCTCCAAATTTAGTTTTAACAACTGCAAACTTTAAAAACTTCTGATATCGCATACAAAAACCTCTTAAAATGTCAAATGTGACGCAGTCCAAGCCAAATAAAATGTGTAACGGCGGCTCTCGCTTCGCTTCTTTGAAATCTAAAATTCTATTGGCAAAACCAACCCTTGCTAGACTTGCTAGCAAAGAAAATGATTCGTGATTTCCAATGATTTGCTATCGTTTTCTTTGATATTAGAGGATGTTTTTGTCAATTTCTAAGGATTTTCAAGCATTTTTACACAATTTTCAGGGATTTTCTTTTGATTTTGAAGGATTTTCTTTGATTTTCAAGGATTTCCTTTGATTTCAAAAGATTTTTCTTCAATTGAAAGGATTTTTTGAGGACTTCCAACGATTTTGAGGATTTTCTCAACAATTAATGTCTTTTGAATGCAAAAAAAAAATTTACATTTATCTGCTACCCGGTTCAGTTTACCGGACTCTCTAAATTGACTCTTTTAAGAAATTTTATGAGTTTGGACTGTCAGTTAACGGTTTGAATGACACCTCACACAATAATGTCTATAATTTCTTGACTGATTGTCCGACAGCTCGTTTGGACAAACGAACCCCGGACGAAATAACCCCTAGACAAAATAACACTGGTCGAAATAAAACCGACAAAATAACACTGGACAAAATATCCTCGTGTCGCAGCCCATTGTGGGGAATAAGGGGCAGAGCACATAGCGGGCTTTGAGGCGAAGCCCCACGTTGCCGCATCTCTCAAATGACTGCGATATTTTAGGGATATTTGCGTCTAGAGCCTGTTTTAACCATAAAATCTGCCGCCAATATAATTGCAGCAATCATATTATGCTTGTACTCATCATTATGTTTTTCACAATGGTTGTCCCAAAAAAGAACTGTTATAAGCAAAAGGATATCCTTTGAACTCGTTAAGCAAAACAAAAAACATTCTATTTGTAACCACAAAAGGTCATAAACATTCGAAATTTGCATCTATTCACACAAATATAAATAGAAAGCAAATATTTTTGAAATTTGATATTACCATCCAGCTGCCAGAAAACAGGAGCTTTATGGGGAAAAAATAAAATAACTGAGTTGAAACAAATGACCTTTTTTTCTGTTAACATTATTCGGTATAGTAATGAATTTTCATTCGATGTAACAATTTCATGCGAATTTATGTTGCTGCTTGCATTAATAGCGTGTTTTTTGGTTTAACTGGATCATGCAATTTGTGGTTACATGTGCGGTTACAGGGTATTATCGACAGAATATAACCAATAAAGTGTTGCAGATTCAATGATAAAAACATCGTGGGTTAAAAATAAAATGTTGATTAATGGTTTTATGAATCTATTGTTTCGATGGAGTATCACTTCCTCTCAAAATTGTCAATTTGTTTGAAACACTATGAATAAACTTTATATTCGAGTTTATTAGTGTAATTAGTTTAATTATCATAGCTGGAAGCTGGTCCTCATCGCAGAATAGCAGAGCTATGACATGAATACACATATAATTATGCAAAGATATGGTCGGTGAAAAAAGGAGGATGGTTCATAATGCAGAATCAAATGAATAATTTAATTTCCCGGAAGTAAGTTGAATTTTGAGTAATTACTCGAAAAAAGAGAATTTGCATGCAGTGGCCCACAATCTACTTTGATCTTAAAACGTATCCTTCACTGGAAAGAGTGTGGACCAACATTATTAGGCAACACAGCGACGAATAAATTAGTGTAGATGATATTTTGTTGCTCATTTCACAATTACGTGACTAAATGTAAAGTAGGTAAATGAATAGGCAGGAAACTGAGTGTTGACAAAAGTAAGCCTTTTCGTTTAAATTTGTAGTCTTCGTAATTACTGCTGGCATTAACATATATGAATTATTTGCTTTTCATTTCTTTTCACATCCCTTTATGAGAGAAAAAGCGTGTATTAAGTGAAGAGGTTTACATTTTCATTCAATATAAACTGTGCCGCAATTAAATCGTTTCATGGAAAACAAGATGGCAGCGTTAGGGATCACGAATCATTTTCTTTGATGAACGAACATTGAGAAAAAAAATTAGAACAGGTTTAGTAAGGGTTAGTTTTGCCAATAGAATCATTGTTGTCAAAGTAGCGAAGCGAGAGCCGCTGCGACACATTTTATTTGGCTTGAAATCGCCTAAAAAAATTGCAACTTTTGACAGAAAAAAAATTATATTTTTTCAATTTGGGAAAATAATTCACATAAAGTTATGATTTTGTGTGTTAAAAAAATTGCGTCACAAATGCCGACCAAACGAATTTTTCTGTACTTTCAGCGATAGCGTCGTCACCTCAAGCGATATAATTTATTTTAAAATCGGACTTACGGACTGCGTCACATTTTACATTTTAAGAGGTTTTTGTATGCGAAATCAGCCGTGTTAGACGTTTGCAGTTGGTAAGACTAAAATTCGCAAAAAAAAAAATTCTGTTGGTCTCCAAAAAAAATTTTCTCAAAAAAAGTTTTTCCTCCGAAAAAAATTTTCCCAGAAAAAAAATTTTTCAGAAAAAATTTTCTCCGAAAAATATTTTGCCGGAAGAAAGTTTTCTACGAAAAAATTTTTCTCTCGAAAAATTTTTCTCAGAAAAAATTTTTTTCAGAAAAAAATTTTTCTACGAAAAAAAATTTTCTCAGAAAAAAAGTTTTCAAAAATTTTTTCTCCGAAAGAAATTTTCTCTGAAAAATTATTCTCAGAAAAATTCTTCTCCAAAAAAAATTTTCTCGGAAAAAATTTTTCAGAAAAAAATTTTCTCCGAAAAAATTTTTTCCGAAAAAAAGTTTTTTCTGAAAAAATTGTTTTCAGAAAAAAAATTTCTGAAAAAATTGTTTTCAGAAAAAAATTTTCTGAAAAATTGTTTGCAGAAAAATTTTCTCTGAAAAAAAGAAAAAAAATCTTTTCCAAAAATTTTTCTTTGAAAAAAATTTTTTCTGAAAAAAATTTTTCAGAAAAAAGTTTTTCTCCGAAAAATTTTCTCCGAAAAAATTTGCCGGAAGAAAGTTTTCTACGAAAAAAGTTTTTCTCCGAAAGTCTTTCTCAGAAAAAAATTTTATCAGAAAAAAATTTTTCTTCGAAAAAAATTTTCTTCAAAAAAAAATTTTTTCCGAAAAAAAAATTTTACAAAAATTTTTCTTACCCATAGAAAAATGTCATTTTCAAATCTCGATATCTCAGCCAATTTCCAACCGATTCTGATGAGTCAGGGAAACTTCTGCGATTTGGAGGGGGAGATAGGCGAGGGGTTAAACTCAAAAGCTCGCGTCTATATGGCTCCTTGTCTCAAAGGTTTTCGTATGGCCTTTTTTGAGTTTGTGGACTTCTTTTTTGGGGTGTTGGGACCGCGTCACTCCCTCCGCTACCGTTGCGGGCATCATCAGCCAATAAAAAGCCGCAGCTAAAGGAATTTCATGTGTATTGAAGTATTGAGTGTACTTGAGAATTGTGTACTCTATAAACATTAAACCATATACACATAACGAACTTTCTATCTAAAATTCTTTTCAACTTTCAAGCCCAATATATTCTCGCAAAACTACTTGATTGTTGCGAACTAAGTGGCTATTCGCACATGGTTAATAGTGATGTTCGCACACACATTCGTTGAAATCTATACTAATAATAGCGCTTTTCGGTGCCTAACATTAAATAAATTAATATCTGGCTCATTCTTCGTCGCTCATTTACATTTTTGAGAATGCCATTAGGTGTGTTCCCTCCAGCGAGTTTCTCTCGTGATAAATTCATTTCATGGTTGTTTGGTTAGACTTGACAGATCGGAAAATGTAAACAAAACAATGGAAAGAATAGCAACATCGAATTTTAACGTTTTCTTAACATTAATGCTCATATTTTGGATGTCTTTCGACAATAAAATAATAAATTCAACCTTTCCGCTTCATTTAACGTGATAAATTTATCAATATTTGCCCCGTGGCTCAAATAAGTTTATCACAATATTTTTAACGATGTGTACGCTTGGCGTATCCTCAGTAGTTTAATGTTTGAAACAATATATGCTTTCAGAGAAGATAAAAAATCCCGGCGAGTAAAGTAGATTGTTGCGAATGCATTCGAAATCCATTACTGTCATCTCTTTTTTTTACCCTACCAAAATAATTGATTCGAAATCGCTTCGAAAGTCATTACTCGGTACAGAAAAAGTAATGGATTACTGTACTACTCGCTGGGATAATGATAAATTTGACATTTGCGCGCCTCAAACGCAATCATCAGTAAATTTAACCAGATAATTTGAGTTTGTTGGGATCGAAAGTTGGTCCATTCCATTCGTACGGCCGCCTGCAGGGTGTATTCAAGCTCGTCTCAGACACGGGGGTGAGGGGGTAGAGCCCCCAATATTAAGTTAATAAAGTTAAGACCACTGCCACAGCATTACAATCCTTTGTGTATTATGACATACACATGCGATAATTAAAAACTGCATTTTTTACAGAATAGTCAGTTTCATTGTTTACAGAACAGGTTTTGTATGTGAATTTCATCAAACATGCTTAATGTTTGAAACGAAAGAATGTGCATTTTTAAAATAGCGCATGTGTATTTCACTTAACTGTCTAAAAAATCCGAAATACTGTATCCTAAAAGAAGTCACAAGACAAATGTCGAACAAGAATTATCATGATGTACCACAGAAGTGAAGTTCAATTGAATTTCGAAAAAATGACAATATATTATGTGGCCTCACGTGAATAAGTGAATATGTGCGGCGTATGTATCACTACACTTCTACAGTTCGTATCACTAAAAATACGGAAGATACAAAATCCGATCGCTACAAAATCTGGACGCTCCTCTGAGATTGGATGTCTCTAGAATTTGACGCCTCCGGATTTTGACGCCTCCTGATTTTGACGTCTCTCGATTTTGACGGCTCCGATTTTGACGCCTCCCGATTTGGACGAATCCCGATTTGGACGCCTCCCGATTTTGACGCCTCCGATTTCGAAGGTGAGCCCAAAAACATATACTCTTTGTCACGTGCTTTTTTTATTTCGAGGGATCCGCAGCCATTTTTTTTTTGTTTTTTCCTAGGGTTGGCTTCCGTCCCTCCTTCGCCTCAGAGTGTGAATGGCCTCTTACTACTGTGGTGCCATGGTTAGTTTGTAGCCAGTGTTGAATCATATTCGAACAACGTACACTAACATAGATGTTCGTGAAGAGGATGCTTTTCGAAGACATACACGTTACGCTTCTGATTTTCGTCACTCTGTGTTTTAATAGTATATTATATCACAAGGGTGAAAAACGAAAGATATCGACCCAGGTGGTTCAAATTTTCTAGGGATCCGTCCGAATATTTTATATTCAGGTAGGAAATTGGGTAAATTTCGGAAAATTGAGAAAATATGGAAAAATAGGCAAAATTTGAGAAAATCAGGAAATTTGGGAAAATTCAGAAAATTTGGGAAAATAGGGAAAACATTTTCCTAAAATAGTCCCTGCGCAGAAACAACGTGCATTTTTCGTATGCAAATTGTTAGGAAAAGGGCTAAAGGTACCACAAATAGACCCGCCGCCCTACCCTAGTTCAAAATTTAAAAAAAAAAATATGCCAGCCCTAAATATGCCCGTCAATTTCCCGCCCAAATTTTCTCGTTCCTCAAGTTCTTCCCTAGCACACCTTCAAAAATTAAGTTGAAAATGTTTTCAGCCAAAGTTCTAAACAAACGTGGTACTGTCGAGGTATTCACTCTAATAAATATTTTTCATTTGTTCTCTCTATGTAAAATTGGTTGTTTAAATTTTAAGTCAGGCATATCGCCCGTTGAATTTGTGCCAGTGCGTCTCTGCAATAGAGGTGTGCGGGCATTACTTTTCGCCTGCCCTTGCCTGTCCGCACCCGTTCGATTTTAAAAACGGACAGCCCGTGCCCGCCCATTTTCGAAAAATAATGCCCGTTCCCGCCCGTGCCCGTTCAATTTTAAAAACGAGCAGCCAGTGCCCAGCCGTTCTCGGAAAAAAGATGCCTGCCCATTTTAAACAAAAAGATGCTCGTCCGTTCTCGAAAAAAGAAGCCCGCGCCCGCCCGTTGCCGGAGGGCTTGTAAACGGGCCGAAAAATCAGGCGTGCCTGCACACCTCTACTTCATTTCTAATTAGTAGAGGTGTGCGGGCATCACTTTTTGCCTGCTCGCGCCCATTCGATTTTGAAAACGGGCAGCCCGTGCCCGCCCGGTTTCGAAGTAAGATGTCCGTGTCCGTTCGATTTTGAAAACGGGCAGCTCGTGCCCGCCCGTTCTCGAAATAAAGATGCCGGCGCCGAAAAATCGGGCGTGCCCGCACACCTCTACTCTGCAACTTGCATTTGCATATGTCAACAGTAATTACAACAATTGCTTCCTAAAGTATCATCATGTACAAATCGTATTTTATTTAAGGGCTTCAAATCAGAGCCGAAAGTAAAAATGTCAATTAAGTAAAAAATACTTTTGACTCTAATATGAAGTATGCAAAACTCATCTTTGTGCGAATATCCCCATCGATTTGGTATCCACACTCATGTACAATTTGCTACTTGTACACATTCGCGAATAGTCGCATTAATTCGCTCACTTGGGCACGAAATTGTTGGAATTTTGAATTTCTGTCGTGCATATATCAGCATAAGAGCACACTTTACATTTTCAAAGACAAACGTCTGATTTTAAAGTTTCTTTTTACGATTGGAATGAAGTATGCAATTTCGTTGCGCTGGAATTGATATTCCACTTGACGCTTTTTTTGTTAACTGTTGCAAAATTATTATTAATTTATTAACATCCGGTTCCCCAGGTTTGAAAAAAAGTCACATGAATGGAGTTTCTACTTGACTACAAAACTGTACAGAATTCTGCAGTTAATATTGAGAAAATCGCTTTGCAAAAGCTTGCAACATTTTATCAAAAAATAACTCAATCGAGAGATTGTAGATGTTTAACTTTAACTTAGAATTGAAGAAAGTTTTTTGAGATTTTGAATTAAATTTTAAGTGATGATATCTTTATGTATACAACACACTTCGGTGCTCTTGAATCTTTGTTGAATTTTGCTTTCTTGCTTTCTTCACTTCCCAGCGTGAATGTGGATGTAGGTATACTTACTTCATCATCCAACATTTTTTGTTCTTTCTCCCAAGACAGAAAACAGTTCATGATCCCTGAATCACTTGCTTTTGAATGTATAATTGTATACACAACTTGAACAATGGAAAATTTATTGAATCGACATTATTTAAGGCTTTTTGTCTGCATGTTATAAAACAGTTTCTTTATGAAAGGATACTATCTAATAAAATGGTTTAAATAAGCAAACTTTGCATTAAGTAAAATGATTTATTAATAAATTTGAAATTGTCTGGAAAAAACGAAATTTCGGATGGGGTTTAAGTTGAATATCTTCGTAGTGTACTTTAAAATATTGAATTGCTATTACAATGTTAATACTTTCCGAGTAAATACTCCTCTCGAAACGTGCAGAAGTGATTGAGATTTACGGTCTTATAGAAAATGAGTTTGCATTTGATTTATTCGCCATTCAATATTTGATGATGAAGAACGTTTTATAAACAATTCAATTCAATGGTAAAAGTTTAAATTGTTCTATTAGAAGAGTAAAGAGATTTTCCGTTTGTTTCAGAAACGTTTTCCAAGTTTCAATTGACAAAGGTATTCGCTTTAGCTTCTATGAGTGTCTTATTTTCTAAATGAAGACTGTGAATTCTATTTCAATGGTTCGCCGATTACTCAACCATTTCGAATAGAGGTTTGATATCGTTTAAATGTAGTTTGGTATTTCGTCCTCTTCACTGCAATTCATACATTTGGTTGCGTCCTTCGATGCTATTCTATGGAGTCTTCTTTAGAGAAGTTTTTGCTTTCAGAAGTTTCTAATAGTCATTCTCAACACAAGAAGAAAGTTCTTAGCAAATCATACTGCTCCATGTTTAGCATCCACCCAAAGTACATTCTTGAGTAACTAAATGGTCCAGGGAGGTACTAAATAAATCGTGGGGCGCACAATAGGCTTATTGGAGCCTAAATACTGAGTCAACTTCGTTGGCTCACCCACTCATCCTAATCGCAGTCATTCTCTGCACGTTGTGTGTTAGCCGAAACGCTACCGACGACAGTCACGCCTTTACTGTCCAGTACTACTATCTTAATGAGCTTTTTAATTGCATTCAATGTTGCCGTGACATAGGGACGATCTAATGTTGGTATTGAAACACAGATCCTAGAATCCTTTGTTTCTTTTCCCGTTCATCATTTAAATCGCTAGGTAATAAGGCTCGGAACAGGTCAGGTCTGGCCTGTTTTTTTTCAGGTTGACCTGAACCTGATTTTTCAAATTTCAGGTTCAAGCTGATTGAACCTGACCTGAAAGTTAAACTTCAGGTTCGCAAAATACAGGTCAGGTTCAGGTTCAGGTCAGGTCAACCTGACAGGTTTGTTCGAAAAACCTAACGTTTTTTTCTTTTTAAAGCAAACCTGTTCAGGTTGACCTGACCTGTATTTTCCGAACCTGAAGTTATAGATTTATCAGTTTGGGACGATCAGCTAATCGATCTTGAAACACAGTTCCTAGGATCCTTTGTTTCCTTCCCGGTTATCATTTAAATCTTCACGCGAGCCTTCCTGTCGCTACCAAAAATCTGCGAAGTGTTGTAGGTCCCAGAATAGCTATTTTGGATGGTCCCACGAAAAATTCCACGAAGATCTTACGCCTCAGCTGAAGGTATTTGGGGCATTCACAAATTAAGTGTATGCCCGTTTCCTCCCCCAATCCACAAGAGCATTCGGTGGTTCCCGCTCCCACAACCCTCCTAATGCGACACCTGTCCATCACTAGCAAATCATTAGCCCATTTCTCGTCAGGCCTCGGGAAGAAGCGCTTCGTGTGAGCACCTCCGTAACCTGAAGTTATAAATTTCAGGTACAGCTTCAATGAGGTTGAACCTGAACGTGACCTGAATTAAATCAGATTTTTTTTGTTCAGATTCAGGTCAGGTCAAACCTGACCTGTTTCGAGCCTTACTAGGTAAGCCTTCCTGTTGCTTCAAAGAACCAGTCTAAAGTGACAGGTCCAAGTTTGATAGCTTCAGATGGTCTCACAACGAAATCCCCAGGAATCCTGGGTCTAGTTTGGAGAAATTCGAGGCAATCACATATCACGTGTATACCCGTTTCCTCTTCTTATCCGCCGGACCACCTTGGGTTTCTGACAGCCGTAGCATATTCAGGTGTCGGCTTAGCCCACAGTGTCCAGTGGTCGTCCCTACTACCCTCCCAAAACGACTTCGGTCCATTTTCAGTAAGTCATTGGCCCATTTCGCGTCGGGCTCCTTCATATGCCAATCTTAAGTCAAGTCATGCAACTTGATATGGTGAAGGGGCTTGACTACCTACAAAAAACACTACCCAATGACAGCATAAGTTGTGTCTTCGGTGATGATTTCGAAAAGGCCTACAAAATTGATTTTTTAAGGCCTAAACCGGGGTATAGGGCAAAAGGCTCATCAGTATTTGCACCGATGCACCATTAGGCCTGTAAGTGCCTAATGAGATTAGCAGTCCGCATGCTACGATAATGTATGTACGAGTCTGAGCTCATGTCATCGTGGTGGAAAATCGGTTCTAGCTCCTTCCCTTTTCAAGATAAAAAATCCTTGTGTTCAGGACGTTTGCACAGAATTGAATGGAGAACAAGCCCTTAGAACAAAGTTTTCTCCTAAAAAATACGATTTAAAAGTTATTTGGGTTTAAAGTCAGGAAAAAAGTTAACTTTTTCAAAAAAAATAGAAAAAACCGACCGATAAATGGAAAATTTGGAAAAAAAATTTTGAATCTTCCACTTTCATTTGAGCTCAAAGTTAATGATATCGGTCCTACGATCGCTTCTCAGTAAATCGTCAAAGTTACCCGTGCACTGAAAACTTTAAGGGGGAATGGCGGTCGAAGGGGTAATTTCTAAAGGTCTCCTAATCGTTTCGAAGTCTTACTTACTTACTTAACCGGCACTACAACCCATTAAGGGTCTTGGCCCTCTGCAACATGCTTCTCCAACCGGATCCATCCCCAACTAACGGGGTTAGGATCGAATGTCCAAAAAAAAAATATCCCCAACCAAAATATCCCCGTGGACAAAATATCCCCAGACAAAATAGCCGGACATAATAACCACAATTTTTCCATTAAAAAAAAAGGACAACATATCCCCAACAAAATATCCCTTCAAATATAATATCCACACTCAAAAAATTAAGAATATTCAATGTGCCTGAAATAAACAACCAAAAACAAAAAAGCGGGGTCGAGGGGGTGAGGAGGCAGAGCCACCCAACACAATATAATATTTAATTAATAATACCTACCTATATTTACCATTTCTGAGTAGACATTACCACTGGGGATATTTTGTCCGTTTTTTGTGGGATATTTTGTCTGGGGGCATTTTGTCCGGGGATATTTTGTCCGGTGATATTTTGACTGGGGACCAAGACCAAGACCCGCAACTAACGTCTCCCACCTGGATACTCCCACAGTTTTTAAGTCGACAAGAGCTGCGTCATACCATCTGGATTTTGGACGCCATGCAACCTCTCTCGCCCTCCGGTCTGCTTTTAAGGATTTTTTCCGAATGCGACAGAGCCAACGTAGACGGTTTATTTTAGTGTTTCTGACTATGTCCGGCTCTCCATAAAGCTGGCTAAGCTCATGATTGAAACGTCTGCGCCATCGGTTCTGCCTTTGATCGAATATACTGGTCCAAATATTGTCCGCAGTACTTTTCTTTCGAACGTGTGCAGCGAATGTTGGTCTTTCTGTGTCAAGCACCACGACTCTGAACCATACGTAACTACCGGTCTGATCATAGATTTGTATATTTCGCATTTTGAAATTACTCTCCATAGCTTACTTCTTCTAACACTGTCATAGGCTCAAAAAATGCCATACAAAAACATTTGGGATATATACGAACTTTTGAGTTTTTTCCCCTTCTCCCCCTGCCCTTCTAAATCATTTTTTAAAACAACTACGTCGTAGCAGCCTGGATTCATCAAAATCGGTTGAAATTTGGTCAGAAATTCTTAGAAAGTTGTCAGCAAGTGTCAGACATTCTCAGAAAGTTATCAGCTAGTATTCAAAAGTTGTCAGCAAGCCCTAGAAAATTGTCAGCAAGTCTTAAAAAGTTGTCAGCTTGTCAGCAAGTGTCAGACAGTTTCATAAAGTTGTCAGCAAGTTTCAGAAAGTTGTCAGCAAGTGTCAGAAATTTGGCAATAAATGTCAGAACGTCTAAGAAAGTTATCAGTAAGTCTCAGAAACTCTCAGACAGTACTCAGCAAGTGTCAAAAAGTTGTCAGCAATTGCCAGAAAGTCTCAGATCATTTTTGTTCATAGTAGCATAGTTCGCAGAGCTTGCCTTACAAAACTTACAATAAACGACAAAAAAACGTCTTCTAACGTAAAGTGTTTACTGCGTAAGTAAAATTATTGAAATTTACTCATCAGCATTTATTCATGGTCCACAATTCGCGGCTTTGTGACTAAGTGCTTGAAAAACGAAAATTTGTTCTATAAAGTGAGCCCTACTTATAACGGGCGTTGCTAATGTGAATTTCAAATGAATTAAATATCCATGTGCTGCAAGGTATATCTAATTAGTCAATGCTGGTGTAGCATCAACAGTGAATGCCAAAAAGTGAAATCATGAAAGAGTTCGGGGCACACGCCCCCTGAACTTTCAGTCTGTCTACAGCTCTAGCGTTTGGCTTTTAGTGACAGGCTGACAAATCATAAAATACAATAAAAACGTGAATAGCCTGAATTTTCATATTTATTTGTGAAAACGTAAATTGAATATTTTTGTTTTTGATTCACTGAATCGACATTTTTCATTTGTAAATGCTTTCATGTAATTTGGTTCCCTTGCGGCGATACGATTCCACCCATCCATTGTTCGTAATTGTTATTTGGAATTTTAATTAAACTAAAAGTTCGATTTAGATCCGTACAATGTTTCCTTATTCAAATAAGCATATTTCATGTAAATTGGTTAAATTTTATTTGAATATCTCAATAATTATGAAGCAACTGAGATGCTCGCTCCTTCACAAAAGCTTTTTGAACTCACATCCGATGGCATTGAAATTCGGGATATGTGTTTGAATAATTTAACCGCAATCCGGATAGATGGTTAACGTCGGAGCTTGAGTAAATACTTGCAACCTTTTATTATCCACCACTGGATATACCAAATAATTGCTCTTCCTGTCTGTTGATAAATAAATCTTTGTGTGTTTGTTATTAACGTTATTACCTTTTACTCCATGTTGAATATCGACGTTATACCTTCACCTGGGATAATATTTCACATCAACAAACAATTTGAAAGCTTCTTTTCATCGGAATTGAGTATTTAATCCGCATCATAATGTATTCATTCCTCGTTTTCAGACAAGAAATCAAATCCCTCCGAAAGGCTTCAACAAGCAACAAAGAACGTCTAACCGTTGAATGGTTATCGGAATCAATAACTGAATTACGTACTGAATTATCCGAACTACAAGAAGCTTCCAGTAATGCTTCCAGAACTTTTAATCGGCCTAATGCTATGCAAGAGGATGTGATCGAATTGAGAAATGACTTCACGAAATTGAAACTGGAAATCGAAGCATTAAAACTTCGACAAGAATCTACTGAGAGAATCGTCAAGGAATTACAATCCGAAGCTGTACAGCGAGATGAAGATTTAAGAAAATCGACGAAATTTATATCCCAGGTGAGTTGTTGATTGAAAAAACCAAAGAAAAAAAAATCTGTTTATCGCTTGCTATGGAAAGGGAAATAAATTTGAATTTTTAGATTAATTAACGTATACGTAAATGCAACCAACACTGACTAACGACAGGTGTGTTTCACGAAGCATTCGAAAACTTTTTTTTTTATTTTTATTTCAAATATAAAACAGAAGCTACGCAGGCCCGTACCAGTCCCTATAGAGCATCAATGCCTCAAGCTTTGAATGCATATTCATCAGGGGATTTAAATGGAATTTTTTTTTTAGTTATCTGACAAATTCCAGACCAACGTACCCTACCGTGAGCCAGGGACGTAGTTAGAACGTTACTTTAAGGTGCGCCCAAGTATCCATTAGATGAGTATATCCGATGCTTAACTTGCAGTAAGATGGCGTTGCTGGTAGTGGTATATACTGCGACGTAAACAAAGTAAATGGTATAAATGGTGACATTAATAGCGCGCAATTTAAATTGTTGTCTTCAGTTGAAGTTTTCGTTTTGTTTTGTTTTTGTGAAGTGTTTTTTTTTAGCAAAAGAGTAATTAAGAAACAGACGAAACGACACAATTATGAAAGGTCCAGTATATCGAAAATTATATACCTCCCAGATTGTCTGAAACTCGACCATAATATGGTAATTATGGCCCTACTTTCAGGTACATAAATGGCTAATTATATGCCCAAACGATATAAAAGCTTTTTCGATTACCTTTCAAGGAAAACAGTGCTAGTGCTAGTGCTAGTGCTGACAGACGGACGGGCGGACACAATTTTTTAAGTAAGTGCAATAGGCTCCTTTTCGAAGAACTTCGTTCACCCTTCCTGTCCGTCCGTCCGCCTACGCATCGTAACAATTATGACGTTGCAACAATGATGGTTCAATCGTGAACTGGATTCTATACTTGTACCAATGACGTCGCAAAAATAACATAACAACAATTACGTAACAAAAATGACGTCCACAAATGACGTCACAAATAAGACGTCACTAAAATGATATTCACAAATGTCGTCACACACATGATGTTACAAAAATCACTTCACAAAAACTGCGTCAATAATACGACGTCGCAAAAATTAGGTTACAAAAATTACATCACAAAAATTACGTCCACAAATCAGGCAGATGACGTCATAAACATTAAGTCACAAAAATGACGTTCACAAATGACGTGACATATGATGTCATAAAAATGACGTCACTAAAAATGACGTCACTCACATGACGACACAAAAATGACGTCACTAAAAATGACGTCACTCACATGACGACACAAAAATGACGTCACAAATACGACGTCACAAAAATGACTTCACACAAAACAAAAATTACGTTACAAAAATTACGTAACAAAAATGACGTCCACAAATGACGTCACACATATGACGTCATAATAAAATAACATTCACACATATGGTGTCACAAAAATGACGTCACAAAAACTACGTCAATAACACGACGTCGCAAAAATTAGGTCACAAAAATGACATCTAAAAAATTACGTCCACAAATGACGTCAAGTATATGACGTCATAAAAATTACGTCACAAAAATCACGTTCACAAATGACGTCGCATATGATGTCATAAAAATGACGTCACTAAAAATGACGACACTAATATGACGCCACAAAAATGACTATACAAAAATGACGTCACAAATACGACGTCACAAAATTGACGTCAAAAAATGACTTCACACAAAACAAAAATTAATTTTTGTAATTACGTAACAAAAATGACGTCACACATATGACGTCATAATAAAATGACATTCACAAATGTCGTCACACATATGATGTCACAAAAATGACGTCACAAAAACTACGTAAATAATACGACGTCACAAAAATAACATCGCAAAAATTACGTCCAAAATGACGTCAGTATAAAAATCACGTTCACAAATGACGTCGCATACGATGT
This sequence comes from Pseudolycoriella hygida, assembly GCA_029228625.1. NCBI lineage: Eukaryota > Metazoa > Arthropoda > Insecta > Diptera > Sciaridae > Pseudolycoriella > Pseudolycoriella hygida. The sequence goes on from CM055404.1 coordinate 144,077,468, forward strand.
CATAAAAATGACGTCACTAATATGACGCCACAAAAATGACAACACAAAAATGACGTCACAAATACGACGTCACAAAAATGACTTAACAGAAATGACGTCAAAAATACTACCTCACTACACTAATACGACGTCACAAAAATGACGTAGTAAAATAATGATAATAATAATCTGCCTTACAACCCATGAAGGGTTAGAGGCTAGATCATTATTTACTAGTTTCGCTGTTTGTGGTTCTACTTTCTACGACGTAGCTAAAATATCATCACAAAAATGACGGTACAAAAATTACGTCGCAAAAATGAAGACACAAAAATGGCGTCATACATATGACATCATAAAAATTACGTCACACATATGACGTCATGAAAATTACGTCACACATATGACGTCATGAAAATTACGTCACACATATGACGTCATCGAAATAACGTCACAAAAATTACGTCAAAAATATTACGCCACAAAAATGACGTCACAAAAACTACGTCAATAATACGACGTCGCAAAAATAACGACACAAAAATGACGTCCAAAAATTACTTCACACATATGGCGTCATAAAAATTACGTCATGAAAATTACGTCACACATATGACGTTACAAAAATGACGCCAAAAATTTTACGCCACAAAAATGACGTCACAAAAATAAAGTCACAAAAACTACTATACAAAGTCACAAAAACTACGTCAATAATACGACGTCGCAAAAATCATGTCACTAATACGACGTCACGAAAATGACGTCAAAAATACTACGTCACAAAAATGATGTCATAAATCTAACCTAATCTAGAAGTTTATTTCTTCAACAATACAGTATCGCATTTTTTTACACGTGTCAATGGTTTATTGATTGGTGGACATTTTCAACTCCATTGGTATTTCACGGGGGAGGGGGCCGAAGATAGTTTTTGAGGTTCTTTGCACCCCTTAATACCTTCATTGATCAAATTTAATTCTCTTGAAAGTGGCACGTCTGCACTTTTCGTCTCTTTTTCGTATGCCTTTCAGAAAAATATTAGTGTACAGGCTGGGTAACTCTGTTGGATTGACGTTCCTCCATAGTCAATTCCTTAGAACTATCTGACCTAAGGACGAATGCATGAGCTCCGCTTAATTCGCGCGGGTCTAAAGAAATCTACCGACCACCGTGTTGTTATACACACGAAATTCTGCGTCAGCCCAGCTATATAGCGTTTTCGATTGGCATAACTTAACAGATTTTTGAAATAAAAAAAAACCAAACCCCAAAAACCCATCACACAGCCATTATATATACGAACAAAATGTGAATGGTTCTTTTCGTTCCTTCGTTATTATTATTATTATTGGTTCACATTTTAAAATAAAATTTTACCTGATGGCTTTAATATAATAAATCGTTTGACCGATTTTATATTGCACCTGCTTCTGATGATGTTGTTATGGGTACAATAGCCTTTTCAATGTATGTGGCTGTGTGGCTGTAATATTCTGGAGCAATTTATTATTCTTCGCTTTTTTTTCTGCAGTCGATCTTGGATAACGTACAATTTTAGTTCAACATTTTTAAAATCATTTTCAGATTTCTATTTTTGCGATGACATATTTTATGGCAGCTATTCAATTTTTGAGTTATAGAAATAGGTCCGGAGTGACCGAATTTAGTTGAATTTGTTGTTGTTGTAAAAATGAAATATGTATCGAATGTCTCAATAACTACCGAGTCGTTGGTTTTCCATTCAAAGGGAATTTCTGATAAGCTTCATCGACCGTTAAGTGGGTAAAAGTGGATTTTAAATTCATGAGTGGCATCACAGTATGATGTATTTTCTTTGTAGAATACACGACACAACAGTTGACCCGTTGGGATAATTTACAGACAGTGTGACGATATTTTCATGTTTTGACTTTCAATTTAGAGATCAGATTTTTCCAGTACATTACAACATAGGAAAAATAGGTTTCGACGTGAGGGTGGACGGGATGATTTTGTTCTGGTTTTTAGACCAAAGCAATATTTTATATGGGGTAAGCAGCGCATTTTACGACACAACCCTGTGACTCGGCTACTTTTATTTCCGTCATACAGGAGGAGAATCATAAGATTGTGCAACGTTTCGTTTTAGCTCGTTTCACCGAAAAACCGAGTTTTCATGCTCAAAATGCAAGAAAATATGTGAAGATAGAGATAAAAGAGAAATAAAAAAGTTGCACAAGCTTATGATTCTCTCTCTGTAAGAAAAAATTTAGAGAAAATCAGCGAAGATTTTGGACGAAATTCGCTTAAAGAAATCAAATTAGCGACAAAAAAAGTGGGGATGTACTGGTAGATTTCAGAAGGCTTGATGCCAAAAAAGTTTCTATGGTAATGTTGAATGGGGAACGAGTACATTAATGTGCACTAGGTTCCGACTCGGCACCAGGCTGCGTACTTGAAAAGTGTGAGTAGCCTTTAAGAAGGCAGCCTGGTGCCGAAAATCAGTTAAACTCATTGTAACGGTAGTAACGAATACTATGCGTCACATAAATTTCAACTCGACACCAGACTGCTACTGCCCTCTACATTCACAGTAGGCAGCCTGGTGCCGTGTTGAAATTTATGTGACATATAGTATTTGTTACTGCCTTTACGATGACATTAACAGATTGTCGGCACGAGGCTGCGTTCTTTATGACTACTTAGACTTCCCAAGTAGGCATCCTGGTGCCGAGTTGGAACATTGTGCATAGTAATGTACTCGTTACCCACGCCAATATTGCCATAGAAAAGTTTTTGGCACCAGGCTGCCCGGCTTGATATGCAGACCTCTACATGAAAATGTTCTACACGGCCGGCGGTGACATAAGAAGTTCATGCACTAGACAAAGGACCTGTCTACTGCATGAACTCCTTATTTCATAGTCTCGTAGAACATTTTCATGGAGTAAAACTGCAACAAACAGAGGTCAACAAAAGATTTTCTCGGCGATTATTTTGTTTCATTTTATCGCTACAATCAATCCAATCCAAAAGGTACACAATTCTTGCAGTTTGTGGGTTCTGCGAGTTCTTTGAGAACTAAAACCCATACACTGAATACAATCAGTTTTAGTGTTGCCGCTTTTGGTTTTTGTAAAATGTATGCCGATATGCAGTTTCATTTAGTTCGTTAATTGGCGGATTTTTTTTTTAAATTAAACGTTTCTGATTTAAATTTGCACATTTGTTTTATGACTCTGTTGTCATCAAATTGCAGAATAGATCGACGTTTGTTTCTTCGCATTATTTTTTCTTAAAATTTGAATTCTTTCTTTAAATTTTAACGTTCAATTTTTTTTGTTGCGCTAAGTTGGTGGCAATGATAGGACTGTTATGTTTTATTCGTGTGAGTAACGGGTGATGACCGATTATTCCTCTGTGATTTCACTGGAAATCATCGAAGTTTCTCCGTTGAATCATCGGTGATTCCAATATGAAGCATCGGTGATTCCACTGTGAATCATCGATAATTCCGCTGTGAATCATTGGTGATTCCACGGTGAAGCATCGGTGATTACACGGTAAAAGATTGGTGATTCCACGGTGAATTATCGGTGATTCCGCTGTGAATCATCGGTGATTCCGCTGTGAATTATCGGTGATTCCGCTGTGAATTATCGGTGATTCCGCTGTGAATTATCGGTGATTCCGCTGTGAATCACCGATGATTTAAATCCAAAACCAACTTCTTTGACTGCAGTCTATCGCTACTTTCCTGTATACCTATTTTGAATCAAATGAAGTGCTAAGATTGCTCTTCGTGCTGCCACAAAGTTTCTAATTTTGAAATGCTTGCAACTCGAAAGCTCTACCTCTCAAACGGCATCATACGAAAGCGGTTCAGTAGTTCAATAACTTAGATCGTGTCGGTGACTAAGGAATTGGGCGCTAAATATGACGCTGCCCAAGGGCGCGAAAGATCGTAAGACGACACTGACATCGCCAACACATGTGCAGAAGAACAAGTTCTCATTTAAATTGCGATCAATGTACTAAATATATTAAAAAAATCGTTGAGTTTAAAATGTTCAATCACACAATTTTTAAGAGTCGTTTCCCCTCGGTTCTTTCAAACAGAGTTTTTTTTCACAAATGAGAACGCTTCCGATTTAATTATTTGATTTGATTCATTTGTCGAGTTCATGACTTTTAGCAGGCCATTTTGAAATCATTTATAGGCAACCACACACCACCTTTCCATACCTTTCCGTTTGCTATCTAACACAACTATTATTACTCCATTTATACAGCCATTAGAAAATTGAATCAAAATTCAACCTCAGAACTTTCAACATTTATCCATGCATGGAAGCAGCACATATCATAAAATATTTTCAAAACCATTTACAGCTTAGATTTAATTGTGCTCCCAGGTGGGGTTATAGCGCAAGATACCAGATGAACCCACTGACTCAATAACCATTGCATGAATGGGTTAGTGAAATACACCATTGCTCTGTTACGTGCAGAGATCGTTGTACGAATTCCTTTTACACTTTCCGTGTGAATGTAACAACAAACACCACCGAAAAAGAGGTGGCAATGGCATCAGATAATATCGTTCAATTTATTCACGTTTGGAAGGTGAAAATTTTCGTCCATTTTCGGTACATTTTATTACTTTCTCTGAATTGATGGAGCCCCATAGATATACATGAAAATGTTGTAATGACAATAATAAAGGCATTTAATGTATTTTTGATTAACCGAAAATTACTAGTAAAATCTGAAAATTATATGCGCTTACAGCCAGCTACTGTATAATTTATTTTAATTACAATATCACATTACACGCTTTGTATTTGCTGGGGCATTGTATGATTGTATCTTGCGGATGATATTCCATAGTGTGTCATATACGACAGATTTATTGTTAACAAGTTACCAAGCACTCTTCGTGTTACGTAAGATGTTTTATACAATCAGTATACCGTAGCTTGGCATAACATAAATTTGCGTGCCATTTGTTTGCCCAATATTCGTTTGACCAAATCATCATAAATTATTGGTTTACCCAATGCACAGATGACTATGGGTTTTGTTATTGCCTTGGACATTAATATATGAAGTCGATGATTCAGGTATTTTTTGTTTGAATGACAGCAGATGGTTGTGAATGGTATTTTGTGGTTCAATTTTTAATGGTTGCAGTGCTACGCATTCAATATGTTCAAGTCTCGTGGATCGTCATTAATTTGTAGATGCGAACCCAACTCCACTCACGATGTGTAAAATATCAAAATACGATAAACATCAGTGGGCGGAGTGAAATTCAGCACCTACGCTAACAGATGAGGGGTTCTTGTGTGCTACCTACATCTGGCTTAATCATGTTTCTACAACTTAAATGCGTAGGAATTGTAATTATTGGGGAAATATAAATAATTGGGGATGCAATTATATTAATTGGATGCGCCGAAACGTTCACACGAGAGCTCTAAAAGTTGCTAGTCAAAATTTGAACCGATGAGAGTCCTAACTCTTTTGGTAGCTTGACCCTCCTAGATTCTTTCAATCACATTCGCTATCTTCCGTCAGCGTTATGCATATGGGCATCGTCCCGGCTATGACATCCACCGCTTCTAGGGATATCGTTCGGTATGCGCTTGCTACTCTTATGCTTGGATTCAGGTGGTACTCCAGCTGTGATATCTACAGTCTTTTTTCCTTCAGTAGTGAAGCAGTGAGCTGGGTGTTTTTTTAGATTTATCAGCTTGTGTGGGACCATTATGAAAAACATATGCAAGGGACCCGTACTCATCAGAATAGATCATAGGCGCGCTGTAGCGATGCGCCCGTGAAGCAAGACGGCCCTTTGCGTTGTACCTAGTTTCTCGGATTCTACGTAAAATTTTTTGATTTAAATTGACATTTTACTAATTAAAATCGGCCCAGTGGATCCGAAGATATGACCTTTAGACAATCGTCATTTTCCATACAAAATGTGCTATTTCATAGAAGCCAAAGTTAATGGAACATCCCACGTTAGTTAGTGGGTTTAGTTAGTTAGTTCCAGAGCCATTTGTATGAAAACCGACTTTTTTGGCTCGTGCTCGAAAACGGCTCGATAACTTTTCTTGAAATTTTGCAGGGACCTTCGGG
>CM055404.1:144084072-144103721 GCA_029228625.1 Pseudolycoriella hygida
CGCTGAAATTTTTTTCGCTGACATTTCTTTTCGCTGAAATTTTGTTTCGCCAGAACTTTTTTTTCGACAGAAATTCTTTTCGCCGGAAATTTTTTTTCCAAAATTTGTTTTCTCTCTTCTTCCAAAACAACTGATATCAATTTGGGTGACGCTTACAGCTTCGGAACGCAAAAAATTCTTTTGAAATATTTTCATTTTCGATTAAAGAAATGCGTCACAAATGCCGGACCCTCCCAACGTAGTAATTTTTCTGCGCTTTCAGATTTCGGTCGCCAAAAATTTTGGCTACCCGTACTCCACACATCACGCAAAACTTAATTTTTTTTCATGTCAAATCTGAAAGAACAGAAAAACTATAACATTGGGGTGTCCGGCATTTATGACGCATTTCGTTAATCGAAAATGAAAATATTTCAAAAGAATTTTTTGCGTTCCGAAGCTGTAAGCGTCACCCAAATTGATATTAGTTGTTTTGGAAGAAGAGACGAGGACTTGCACCACGTTTCCCTTTTAAAAAGGATTTTTGTTGTGATATTCCTTACCATAAGAATATATTTCTCAGAAAATATCCTTAAATGTAACTTGAATCTGAAGATATTCGTTGCTTTAATACAAGAATTGCATTAACCTAATTTCCAAACTGATATTAAAACAAAGAAAATCAATTTGTTGTCGCTAAACATTTTCTTTTCATCGTTCAGCTTGAAAAAGTGGAAAAATTTGTTTTTTTGCGAATTTTAACGCCAGCCAAAAAACGCTTGAAAGGAATTTAGCTCAGTTCATTGTTACAAATAACATTGTTGCCTTTCTAATTTCCATTTAAAACTCTAAAAAACGAATTTCTTTTTCTCGGATTCAAAATATTCTTCAGTGGAAGGGGCACACAGCCACACAAAATCCGATAATCTAAAACTTCGAAAGTGATAAACTTGGCTTTATCCTTATAAATAAATTTCAATCAAATGAAAGGAAACCGACCAACGAACAACAAAAGAAAAGTTGATAGAATGAGGGAATTCCATTCAAAATAAATACACATTTCTGACTACATGTGCATTGCGTCAGGGGAAAATGCTATCTCAACGAAAATTCTAAATTTGAAGCTTTAAATGGTAACGAAGCTCGATGCTTTAAATGGTACCTTACATGTTCAATGTTTTTGCATATATAACCGAACTATTTTATTTGTTTATGAAGTGATAAATTACATTTTGCTGTCCAAACAATCAACTCCCGTCTCTACAATCCATGAGTATATAAAATATTGAAATTCATTTTATTTAATAAATATTTTGGACTCGTACGTGATAGAAAAAACTTAGGACACGACGACTTCTGGAATCAGCTTTCTTCATACTTAACCCTAGCCTTTAGTCTACAGAAATGCTAACATCACTCACTGACCGGATAGAATGCGCTTACAGCTTAATATTATAGGACAAACTGCATACATTTTTGTGTTGGCTCTCCCATATGGTTCTAACTACCCAGCTGTCATTCACATGCGTTTTCTATCAGGGCAGTGCTGCTAGCATTTCTCTGTTTTATGCGTAGGTTTCGGGATATAATGGCCGCGACTTTTAATGTCGTCCCCAATGGACTGCCCTGGTATAAAATAGAAAATTTAGTTGGGAGTTAATAATACCCAGAGGGCGAAAAAAGCACTCAGATGGCGGTAAAAGCACTCAGCAGGCGGTAAGAGCACCCAATAGGCGGCAAAAGCACCCAGTAGGCGGTTAAAGCACGCAGTAGGCGGTTAAAGCACCCAGAGGGCGGTAAAAGCATCCAGTAGGCGGTAAAAGCACCCAGAGGGCGGTAAAAGCACCCAAAGGGCGGTAAAAGCACCCAGAGGGCGGTAAAAGCACCCAGAGGGCGGTAAAAGCAACCAGAGGGCGGTAAAAGCACCCAGTAGGCGGTAAAAGCACCCCTTTGAGTGTTATTAGCGTCTTATAAGTACTAATTACGTCCTAAAAGTCCCCTCACCCTCGACCATAGAGCAAGTTGTGGTGATGTCCAACTTTTATTTTTCCGGGTTCTTGTACCCCACTGGGCATCTAGTGGTAAAGAATTATCAGCAATCCGTTTTTTAAACTTGATTGAAAAATAAAAATTGAAAATCGCCACTCCCTACTAGAGTAGCATTATGTAACGTTAGCAAACTATTCGATAATTCCACGTTTGGCACTTATATTGCCACCAATTCTTCGATATTTTCCTTTAAGGCCCATAACTTGTGTCCTAAAATATAGTCTACCTTTAGGCGCTCAAATATTATATTTTCGCTGATATCCATGGACAAAGACACAGTTTCAAAAAAGTAAGTCAGCATTTCCCTTCGCAAATATGTTGACTTTTAATAGCAACTAAACTTATTTCTTGGGATCCTACCTACTCTGAGAACGGTGAAAAAAATCGTAAAATTTGCACAATAACTCGTCGTTCTGAGACAAGGTTCAATCCCAAAAAATAAATTTAGTCGCTGTTTAACGGCAACATATTTAGGAAGGGAAATGCTGACTTACTTTTTTGAAACTGCGTCTTTGTCCACGATATCAGCGAAAATATAATATTTGAGCGCCTAAATGTAGACTTTATTTTAGCACACAAGTTATGGGCCTTAAACAGTCAACGAGCCAGACACTATAATCGAAGTTTATCTATGACAACGTACGGGTTAACGTAGCTTTCAAGTTAAATAAAGGAGTTCCTTTTCAACGATCGATGTTGTTGTCGTTTAAGCTTATCGTTGAAAGACAAGATTTTAATCCTTTCCAGGGAAAAAAACTCAATCCCACTCTCATTTATGAATGCAAGGGAAAAACATTTTTCCGTTTCATCAAAACGGAGACATAACCAGAGAAAACACATTGACTTATATCTTAAGCCTTGCTTTGATTATTTTCACTGGAAAAATGTTATTTTGTTTTCTATGCATGTTTCTGATGCGACGTTGTTATGAGCTCGTCAATTTACTTTCTTCAGCATTTCCTGTTCGCTGCAAATAAGTTTCTCCTTCCCTCAGATTCGTAACTCATAAAGTTTTTCTTACAAACACTATGCATGGCACAGTTAGTAAGAATTAATATTAAAATATTCATACGCTACATCGCTACACTACGATAAAAGTAAGGAAAAGCAAACGAAATGAAATCCACTAGCAATTAGACTTTTTAATGAATAAATGACCGCTCTGGAAACTTTATGCAGAATTTCTGAATAAATAATTTTTAATAAAAAAAGGACAAATTCAAAGACGACCTTTTCCCTAATGATGACATATGATGAGCAGAATGGAATGGAATGTGTAGTTAAGCGCCTTAGTCGTTAGTTGACACTATGTACTAATAAATCACTTCACGCCCACCTTGTGTTTCCTTCACTATTGATCACTAGTAGAGTCCCCCTCCCCTAAGGGCTAAGCGGACGTAAGCTTTGTGGCTTAAGGACTTTACGTCGAAATGTGCGTGAGGGTCTCTAAAGTCTGATGTGGATGAAGAGCCTACAACATTTTCCACTCAATTTTTCAGATTGATGACAAAATAGCGAAAATTTCACATGGTAACATCAACAAAAGAAAATTTTAGCTTTTTAGTGTCTGTACTGTACATGTAAGAATTTCGCCATTTCGGCATTTTGGTTCCAGGTCCGGATTTCTTAACAAAAGTTATAAGATATAAGTTATAAGTGATAATAGAGACACAAAACTCCGAGACTTTAACAAAGAAACTTTACTCATAGAAACTCATAACTTTAGACACAAATCCATTGAGGAATATGAGCACCACCGAACGTTCGGTGATACATTTGCATATATCGTGAAGAGATATTTGATCATTAACATGTGTAAGTCTTTCGCGAAGTATACAGACTATGTAATCGACATGAAGAGCAAAAAAACATACTTTTTGATAAGTAGTCGGGGTTGGTCCAAAACGCCGAGAAAACAAGTTTCGGGGTGGGATATTGTTCTGAAATAAGGGAGTTATCGGTAAAAAATGGGTCGAAATTGAAAATTGGCCAAAAGTCAGTAAAGATGTTGTCTTAGAGATTTGGTCTTAGAGTTTTTGATGGCCTACAACTTTTTAAAAGGAAATTTTTTCATCCGACTTCATGCGGACGAGCTAGGCAGCGAAAACTGTTCGAATTTTGGGGTTTCCTCACTTTGTTGTTAGGGAACTTTTGCTGTTGGACAAAGTAGAGATAATTTTTGAGTGCTAATCGTTAGTGGAAGCTTGGGACAACGAAATTGATGAACAATGTTGGGTGAAAAAGTTTCCCACTGCCGAGATATAGGCCATTTTTCAGCGATTTTGTCCAGAACGGGAGCACTTCTTCTGGTATATCTCGGCGGGTGTTGCCGGAATGAGGCCAGTGAGGTGTGAAATGAAGGTTTTCGACAGTGTGAAGATAGCGGAACCGAGTTTCAGAAAATCGGTTGAGCGGTTCGGTGTCCAGGGTCGATCAAAGGAGGCAAAAATTGACAAAAATTTGCTTCGCTTCCCGAAAATTACTTAAAAAATTATTTTGGATATGTTGTCGGGGATGGTCCAAAACGCCGAGAAAACATGTTCCGGGGTGGGATATTGTTCTGAAATAATTGAGTTATGGGTAAAAAACGGGTCAAAATTGAAAATCGGCCAAAAGTCAGTCAAGATGTTGTGTTAGAGATTTGGTCGGGGAAGTGTCAGAGTAGAATACGTAGCAAGTGCAACGCTGAATACGGGAAACGTTGAATACGAGGAACTTCGAATACGGGGAACGTTGAATACGGGGGAAGTGGAATGCGGGGGAAGTGTAGTACGAGGGAAGTGGAATACGGGGAACTTGGAATACGGGGAACTTGGAATACGGGGAAAGTTGAATACGGAGAACGTTGCATACGGTGAACGTGGAATACGGGGGAAGTGGAATACGGGGAAAGTTAAATACGGGGAACGTTGCATACGGTGAACGTGGAATACGGGCGAAGTGGAATACGGGGGAAGTGGAATACGGGAGAAGTGGAATACGGGGGAAGTGGAATACGGGGGAAGTGGAATACGGGGAAAGTGGAGTTATTTCTATTTTAGTTAGCGGTAATATTTACGAAGTGATATAACGACCTTCAACATTACGCATCATTATTTAAAACGAAAAATATTCGCTTTGGCGCTCTGAATAGACAACAAGCGAAAATAATAAAGCCTGCGTAGCCCCTAGTGGCGGGGCTTTCGACTAGTAATTTGTATACTTTGCTGAAGATATGTACGTGCTAAAGGTTACATATCTCTAACTGCCGTCATAAGGAAAAAAAATGAGAGAAAATCAGTCGCTGATTTGAGTTTCTTCAGTAAATTTCGTTAAAAATCTGATTTTCTCTAAGTTTTTTTCCTTATGGCGGCAGTCCAAATGTATCGCAGAATGTTGATATTGTTCTTACGAGAAAATGCTCACATAATAAGAATAAAATGTATTTGATCGGAGCTGTGTTTTACTGCCCTGCCCTACAACGAGCGCATAAAAACCTAGCGACGTTATCAGATGAGAGATTTTCATATATTTTCTCTCACAAATTCTCGTCGCTAGGTTTTTTATGCGTTGTAGGGCAGTTTAGTGCTGGGCTCCGTGAAGTATATGTTGTCTTCGTCCTGTCTCTAGGTATCCCTTTTGGTTTTCTCCTCCTGTTCGAATTTTGGTTTGTATTACTTTTTTGGGTTATGAACTATGAAAGGCAATTAAAACGACGTTTTAGTTTAGTTTCTCTGGGCTATTCAAGCGGGTAGGACGTACGTTGCTGTTTGTTTGTGACCGACAAAGTGGCAAACAGACAAATTATCTTTTAGAATTAGGGGCCATTCATAAATGACGTCTAGTTATTTTGACAATTTTCCGACCCCCCCTCCCCTGGTTCGAAATCGTCCGGTTTTACTGTACCCCCCGAAAATAATGACGTCTAATTCTCAACCGGACGTCACGCTTCTCATAACACCCCACTCCCCCACCGTCCGAATTCGTCCGGTTTCCCTACACCCCCTCCCCCTTCTAACGACCGGACGTCATTTATGAATGGCCCCTTATGGTCATGGCAAAACAAATGTGAGTTTTGTACTTCTGCACAGGCTTTTGCGGTGTTAAAAATCCTCGTATAAGTACAAAGTTCATATTCATTTTGTCATGCCTTCATGAATGCGTACGTAAGTAAGTAAGTGTAAACCAGGCAAAGTAACAGACCTTATTCCGTCAAATCCATTGCATGCTAATGAGTATAACGTTTCAGAAATTAACGCCAAGTGTACAAGACTGAACAAACTTTCCGAAAGACGAATTTCAGTTTTGAACTTAAAAATTTCAAACAAAATTGTTTACTAAAGCTTCATCAGGAAGTTGAAAACATAACATCTTACGAGAGTTCGGTTTTCCTTTTAAAGTTTGACTGACGATGAAAAGAATATTTCCGTTTCGGTGGTGATGCAGAAAATTTCCAAACAAAATAGTCGGGGTTTGTTCCCTTGACTGAAAGTCAAGGTGTTAGGTAAAAAATTCACATAATATGTCATCAGTTCACTATGACGAAAACAGCAAATTCAAGAGAAAAGGTACTACGCTAACTGGAGAAGTTCCTAATCGATGAAATCCAAAAAGATCAGTCAAGGGACCCGATCTACCCAAAAGGTGGGACCAAGTTAACTTTAAATTTAAGAAAAATGTGTCTTAAAAGACGCTGGTTGCATTATGTCTGTGATTTTGTGGATTTATGATACAAACCTATGCGATGAAGTAACGACTGGATTGACGAATGAAATTCGATCTTTGTACGTAGAGTGAACGAGAGAAATCTTTTCAAACATTCGCCTCTTTTTTCTCTAAAACACTGCACGAAAAACATCGTTCTTGACCGATCCTTAATGGATTTTGTCCAAATTCAATCCTGTAATCATTTTTTCAATTATCTTTAATAGCGCATCGCAAAAATGGGATCTGTCAAACTTGCGATGTTTTTGGAGACTAGAACACTGCGTAAATCACAAATTATTCAAAATTGTAGCTCATGTACTGTGAGAAGATGACTCTGACGCATATAGTAGATGAACCAGAATTCAAAAAGTTTAGGCATGAAGGTACAAATTTGCTCTGAAAAAACATCGCAAATGTACTTGGAATGCGATGATTTTTTAAAGGAACTTTCGATCTTCATACTCAAACTTTTTGAATTGTGATTCATGTATTATTCGTGTAAGAGTCATCCTCTTACAGTACATGAGATATAATTTTGAATAATTTTTTACTCACGCAGGATTCTATTCCAAAAAAACATCGCAAATTTGAAAGTTCAAGTTTGCGATGTTTTTTAGAACAGAATCCTTCATAAGTAACAGGTTTTTCAAAATTATAGCTCATGTACTGTGAGAGGATGACTCTTACACGAATAATAGATGAATCAGCACTCAAAAAGTTTGAGGACGAAGGTCGAAAGTTGCTATGAAAAATCATCGCATTCCAAGTGGATTTGCGGATGTTATTTCAGAGCAAGTTTTTACCTTCATATTTGAACTTTTCGAATTCTGATTCATCTATTATTTGGGCAAGAGTCTTCCTCTCACAGCTTTAATTTTGGATAATTTTTCATTTATGCAGGATTCGGTTCTAAAAAAACATCGCGAATTTGACAGTTCACATTTTTGCAACGTGTTCTTAAGGAAAAAAAATTTAGAAAATCGGATAAGATATACCCGATTTATGTAGAAAAAACATGTTTGGCTCTAGTAGAGGCTCAGTTTTAGGGCCCTGGCTGAATCCAAAGGCTCAGAATCAAAAAATTTTCTTCCATAAATTAACGAATTATTTATGAAAATCGGAAAAGATTTACGCGAACAAAATACCAAAAACCACTTAAGCGGACGTAGCTCGACGACCCTTGGCCCGACAGTGCCCAGATTCAATCTCATAAAAGCCATTTTGATTTCTTTTCATGGGAAAAAAGATTTTGAAAATCTGTCAAGTTTTACTCGAGTTATCGTGGTGACAGACGGACGGACGAACCAAATTTTTCTTGCATTTTCCTCTTATTTAGACCCCGAAGCGAAGTCCCGGGTCGAAATTCGACTTGTTACAAATGGCAAACGCATAAGACCCCTACGGAGACGGACCTACTAAACTTGTTATTCCAATGGTATTGTTCTCGCTTAGACGAGCACTTTGTGATAATGATACTTTCTTCAACTGTACATACTAAATATTGATGCTCAATTTATGCAAGCTTTGAATAAACGTTAAACACGATAATACTCAGACGATAACTCTTTATGTGCAGCCAATACCAATTTCAATATTTTGGCACACACCGACTTTTTAAAAATTCATTCCTTGCTGTTCACATAAACCATAAATTTTTACGGTGGCAGCTTATGAAATGTCATATACGAGAAATAAAGTGGAATTAAAGTAAACTGTTTTGTGGAAGCATATAGGTTGTTGATTAAATTCAGAATTTGTATGCATAGACACAACATTCCTGTTTGTAAGGTCTGTGCAAATTTAAAGCTTCGAAACTTTTTTAGGATTTTTTTTTGCAGCAAACATCAATTCTTTTTCACTTGATAAAATTTCTAAATATTAAAATATTGAAAAAAATTCAACCATAAAAAATGATTGAACATCGTACACCACATTCAAACTTGTGGAGCGCATAGAATCCCTATTTGTATAATATTCTGAATATTTTCAATACAGAAAAATTTTCCTGTTCATTGAATATCCACCAGTTCGTTCAGGTATTTATATGCGAACTTTCGCTGTGTGTGTGTCTTATACAAAAATAAATAAATGGAAAAATGATTTTATTTCATGTTTAGAACACTACGCACAGTTTTTCCTTTCACATAAAAAACATTGGTGATGTTACAGAAACATTGCTTCCCATAGAAGAGAACATCAAAATATTTCTATAGAAACTGTTTGGCACTGAACCGGGTACCACTTTAACAAAATAAAATTCATTCAACGTTCATTATTGAAGAAAAATGCGCACTCAGAAATCATTTATAACGCGAATATTTCACTTTGCACTAACAATGAAAAGAATTTTTCATACCTCAATGATATCTTTGATTGGACACTACCAATAAATTAATGAGTTTCAACTACCTTTTTTTCTAAAAGTGCGAAAATCATTTTGTCAGTCGATTTTGTGCTGGATTGACTATAGCACAGACTTTTCAGAGAGCAAATCATCAGAGACATGATAAAGCGGCTGGGTTCCCCACATACTGCCGTGCAACGCAAAAAAAACCTTGCGATGAAAGAGAGAAAAGATTCTGTATGGATTTTTTCATACGAAATCTTTTTTCTCTTTCATCACAAAGTATTTATGTTTTGCTCGGCAGCATTGAACCAAATTGACAAATGTAGAATATTTTCTTTGGATTTTATTTGGTGACCAGGGACATGACAGTCTTTTGTTTTGGTCTTTACAAGAACTATTTCACGTGAAGACAGTTGCAGTGGCGACCGTACTCAACTTCATTGCAAACAACATCAGCTGATTTCATTCATAAAACCAAAATCAACTGAATTCATTGAAAAGTTCAAAAATCAGCTGATTTTCTCACAATGAAGTTAGCCTCGGTCGCAACTGCTACTAACTTCACGTTGAATATTACTTGCAAAGATCAAAACCTGGTGCGTGGCAGTCTTTTGTTTCAATCTTTGCAACTGATATTCAACGTGAAGTTAGCTGCAGGTGCAAAAAATCAGCTGATTTTTTAACTTTTCAATGAAGTCAGTTGATTTTGGTAAATTTTGTTGCAATGAAGTTAGTTTCGGTTGTAACTGCAGCTAACTTCACGTCGAGTATTACTTGCAAATATAAAGACAAAAGACTGTCTCGCCCAGGGAGATGACAGTCCTTTGTTCTGAATCGTGAAAATGCTATTCAGAGTGAAGTTAGCTGCAGTTGAGATCGTAGCTAACTTCATTACAAACAAATCAGCTGATCTTATTCACAAATTCACCAAAATCAGCTGACTTCATTGATAAATTCAAAAAATCAGCTGATTTGTTTGTAATGAATTTAGCTACGATCGCAACTGCAGCTAACTTCACTCTGAATAGCATTTGCACGTTTCAGAACAAAGGACTTTGATCCCCGTGGTCACGCGTGATCAAAACAAAATACTGTCACGATCCGGCGGCTCTCACCTGCCTGTTGAGAAATCTCAAAACGACCAAAACTTGCACTCAGAGTGAAGTTGGTTGCAATTTCAATTTTCATTCATAAAATCGCTTATACAATCTTTATTATTTAGTTTTGTAGGTTTATATGCAGATAATAATATTCTGTAATTGTGCGTTTGCTGTGAAGTTGTTTCAATCTCAAGATTTCATTCATGTAAAGCTAATGTAAACGATTTTATGAATAAAAACTGAAGTTGCAACTAACTTCACTGTGAGTTTTGACATTTTTCAACAAGCGTGGTCACGATGGTGACGAAATGTCAAATGATGATCACATTTTTAGTCTGTCTGTGGAACCCAGCCGCTATATCTAGTCTCTGCATTTGATAGAACAAGGACCAAAGATATAAATCAGTCGAATCCAATCGGTCTCTGGAACCTTTTTATCTCTTACTCTTTAACATTTTAAAATCAGACAGATAAATACAGATGGCGTTCTAAAGCTCGGTCGTGTTAAGAGTGCACACTGCTTACAAAAGAGCCATCTGTCGGAATCTTTTCAACTAATGAAAATTTGTATGGAAAAAGTCGTAATTTTCTGTAGCGTTTTTCTCTTAAAGCCTTAAATGAAAACGAATGCCTATGTCGTCATTACATACTTAACCTATTCAAAAACAAAATTGCGGAAACACTTTTGAAGAAAACATTTAAATTTGCTAGAAATGTGAATTCCAATATTTCACTGCAAAAGTCAGTCTTTCAGCTTTTCCACTTAATAAACACTTCAAAACGCATAATTTTTTCGACCAATCGACTTAATCTTACTTAATCTAACTTAACAATCGACTTAATCTTTAACTGAATAATAAATTTAAATGACAGAAAACATTTTCTACGAGTCAGAAATGGGTAAAAACTTTTTGAGTTGATACATTTGTAAACGTCAAAAGACAACAAAGATGGCGGCCATTTTTATTTGCAATCATCAACTCAAAATTTTTTGTATCAATTTCTGACTTATAGAAAATGTTTTCTGTCATTTAAATTGATTATTCAGTTAAAGATTAACTGAGCAAACACAGTAGTCGAAAAAATTGTGCGTTTTGAAGTGTCTGTTAGACGGAAAAGTTAAAAGACTGACTTTTACAGTGAAATATTGGAATAGCAAATGTAAATGTTTTCTCCAAAAGTGTTTCCGCAATGTTGTTTGGGAATAGGTTAAGTACGTAATAACGACGTAAGCATTCGTTTTCATTTAAGACTTTAAGAGAAAAATGTTACAGAAAATTGCGACTTTTTCCATACAAACTTTCATTAGATGAAAAGGTTCCGACAGATGGCTCTTTTGTAAGCGGTGTACACTCTAACGCGTAAATAACTTATTCCATATTATTGTTAGCTTTGTGAAGCGTTCACGAGCTTTGATTTTCATTGAAAAACAAAATAAATTGACAGCTTGCGAAAGATCTGCAGCAAAGACGACAATAAAATTTGTTAAATACGTTATTTAGGCTGATCATATCAACGAACGTTTTAAAACGCCATCTTTCATCAAACGATTTTCATAGTAAGAGTCACCCACTAACACTGCCCCAGCTTCATAATCATTTTAGAGGAAAAAAAATTGTAAAAAAATCCTGTTTACCGTAAAAGAATAGAGAAAATGCTTTTGGGGGTTAAATTGTTTTGTTATACACACCCATTTATGGCGCATAAAGCCTCAACTTTCATCAGAACATAATACGTGTCGTTCGTGTGCTTTTGTAAGCTTTTCACAATATTCTTCGATATAATAGCTGAGGATGGAATGTCGAAATAAAATAAATTTTATTGTTCCATTCGATTGTTTTCGGGCCACTTTAAGTGACTGATTTAATAGGCTTTACCCGTTGAAGCATTGGGATAAAATCGTTGCGAAAACAGATCGCGGCTTCACAGAAACGAAATACGACGTCCGGGTGAAAACAATTAAACTCTCTGCCAACTGCCATGGCCAATATCTGTCGAAATATACGCTAACACTCAATAGCTGAGTCATTATATCATACAAATGGGATTTACTCTATTTCAAGATTAAGTTATAAAATGTTTCGAGTGTAGAGTGGAGACTTAAATGGGGAATTATTTGTGATGTTTATCAAAGTTGAAAAAGAAACCTTTCCACTTTTTCATGAATCTAACTTTTACACGCACATACCCTTCTATCCATGGTCAAAAGGATATTCTTTTGTAATCGTGTATCCTTATCCGGGTCACCTTAAGGGCCAATAAAGAATTTATATGCCGGCGGGATAATATATTCATGGGTAAACATTATAGTTAGGGTTGGATTATAAAAGATGTTAAAGGTTTTTCTCTGTATCGAAGAAAAAAGAAATGAATGCTCTTCAACATACACACCGAGACAATGTACACGGACGGATTCTCAATTTACAGGGTTTCAAAACTGTAATGAACAGAAGGATAATTAGGTTCGAAGCATAAATATTTTTGGTTGCTTTCAACTTAAAATAACACAAAATAACATATTCAGTGCCTTACGGAATAGTACCGGTGAACGGGAGAAATTGCTCAGATAGCTTTGTTTATTATGTTAATGAAATGTGCCGATGTACAACCATCAACCGTGTATTATTTTAATATTTTTGTTTTTACAATTCGGGTAAAGAGTTGCACACATTCACTGTGTTTGTCTTGAATTAATGTTGCAATAACTTTGAAGCAAATCCAATTTCTATTCAAGTAACAGGAAACTTGGAATGAATAAGTAAGCATGAGGGTACACCTATACAATATTCATTCATGATTCACTGTTGCCGAAGAAGGAACAATCGACTTATAACTTGATTCGGCCATGCAACGTAAATCTTTCGATGTTGCCGAATCCTACAAATTGAAGGTTAAAAAAACCAAATTGTTAAAAGTAGACAAAACTTAAAAACACCAACAAATCGGTGTAAATACGATGTAGATTCTTATACACCCTCGTGGCAAGTATCAGGGTTTACCCCAGACGAAAATATAATAGTAAAGCTCCTTTGAATTGTTCAACATACTGGAGCTACGCAGATTCACTTCTTACTTAATTTAAATAACTTAGGTAAGATTTATACTTTTTGAAAAAACTATGAATAAATAATAAAAAAAAAAAATAGTAAAGTTTGCAGCCAGGCTTAACGAAGGCCACAAACTTTACTCAAGTTTGAACTTTTTGTTTTTCTTCTATGTCAGATTACTCTAGAAAGGATATTTATTTGTTTTCTTTCATTAAACATATGAAAGGACCCGTACGTATCACAATAGATGTGACAAACAGAATAGATGTAGCAAATAGAACAAATCTTGCAAAAAGACTCGAACGTATCTTACTATAGTAATAAGCAAACAATCCAACGTTTTATGTTCTTTTATGACTATAAGAATTTCAAAGATCCATAGAAATTACCCAAGGTAATGTCAAAGGCCCTAACGAAGTACATCTCAGACCATTCAAATCTAGAAATGGTTATATCCAAGGATTGGGCCGATTTCCCCTAAAACCCTGAAACACTTGTTCTCTAAAATGTTGTTCTATACAACTTTGCCTTTGGAAGCAACCCTCTACCTCTTATAGTTCTAGAAATATGGGTCATCCCTCCCAATTCTAGAAGTGGTCATATCCCAGTATTGTGACATTTTTATCCAAAACCCTGTGACATGTGTTCGCTAAAATTTTATTCTCTACAACTTTGCTTTTGGAAGCAACTTTCTATCTCTCATAGTTCTGGAGATATGGATTATCCCTCCCAATTCTAGAAGTAGTCATATCCCAGGATTGTGGCATTTTTACACAAAATCCTGAGACACGAGTTCTCTAATATTTTATTTTCTACAACTCTGCCTTTGGAAGCAACTTTCTAACTCTTATGGTTCTAGAGATATGAATTATCCCTCCCAATTCTAGAAGTGGTCATATCCCAGGATTGAGGTATTTTTACCCAAAACCCTGAGACACGTGTTCGCTAAAATTTCATTCTCTACAACTTTGCCTATGACTGAATCTCCATATTGCATAGTTAAGGAAATAAACACGAAAAACTGTTTTCGTATATGGCCAAGAAACTCAATTTCGTCGATTCAATTTGTCCCCGTGCCCCGACCCTTGACCCGATTCCCACAAAATTTTTTTTCCAGTTTACTGACATCAAATCCTTTCATTTGACAACAACATGAGCAATTTCCATGCTATATTTGCTGATACATTTGCGAAAAAGCTTCACCGACCCTCGAAAAACCATGTTTTTGGTTACTTACTCGACCATATCTCCGGAACCACTTGATCGATTTTGCTCATCTTTGAACTTGAATCATGGAATGCACGTATCTTTCAGAGAAATAAAAGTTTAGGGTGATCGGTTGAGCCGTTTGGAAAAAAAGTGGAGACAGATGGACGGACGGACATTTTTCTATTGTTGATTCGTCATATTTAGACGTTAATAAATGCATTCCCCCAAGTGCCACCTCGATCTACCCCATGTTACATTAAAATTGTTTGTAGTAAACGTATAGGACCTTCGTACTTCGTACGGGTCCAAAAACCCGTCCGAAGTAAAGGTGTAAAGAAACTCTTCCAAAACTTCAAAAATTGAATCTCAAATAGACAAAAACGTTCACCTCAATTTCCTTTACAACATAGCAAACCAATTTTTTTTGTGGAGGCACACATGAGCCCTAAGCACAGGCACCGCACCCAAATTTGTTTTTGAGTATAATTCGGTACTCGATTGACTCTTAAATAGAAAAAGAATCAACAAAATCGGTTAAGCCCGACTTATGTAAAAAACACATTGGACCCTAGTATAGACTTAGTTTTAGGGTCCTGGCAGAGTCCAAGGGCTTCCAATCAAAATATTTTCTTACATAAAATGTGAGACATTCCTAGACCTTTCGATTAAATTTTTTTTTTTGAAAATTTAAAGAGATTTACTCGAGTTATGTACAAAAAAACATGTAGCCCTAGCAGAGGCTCGTTTTTAGTGCCCTAACTAAGTCCAAGGGCTTAAAATCAACGTAGACGTTTCGAACAAAAGAAAAATTATGAAAATCGGAAAAGATGTACGAAAGACCGAAAAGCACTTCAACGGCCCTAGCTCGGCGGTCGCGGATCTTAGCCCGACAGCGCTCAATGAAAGATTTTTCGATTACATTTAAGGAAAAAACAATGTTTTTGATAATCGGTTGAGTTTTACACGAGTTATCATGTTGACGGACAGACGGACAAACATTTTTTTTCACAGATTCAACATCTAAAGACCATGATCGACACTCCGCCCCCTCAAATCGACTCAAATCGCTTACAAACGTCGTGGTAAGCGCAATAGACCCCTTTTCTAAATATCAACGTCATCGTTAGCGTCGCTTGAAATTTTCATTAGCGGTCGTGTAGTTTTCTACATTTTCTACAGTTGTGCGCCGCACTTTTCATCGCATCATCTTATCATTTGATGCTGAAGAGAAATAATGCTGGGAAATCTCACCCATCCATTTCCAAATTCAATTCATCCCTCAAAATTCGCGTAAATGTAACACGTAAATCCACACATGAAAAGCAAAAGTTAACACGCAATTTTGTAACTTTGTCAGAGACATGATATTGGGAACCCAACCGCTACATCAAGTCTTTCAATACATATGTATTGCGAATGTTTTATGAATCTCAGTTTTCATAAATGAAAAAACTTAGAGAAAATCAGCGAAGATTTCCAACGAAATTCGCCGAAAAAATCAAATTAACGATAAGGAAAAAAACAACGAAATTCGTCGAAAAAAATCAAATTAGCGACAAAATTAAACAAAACAATCGCGTAGAATTCGATTTTTTTTCGGCCAATTTCGTTGCAAATCTTCGCTGATTTTTTCTAAGCTTTTTAAGGAAAAAATACATAGAGAAAATCAGCAAAGACTTTCATCGAAATACGCCGAAAAAAATTAAATTAACGAGAAGAAAAAAACCTAGAGAAAATCAGCGAAGAATTTCATTGTAATTCGCCGAAAAAATCAAATTAGCGAGAAAACAAAACAATCGTGGAGAATCTTTTGTTTAATTTTGTATCCAATTCGATTTTTTCCGGTGAATTTCGTTGCGAATCTTTGCTGATTTTCTCTGAGCTTTTTAAGGAAAAAAAACTTAGAGAAAATCAGCGAAAATTTTCGACGAAATTCGCAGAAAAAATCAATTTAACGAGAAGGAAGAAAACTTTGAGAAAATCAGCGATAATTTTCGACGAAATTCGCCGGAAAAAATCAAATTAACGAGAAGAAAAAAACCTAAAGAAAATCAGCTAATATTTTAAGCGAAATTCGCGGAAAAAATCAAATTACCGACAAAATTAAACAAAATAATCGCGTCTTAAGGAAAAAAAACTTAGAGAGAATGAGCGAAGATTTTCCAGAAATTTCGCTGAAAAAAATCAAATCAGCGACAAAATTAAACAAAACAATCACGCCGATTTTTTTCGGCGAATTTCGTTGCAAATCTTCGCTGATTTTCTCTAAGCTGTCATACAACAGTAAGAATGACACGCTATTTGTAGTAATATCACGGTGTTTTCTATTTCTCTGATTCTCCCACTTCTCTCATTTCGCCATTTGAAATAACATACGAAATGAGAAAAGTCGGAGAAGTCATAGAAATAAAGAAAATTCTTCCTTGACATTTCTTAAAAACTTTGATTAGATCCCCAACTATCAATGCACCAGATTCCAATAATTCACAGGATAAAATGTCTAACACACGCAAGAAGTTACAGACCTTTATACTCGTTTTAATTGCAAGATTTCCCAGAAATGTTTAACCGATTGAAATGGTTTTTTTTCGCATATGTGCTCCTTTATCCGCTCAAATGTTATGGATCAGAAAAGTTGAAAATTATAAATACATTCTGTCGATTTTCCCATATTCTAAATTTTGCTAATTTACAAAACGAATATTGCAAACTTGGCAACCGGAAGAACTGGAGTGAACGTGTAATTAAATAGAAAATCGGTTCCACCTACGAAATAGATTCTATATTCAACTATACATTCAACATTAGTATTACTAATCAATAAGGATCGCATGCATGACGGTATAATAAGGAAAAGTTTCTTTGTAAGGACAAAGTTCTCTGATTGAAGTCAGATTATCGGAAATAGTTGTGCTAAGCTTTGCATTGAATGAAACTATTTAGTTAACATCGTTTCAGTTCTATGTTTAAGTGTGATGAACAAAACTTTCGACGCCTCTGTGCCGCTTATGAAAATCACATTATAGATAACAATAATAAGTGCGGAACAGATAAACTTTTCAGAATGTTAATTAAATGTTATTCCTGTAACAACAAGCTCAAATGTTTATTATCTTTACATTAGGCTTACTGGGAACCAACGCTGTTTCCGCCCTTTGCAAATAACGCACACAACACAGTTCATACCGTTTTACTCCGTTATGTTGTGGGAGAAACACATTTTTTCAAGGGATTATCAAATCGTGTGGGAGTCAAGTCTTTTCCTTTTTTGTTTAGTGTTAATTATGATATTTGACGCGGTGCGAATTCTATCACGTTAGGTTTCCGAAAGATTTACATTGTAGTCTAGCTTGTTGTTTGAAGTACAGCAGCTGATGGGAGGTTCTTGATGTCCTAGTCTGTTGTACTTCAAATTCAGTTTGAATTTTCTCTATTCCAAAACCTACGTCGTCGACGCATTGCAGAGAGACATGAACTGCGGCGTTAAATGAGCGGAACGATAGGTAGTAGGAGAACGAAACAGTTGACGCCTATTCCAAATACGACTTAAACATGAGCGCAAAAAACTCTCTTCAGAGAGAGAGAGGGACTTCCTAAAACTTTTGCAAATCTGCCGTCATAAGGAGAAAATCAGCGAAGATTTTCAACGAAATTCGCTTGATATTTTTCGGCGAATTTCGCTGACTTTCTGTAAGTTTATTTTTCCTTGAGACGGCAGAATTTTGTTTCTATTCCCAACTAATTTACGGGTTTTTTCCTCCTCTCATCTCTACCCACATAAAAATGACTAATGTAACACTTCGTTTTCTCAAGTTGTTTGGCGTCAAAAACGCCGAAGCCATTTTTTCAGTTTTTTGAACTCAATGCTTCTAAATTTTTCCCGTAAAGGCTGTCCCTTACCTTTCCAACAATACACCGCACGATGGATTTTATGGAGAAATGAGTTTCATACAATTTTTTTTGTGTACAGCGGACTTAATTTCTAAATGTTACGCTTTGATGTTTCTAATGTAAATTTACATTGATATAAAACAAAGCGTAACATTTATAAGTTAAGTCCGCTGTAAGCATGTCATGTGAATTTTCTTCAGAATTCTTTATTTTGAATTTTCTCAAAAGAAAATTCATGCTGTAGGGTGAAACTCATTTCTCTTCAAATTCGCCGTGTTAGGTATCTTTGGAAAGGTAAAAAACCAGCCTTTACGGGAATTTGGAAGCATTGGGCAAAATAGGTGGCGCTGACGACGCTTTAAAGTACAAAAAATTGAAAAAAATTAAGTTTTTGAATTTTACCTTCTTTCTAAAAATATATTTTTTGTCGGGTTAAGGATTCGACTTGAGAAAACTTTTTTTCGGACATGCCTATTGGTAAGGGGTATCACACGAAGTGTTGCATTAGTAATTTTTATGTCGAATCGGTAGAGATAAGAGGAGGTAAAAATCCATAAGATAGTCCGTTTGTTATCGGTGATTTGTCATCGGCGATTTGTCATTGGTGACTCGTCATCGGTGATTTGTCATCGGTAATTTCTCATCGGTGATTTGTCATCGTGGATTTGTCATATGTGATTTGTGATCGGTGATTCGTCATCGGTGATTTGTCATCGGTGATTTGTCATCGGTGATTTGCCATTGGTGATTTGTCATCGGTGATTTTTCATCGATGATTTGTCATCGGTGACTTGTCATATGTGATTCGTCATTAGTGATTTGTGATCGGTGATTCATCATCGGTGATTTGTTATTGGCGATTTGTCATCGGTGATTTTTCATCGATGATTTGTCATCGGTGATTCATCATCGGTGCTTTGTCATATGTGATTCGTCATCGGTGATTTGTCATCTGTGATTTGTCATCGGTGATTTGTCATCTGTGATTTGTCATCGGTGATTTGTCATCGGTGATTTGTCCTCGTTGATTTGTCATTGGCAATTTGTCATCTATGGTTTATCATTGATGATTCGTCATCGGTGATTTCTCATTGTTGATTTGTCATCGGTGATTTGTCAACTATGGCTTGTCGTTGATGATTTGTCATAGGTGATTCGTCATTGGTGATTTCTCATCGATGATTTGTCGTATGTGATTGGAATTTTACTGCGCGGTAGCGATGCGCCCGTGACGAAAGTCCCCGTACGAACAAAAAATTCAGAATTTTTTTTTGTAGACTTCGGAACCATATATATACAGCTAAGTTTTGACTTTTTTCCCTTGCGTTGTACCCCCCCCCC
>CM055404.1:144103741-144139429 GCA_029228625.1 Pseudolycoriella hygida
CCCCCCCCTTGAGACCTAGTTCTTCGAATTCTACGTAAATTTTTGATTGAAATCGACATTTTACTCATTAAAATCGTCATTTTCCATACAAAATGTGCTATTTATAGAAACCAAAGTTAATCGAAACATCCTACATTACTTAGTTAGTGGGTTAGTTAGTTAGTTCCAGAGCCAAAGGTGTCAAAGGAAAAATTATTGGTTTGAGTGTGTAGTGTGTCAGGGTGACCAACAAAACGGCCGTCGGACGGTGGTATATGACGGACTTAGGGGGAAAATTTATTTTTTTTTTGGTTGGAGATAGATGGTAGGTGTCAAAGGAAAAGTTATTGGGTTGAATGTGTAGTGTGTCAGGGTGACCAACAAAATGGCCGACGGTGGTATGGGACGGATTTTGGGGAAAAATTGATTTTTTTTCAATTTTCTTTGTTGAAGAGTTGAAGATAGATGTTTCGTGTCAAAGGAAATTTTTTTTGACTAAAATTTTTTTCGGCCAAGAAATTTTTTTTTTTCAGACAGAAATTTCTTTCGCCGGAAATTTTTTTTCGCTGAAAAGTTTTTTCGCCGGAAATTTTTTCTTCAAAATTTGTTTTATCTTTTCTTCCAAAACTACTGATATCAAAACAAAACCCCTTTTTAAAAAGGAAATGTGACGCAAGTCCTCGTCCCTTCTTCCAAAACAACTGATATCAATTTGGGTGACGCTTACAGCTTCGGAACGCAAAAAATTCTTTTGAAATATTTTCATTTTTGATTAAAGAAAACGTAATAATTTTTCTGTGCTTTCAAATTTCGCACGCAATTTAGCTACCAGTACTCCACACATCACGCAAAAATTAATTTTTTTTCGTGTCAAATCTGAAAGAACAGAAAAACTATAACATTGGGGGTCCGGCATTTGTGACGCATTTCTTTAATCAAAAATGAAAATATTTCAAAAGAATTTGTAGCGTTTCGAAGCTGTAAGCGTCAACCAATTTGATATCAGTTGTTTTGGAAGAAGATACGAGGACTTTCGTCAAATTTCCTTTTTAAAAACGTTTTAACGTTAAGTTTTCTTTAAATCTACTTGTGTCCGTTGTTTTTCTTCGTCGTATGGTGTGATAAATCAAGCGAACTTACCTTTACTTTCTGTTCCATAATTCGTTTCTGAAAAATGTATTTCATTTTTCATTTCAGAATCTCGATGGTATGGAAACACGTCCAGAGGCCGATCACCGCATGCGACATAAACGTTTCTTACGCCAACAATTGCACGATATCGACGCAACTGAAAAATATTTGAAACGACAATTGAACGAATTGCAACACCATCACATTGGCGAACGATTAAGAAATCTGGAAACCGAACATCACCGTTTGGCGAATGCTAATTTTAACCTAAGCAGACAAGTAACAAGTCTTGAAAAATTGCACGGATCGATGCTGGAATTGTTAGAGGACATTGAAAGCATACAAAATAAGCTCGACAAAACCATTCCCGATATCAAACGGGAAATATCGAAAGTTGAATTCAATGCGGCTCAATTATCGTCCGAGCAAAGTTTATTACGTGAGGAAAGCCATAATGCTGCTAAAAGCATACAGGCAATGGCTGTTAGTGTGAGTGCATTGCAAGACGAACGTGAAGAGGCGAAACAATTTTATAAAATCGTACAACATTTGCAACAAGACATCGAAAAAATGAAATCAGCTTCGAGTGCACATCAAGATTTTTTTCACGGACGTATTGAAAAGGTAATGTGAAAGAACACTATCCATCCCTCCAACATAAAACGCAAACGAAAAACTTTTTTTTTTCGTTCCACTTGATTTAATTAAATACAAAAGAATTTTTAAGTCGTAAAAATCATTGTTTTGCAACAAATTCCAGGAAGTATTTGATAGCATCGTGGAAATGCTTTTGTTTCGAATTCTCTTTTCCGTTTTTCCGGTCCGTAAAGTTCAAGGGATTTATTTTTTATGTCTGACTGTGTAAACTATACGTAAAGTGAAAGCAAATTTAAATTATCTAATTAATTATTTCTCAGTGGAATTACATGCAACGTTAATATTTGTGCAACCGATCGCAGTGATTATGAACTGGAATGCACCATTCAATTGAATGGGAAATCGCATTTTCCACGAAAAATGTGTGAATGGAATTGGAGTTTATTTTTTGCTTATGTGACAAATATCAGAAAATTTTTCTCCACATTTCCCGCATTTTGCTTCTGGCACTGTCAGTCAAAAGTTGATTTATGAAACATTTTTTTGGTGTTTTGTCTGGTCGTAGATAATGGAAATGGAAAATTTTAATCAAATGTCGTCTTTGATTTTACAGTTTGGCCCCTTTCTATTCAAACGGCATCCCTGCCTGTTATTGGATTTTGTCTGTGCTTCTAGTTTTGGTATCGCATATGGAAGTTTTATAATTGAACTTTTCCACATTTGTCTTTTAAACATGTTTACTTCCGTAGTGACTGTGAAGACTTTCTCCGAAGATGGAAGATCTTGTAGGCTATGAAGTTGATTTTTCCCTCTTCTTTTTAACTTAGTACTAACTCATTCGGTCAAAAATTCTATTGTCTGCTACCCAATGGTACGTAATTTATGAACGAAACTAATTCTATTACTGCCGTCATCGCGCGTCATAAGGAAAAATAAACTTAGAGAAAATCAGCGAAGATTTTCGACGAATTTCGCCGAAAAAAATCAAATCAGCGACAAAGTTAAACAAAAGATTGTTTTATGGTTGTGTGATGTTAAAATTAAACCAAAAGATTCTCGGCAATTGTTTTATTGAGTTTTGTCGCTACATCGATTTTTTTCAGCGAAATTCGTTGAAAATCTTCGCTGATTTTCTCTGATTTTTTTTTCTTTATTACGCGCCATGACGGCAATAATCTGCAGTCATTAAGACTCCTAGGAATTCAGCGAAGATTTTCAACGAATTTCGCTGAAAAAATCTAATTAGCGGCAGAGAATCATTTGTTTAATTTTGTCGCTGAATTGATTTCTTTCAGCGAAATTCGTTGAAAATCTTCGCTGATTTTCTCTAAGTTTTTTATAAGTACCGTCATGACACGTCAAAACGAAAAAACCTCATAGGAAATTAGGGAAGATTTTCAACGAATTTCGCTGAAAAAAATCGAATCAGCGACAAAATTAGACAAATGATTCTCGGCGATTGTTTTGTTTAATTTTGTCGCTAATTTGATTTTTTTTAACGAAATTCGTTGAAAATCTTCGCTGAATTCCTAGGAGTATTTATGACCGCAAATTTCTGCCGTCATGACGCGTGATAAGGCAAAGAAAAACTTAGAGAAAATCAGCGAAGATTTTCAACGAATTTCGCCGAAAAAACTCAAATCAGCGACAAAATTAAACAAAAGATTCTCGGCGATTCTTTTGTTTAATTTTGTCGCTAATTTGATTTTTTTCAGCGGAATTTGTGGAAAATCTTCGCTGATTTCCTCTAAGTTTTTTTTCCTTATAAGTCCAATTAGCTAATAAGGCAGACTTACAAGTCGCGGTCGTAGAGAGCCCGCCTTTTTCTGTCAGTCTGTAATCACAGAAAGAATTATTTACAAGCTTCATTTTCACTGGGTGCTTTTTTCCCTCCATCCTAGTCGTGTTCTCTTTTCCATCAATGTGTAAGTCGTTTCTTCAGATGTGACGGCCCTTATTGGATCATCGAAATTTGAACTCATCAGAATTCTTTTCCACTTTGTCCAAGATGATGATAGTTGATGATACTGGCAAGATTTCCAAGAACGTACCACCTATCTTCCTCAACATCTTTCTCCGAAAATCCATATTCGCATTGCGGGAATCATCTCAAACATATGCGCAAAAATATACTTATTACGCGTGTTCTCTAAAATTTTATTCTACTACAACTTTGCCTTCGACAGTAAATCTTCATATTGCACAGTTAAGCAAATATAGATGAGACCCTCAATTTCGTCCATTCCATTGGTCTCTGTGCCCAGACCACTGACCCGGTTTCCACAAACGCTACTTGCGCTACTTGCCGAGATATTTGCGAAAAAGTTTCATCTACGCTCGAAAATCCATGTTCGATCGCCACTTCTTCGACCATATCTTCGGAACTACTTCATCAATTTTGCTCATCTTCGAACTTGAATCATGGGGTTTATGTACTTTACTTACTTACTTATCACCCTTACTAACCCAAGCGAATTTTGGCTGACTCTACAACGTTTCTCCCTCTGAAGCGATCCTGGGCCAGACTTCTCCACTGCCCAACGTCCAACTTTCGCGCGTATTCTTCAACACCATCCAGCCATCTCTTCCGGGGTCTTCCTCTGGATCTGTTGTTGTCGAAGTTTCGGTCCTCGTCCATTCTCGCTACGTAACCTGCCCACCTCAGTCTGGCAGATTTATAGCACTGACTAGTGTTTCGTCCCCGTAGATTTCTGTCAGCTCTCCGTTCGTTCTTATCCTCTATCGTCCTTGTTCGTATAGTGGTCCACATATTGATCTTAGCACTCTCCTCTCAAAGCAGTTCAGTAGCGATTCTTGCTTCAGTGTCAAAGACCATGTTTCACAGCCGTACATTACTATGGGTCGGATCAGTGTCTTGTATAGGCGAAGTTTCGTGTTTCGACTGACCAGAGAGTTTCTAAACAGGTGTTTCAGTGCGTAGAAACATCTATTTCCCTGCATCAGTCTCGTCTTGATCTCTTCATCTACGTGATTCACAGTGTTTAGGATTCAGCCGAGGTACTTGAAGGTACAACTTCGAAGTTGTAATCGTCAATTGTGATGTGATCCCTGTTTCCTGTCTAGCGTAAGATATTTCGTCTTATCCTCACTGATTT
Source organism: Pseudolycoriella hygida (assembly GCA_029228625.1). Classification (NCBI taxonomy): domain Eukaryota; kingdom Metazoa; phylum Arthropoda; class Insecta; order Diptera; family Sciaridae; genus Pseudolycoriella; species Pseudolycoriella hygida. The sequence goes on from CM055404.1 coordinate 144,108,565, forward strand.
CCAGTCCAATCGTGTCTGCTTCCCTATCCATTTCGACAAACATTTCTTTGATCGCAATCGCTCGGGGGGGGGGGGGATTGGGTAGGTAGATAGGGTGGCATTTGATTGTATATGGACCGAAGGTGTGGGAGCTCGGGGCCATATACCAGATGTGTAACTATCTACCCATCAAGTGCTCTTTTTACGTCCACGTCGTAGTCCACGGGACCTCATCTCTCTTCGGAGTTTTGTGCTAAACTTAAGAGTGCCACCTGACGACTTACCTACGGGTTGTTGGGGAAACGGACCAGTAGGTTGAGCGAAGTGGTACTACTCTTCCTCGTAAGAAAATTCACTGTTCAAGAAACTCTACAACAAGAGCCTCCGATAAACGGGGTTTATGTACCTTTCCCAGATAACAATTTACCCCACGAAATGTACGTTTGATGCCATCGAAAAGTGTGTTGCAGCACATTAAATATGTATCAAAAAGCACATGGACCGTTACATCTTTTCTTTCGTGAATATTGTACATTTAATGTACAAGAAATGTACACTTAATGGGGTGAATGGCAAAAAGTGTACACCTAATATTGTGAATATCGAGTGAAAAATTAAAAAATTCTTGTTGCACAAAAAATGTGCATTTTATGTACATCAACAAAAACGTAGAATCGACAAAAAAGTTGTAAATCGTTACACTAGATTAGATGTACATTTAGTGTACACTTTTTGCCATTCACCCCATTAAATGTACGTTACATGTACAATAAATGTACAATAAACGATGTAACGGTCTATGTGCTTTTCGATGCACATTTAATGTACATGTACAACATCACATCGAAAAATGTGATTTGTGTTTTCTGGGTTTTAGGTAAAAAAAGGTTGGGTTGATCGGTTGGACCGTTTGGAAAAAAAAGTGGAGACGAACGGACAGACGGACATTTTGTTTATTGCTGATTCGTCATATTTAGACGATAATAAATATATCCCCCCACCTCCCACCTCGATCTAAAAATGTGTCAATCAATAAAATTCTTCATACTCTTCATACGAGTCCATAAAAACGTTGCAGTAAAATCTAATTTTTTTAAAACCCAAATAAGAACTTCATTGAAAACTGCGATATTTCAATTGACTTCGCTTTGATTCTCTGCAATGAAATAGGCCAATTAGAAAAAATTTGTCAATTAAAAAAATTAAAGTTCAACTCTGACGAAAGTTCATTAGATTCGATGCAGTTACAACGAAACACTTGAAATAGAAATAATTATCGATTGACAAACTAACATTTTACATCAACTGAATGAGCATACGAGTTTCTTCCATAATTCATAAATGGATTTTTTTAATTCGCTGTCATTTTCAATTTGACCTAATTTCATGTCAACTCGGGAAGAGCAATAAAAAGGAATAATTTCCATGCAGTTGATGCATAAATTAATACTTTACATCAAGAATTAGTTACATGTTCGACTAGTAAATACTTGCATGCATCAAAGGTGTTACGGTGATCTTTTAAACGCTATACAACAACGTTACAATGTTTAACGAATGCGGACAATGTAAGGAAAATCTAGCATGAAATTATTATTCATGGATTAAAAACACCCAAGTCTTTTGGCACGATAATTTGGATCCTTTACGGCCATTAGACGATTTAAGCACCGCATGTTTGGCGTCCCTAAAAGTCATTGCTTTAGTAGGAAAAGGAAAATTAACTTTCTGACCGCATGACGGAAATTATATTTACAATTCTCTGTTATGTATGCACGCACGCTACCAGCAGTGAAAAAAAAAATGCTGTGAACATACAAATGAAAAGCGCTTCACATTTCTGTACAGTTTTGATGTGACAAAATAATATTTATAGTGGAAGTTCGAGTGAAAATGTAGTTAAGGGCGTGAGAAATCATTCTGCCAGACTGTGTGACAAGTCAACAATAATTAGAGAAATTGTCTCAAATTACCCGTCCCAGAGAAATACGTCTACAAATTTACACGCAAGGAGACAAAATCTCAGAAAAAGAAATCCCGAAATAGAGATGTAAATAAATTACGTGGGGCATTTAATCGTACATTTCGTTGACAGAGGATTTTCTGATCATTTTCCTTTAAGTGACAAAAGATTTTCTATGTTTAACCTTCTGAAGATAATAAATATTTCACCAGTTGCTCTGTAGGGAAAAATACTTGTTTTTGTTTCATTTTATGATGTGAAGACCATGTTGTCGGATGCTCTTTTCTTATGAGTTCTTTTCTTATGAAGGAAAATAGAAAATTTCTTGACAAATGTGAAGTGTATGGCCGCTGCTAAGAAAATTGTCCAGCTGGGCACACTATCGCCAACCCAAAGTTTTGATATACTCACAAAAAAAGGAGTCGCACAATGAAATATTAGTGCAACACTGCCGTCATAAGTAAAAAATATATGAAGAGACCCGTACGTATCAGAATTGATGCGGCAAACAAAGTTGATGTTACGAAAAGGTAAATATTGCTTTACGTCCACATTAAATTGTATTGGAAATTGCCGATAGGACAACATTGAAAAACCCTTCCGAAGAAACGGTGTCAAGAAACCATTCCGAAAGCACAAAATTGACCCCCAAATAGCGAAAAATGTTCACCTCAATTTTCTCTACAACTCAGGAGAAAACCATTTTTTGTCTAGGGCAGACCTTAGGACCGACGTGCTGCCCTAAGTAGAGGTCTCGGAGACATACTTCTATGGACACAAATTTGTCCCTCAATTTGCTCTGCAACATAGAAAAAATTTGTTTTTTGGTTAGGGCCGACCGACGTTAGGACCGTCCTGAGGCCCACTTAAGCCCTAAGCACAGGTACGGTGCCCAAATTTATTTTTGAATATAATTCGGTGATCGGTTACCTCTCAAATAGAAAAAAATCAACAAAATCAGCTAGGATTTATCCAACGTACGTCAGTGAACGCACACGTTGTGCCCTAGTATAAGCTCAGTTTTAAGGTTCTGGCTGAGTCCGAGGGTTTCTGATCAAAACCATAAAATGTGAGACATTCTTAGACCTTTCGATTAAAAAAAATTGAAAATAGGAAGAGATTTACTCGAGTTATGTACAAAAAACATGTAGAGCGCTAGCAGAGACTCGTTTTTAATGCCCTATCTGAGTTCAAGAGCACAGTCTCAAAAAAGTTTCTTCTACAAGCTGTTGGGCTTTCATAGACCTGGCGGTTAAAAAACAATTATGAAAATCGGAAAAGATTTTCTCCGATTATGTACAAAAAATATGTAGGGCCCTAGCAGAGACTCGTTTTTAGTAATGTAGCTAAGTCCAATGACTCGAATCCAAAAAAGTTTCTTCCATGAATTGTGCCTAGATCTTTCAAACAAAAAAAAATTTATGAAAATCGGAAGATGTTTACTCTCGAGTTATGAACAAAAAACACAAATGGCCCTAGCAGAGACTCGTTTTCGGTGCTTTGGCTAAGTCCAAGGGCTCAAAATAGAAAAAGTTTCTTCCATAAATTTTTAACCATGTCCAGACCTTTCAAACAAAAAAATTTTTTTGAAAATCGGAAAAGATTTACTCGAGTTATGTACAAGAGACCAAAAACCAACCACTTAAACGGCCCTAGCTATGGGTGTTACTAGCGCCCTATGGATGTTATTAGCGGCCTATGGGTGTTATTAGCGCCCTATGGGTGTTATTAGGGTCCTATGGGTGTTATTAGCGCCATCTGGGTCTTATTAGCGCCCTGTGGGTGTTATTAGCGCCCTGTGGGTGTTATTAGCGCCCTATGGGTGTTATTTACGCCATTTGGGAGTTATTAGTGCCATATGGGTGTTATTAGCGCCATCTGGGTGTTATTAGCGCCCTATGGGTGTTATTAGCGCCCTTTGGGTGTTATTAGCGCCCTATGCGTGTTATTAGTGCTCTATGTGTGTTGTTAGCGTCCTATAAGTGTTATTATCGCCCTATGGGTGTTATTAGCGCCCTATGGGTCAGAGCCTAAAGTAAGCAATTTCCACTGGGGAGCACTTTCACAGAAAGGGCGTAGTTTTCAAGACGAAAAGACTCGAATTTATTAATATAAAACATGTGACACTCTTCACTTCATACTCTTATTTCGCACAAAATCGCATTCTTTACACAAGTTCAAATTAGCAGGGCGTAATTGGCTCTCCTTCTTTGTAGAAAATGTAACAACAGCTGGCCCGTAAGTCAATTTGAAGTCGAAAGAAGGTTAAAAATTTGTGGAAAAAAACAGTCGGCAAAATTTTTTGAGATTTCAAACTCAAGCAAAGTGTGAAGAAGTAAAAAAGCGCGACCATAGCGAGCGAAAACTAAATTTTTTGAGATTTCGAACTCGAACACAGTGTAGAGAATCCACTGTTTCTGAATCATTTCCCATTTTTTCGTTATTTCCCGCTTTTCAGCCATTTCCTGTTTGCAAGCACAACTAATTCTTCCTTGTCCTTCTTTCCTCTCAATTGTAATTTTTTTCCTGGTTACAAGTGGATCTCCTGGTATTCGATTTTTCTGATGAAAAACTTACCCGTATCCTAGATGCTGTTCCGATACGATTAATAAACCTGCGTTATGGGTATAGGAAAGTGGCGATAAAGCAACATTTTCCCAAATTTTCTTAAATTTTTTTTCAAATTTTTTAATTTTCTCAAATATTTTTTTTTCTCAAATTTTTTTTGGAAAAACATTTTTAAAAAAAATGGAAAAATTTGAGAAAATTTGGAAAAATGTCTTCTCAAAAATAGTTCCTGCGATAGAGTGTAGTGAAGGAAGTTATTTTTGAAACTAAATCATCGGTGATTCGTTGATGAATCACCGATGATTCTGCAGGAAATCACTGATGATTCATCATTGAATCACCGATGATTCCTCATGGAATCACCGATGTTTTACCATGGAATCATCAATGATTCATCGTGGAATCTTCCATGATTCACAGTGGAATCACCGATGATTCCTAGCGGAATCACTGATGATTTACAGTGGAATCACCGATGATTCACAGTGGAATCATCGATGATTCACAGTGGAGTCACCGATGATTCACAGTGGATTCACCGATGATTTACCGGGGAATCACCGATGATTCACAGTGGAATCACCGATGATTCACAGTGGAATCACCTGTGATTCACAGTGGAATCACAGTTGATTCACAGTGGAATCTCCGATGATTTACTGCGGAATCACCAATAATTTACCGGGAAATCACCGATGAATCACCGATGATTCACAGTAGACTTGTCGATGATTCACCATGGAATAACAGTGGAATCTCCCATGATTCACAGTGGAATTAACATTGAATTAACAGTGAATCACCTATGACTCACCGATCTTTCACCAATGAATCACCGATGGTTCAATGTAGAATCATCGGTGATTCATCTGTGAATAATCGGTGATTTCACGGTGAATCATCAGTGATTCTTCTGTGAATAATCGGTGATTTCTCGGTGAATCATCGGTGATTGCCAGGAAAGATGCACAAACGGCTACTTAATAAATTATCGTCGCTGTACAGTTTTCAGGTTACTTATTCTACGATGTAGTGAGGGTGGGTTCACTTTTGTCGCTACTAAGGCAGCACCAAGAACTGTTCGACTGGACGACCATTCTCCTCATTCAGAGGTTTTTTTATGCGATTTTTATATTCTTCATCGATACCTGCGTAGAATTTGTGAAAAGGGGCTGGGGAGGACGAGAAGGGCGTTGGAGGACTTCAGTGGGCGTCTGGTGCATTTTCATGTGGAGCGTAATCCAATGTATGCTATTTTAGGCTCCGCTATGGGTGTTATTAGCGCCATCTGGGTCTTATTAGCCCCCTATAAGTGTTATTAGCGCCCTATGTTTGTTATTAGCGCCCTGTGAGTGTTATTAAATTAACACACTAAAATTCTAGGCGAATTATCACCTTCAGGGCGTTGATAACGCTGGGGATACTAACCTGGAGGTTGAGTTATGTTACCAGAAAGTACGAAAAGCAAAACTTCAAAGATACGGAAACTCAGTGTGTTGTTTGATTTATTTTACTTAATTTAACTATTTAGCGAATTGCAATTTTCAAAAACAACAAGAACAATCAATCTTTCATCCATTTTGTGAAAAATCATCGTATCAACACAAACGTCCTCTCATTAACATCCATTCAACCTCTAACAACAGTTTTTTTTTCTTTTTAATTACAGATTGAAGCCGATTCGAAAAATAATTCAACACTACAATCACGAACGGTTGAGGAATTACAAATAGCAACAAACCTCATAAAGCAATTAGAGTCAGTGGAACTCCAGTACGAATCGATTGTAAATAAATTGCCAAGTGACTGTTCACAAGTGCAATCCAACTCGAACGGTCTGTATTTAATTGCACCAGCCGGCCAGCAGCGACCGATTATGACACACTGTAACGGTCACTGGATGACCATTCAACGTCGGTTTGATGGTAGTGTTGATTTTAATCGTTCGTGGGATGAATATGCTCAAGGATTTGGTAGACCGTCTGGCGAATTTTACATCGGCAACGATGTGTTGAACCATCTAACCGGCGACAATTGCAGTTCGCTGAAAATCGAAATGGAAGACATTTACGACAACGTTTGGGTGGCCGAATACAATGTCTTTTCGATTGCGTCACGCGCGAATGGCTATCGATTGACCATAGCTGGATACAAGGGTAACGCATCCGATGCATTCGACTATCAAAATAACATGGAATTCTCTGCCATCGATGTCGACCGAGACATATCAAACACACATTGCGCTGGTAATTATGAAGGTGGCTGGTGGTTTTCGCATTGCCAACATGCAAATTTGAATGGTCGTTACAATTTGGGATTAACTTGGTTCGATTCATCTCGAAATGAATGGATTGCGGTCAAAAGTAGTCACATGATGGTTACAAAGCGACGTGAATGTTCAACTTTGATTCCAGCACCGGAAAATGATGTCACCACAAAAACAACAACCGACAAAGTTTGAAGTTGTATACCCTACGCTTAAAGCAGCACACGTTTTACTTGTATAACACATTGAAAGTGGAATGAATATATTTGTTGATGAGATATTCCACTACATCAATGTTATGTATAGATGCGAGCCGAGTTGGTTATATATAGAAAGTTTGTGAATGAAAGTATTATATGGTTTGAAGTTGGAGTGTCTTTGCAAAAGTTTTATTCATCTTTTGCTGAGAGACAATTTCGAAAAACATATATTTACGTTGGGTTATGATTATGAGTTCATATTGCGAGAAGGGGGTAGTTTTAATGAGTTTGTGAAATTATAAGTACGTCCCATCATTGTACAACTACGCCGCCGTTTACGTAACAAACTAACGTTGACGATTTTCTTGTGGCATAAGCCGCAGGAAATCATTCCAATTTTGTCGTCTAATCATGAGGATAATTTGCAACATCTATTTGTAACATTCAAACGCAAAACAATAGCGCAAAAGATTCGTGAACTTCACAACGAGAAAGAGCATTAATTCGCATATTCTGCGCTTCCTTTCATTTGTTCATTATTAAAATTTCATTCAAGTTGATATTTTACTTGGAATTAATGCTTAATATTGACATGAACAAAAGGAGTAGAATTTGTTCTCCGGAATAATTTTGAATCTTCCGCTCGTCTTTCGCTAAATATTTGCCATGGAAGTTTTAATCTTTTACATAAAATCGTTCATTGTTCGAAATATTCGGTTTATATTTCCGTGAGCAATGTCCGCCATATGATACATACAATCTTATCGCTTACATTCAAACACTTATCGTCGACACCGGGCTAATTTTGTGAGTAACGGTTAGTGGGTGAGAGAAAAATTAAAATAAAGCTTTTGAAGAAAATATTTTCGCAACATTTAATTCCTCAGATAAGCCGTCGCTTCATTTTAAAATCCCATAGACTTTACAGCTTATGGTTCACAAAGCTATGAAAATAATTAGGAATTTTGCATGAAATTCATCACCAGATGGCGATGTGTGACTAGCACTGCTAAAATTGTCCTAAGTTTTTGCGCATTTGCCAAATAATTACAAATAAAAGAAGGTAATTCACACTCACTTACCTTCAATGTAACAGTTAGATTGAACCAATACAATCAAGAGCGACAGTTACAGATTTTCCTGAATCCGCAAGTTACATTGCGTGATTTGAACCTTCACAGAAACGTTGATTTTGCCTTTTTTGGTTCGAATCCGATGTCGACCTAGTCTTAGTTACGATGCCTACATGGAAAGTGACAGATGCGAAATTTTTTTAATACGACAACACCAAATTTCATTCATAACTTGAAGAATTCGGGAGAAAAACAAGATAAAGCAATTGAAAGTGAACGTACTCTCATATATTATACATGGGAGCAGGTTCACTTTCAATTGCTTTATCTTTTTTTGTCCAGAAGTCTTCACTTTCGATTTGCGAATGAAATTTGGGGTTGCCTAACTCGAAAAATTTCGCATCTGTCATTCTCACGTTGCTATGTAAATCTACAGTTATCTCCTACCAAATGTTTGGATCACAAATGATTACATTGTGCCCAGACTCGAAATTTAACTTTAAGTTACGATTTTCCAGTCGTCGTTTTAAGCACAGTTTCAGCCGCCGCTGACATTTTGTAGATGGCCCGTTGTTCCCCCACAAATCATCATTTTAATTAGGCAAATCTTCCTGTTGACTTTAAGAACCTGTCCAAACAAACCAGGTCCAAAGCGGACAACATCTGATGGTTGCACGGGGTAGCCTCCCAGCAGTCCACCTTGGACATACCACGTGAATACCCCGTTTCTTCTTTTGATCCGCACCCACATCTGGAAGTTCCGAAAGCCTCATGTTTTTCATGTGCTCAATTAGCTCGCAGAGTCCACCACCCTCATAATGCGATCACTGCTCCCCCATAACTAGCAGACCCTTGGCCCATTCCAAATGGGTTCCTAGAAGAAGCGCTCTGTATGAAAGCCTCCTTCGGGTGACGGGCATTTTCCCCCACGGAATTATCCCCCAGACTGAAAAATATTGGAAATATCACCCGGGGAATTATCACCCAGGAATTATCGCCTAGACAAAAAGGTATTATCACCCAGGGAATTATCGCCCAGACAAAAAGGAATTATCACCCGAGGAATTATCGCCCAGGAATTATAACCTGGTAGAAAGTTTAGTACATCAAATACAAGAGAAAATTACGAAAAAATCATTATATCAAAGCCACTACTGCTAAAATGAAGGCGTTGATAACACTCCCCTATCCAATCAAATGACGCTGTCAGCGGAAGGGAGTGCCGAAGGCACTCGCCGATAATGCGGGACTCCTCTCGCGATCGGACCGCGCGAAAACTTTCGAAAAAGTTTTACTTTTTTCCCCTACTGCTAAGAAGAAGGCGTTGCTAACACTACCCTATCCAATCAAATAGCGCTGCCAGCGAAGGAGTGTGCCAAAGGCACTCGCTGACAGTGCAGGAGACCGCTCGCGGTCGGAACGCACGAAAATTTTCGAAAAAGTTTTACTTCCTTCCCCTACTGCTACTAAGAAGGCGTTGCTAACACTACCCTATCCAATCAAATAGCGCTGCCAGCGAAGGAGTGTGCCAAAGGCACTCGCCGACAGTGCGGGAGACCGCTCACGGTCGGACCGCACGAAAATTTTCAAAAAAGTTTTACTTCCTTCCCCTACTGCTACGAAGAAGGCGTTGCTAACACTACCCTATCCAATCAAATAGCGCTGCCAGCGAAGGTGTGTGCCAAAGGCACTCGCCGACAGTGCGGGAGACCGCTCGCGGTCGGACCGCACGAAAATTTTCGAAAAAGTTTTACTTGCTTCCCCTACTGCTAAGAAGAATGCGTTGCTAGCACTCCCCTATCCAATCAAATGGCGCTGCCAGCGAAGGAGAGTGCCGAGGGCACTCGCCGATAGTGCGTGAGACCGCTCGCGGTGGGACTGCACGAAAACTTTCGAAAAAGTTTTACTTCTTTCACCTATTGTTAAGAAGAAGGCGTTGCTAAAACCACCCTATCCAACCAAATGACGCTGCCAGCGGCCGCCGATAGTTCGGGACATTGCTTGCGGTCGGTCCGCACGAAGATTTTTTAAAAAAATTTATCAAAAAAATTTAAAAAAAACATCCAACCGGAGGATAATTCCTGGGCGATAATTCCCTGGGTGACAATTCCTATTTGTCTGGGCGATAATTCCCTGGGTGATAATTCGTTTTTCTCTGGGCGATAATTCGTCGGGTGATAATTCCTTTTTGTCTGGGCGATAACTCCTAGGTTATAATTCCCCGGGTGGTAATTCCTTTTTTAATGGGCGATAATTCCAGGGCGATAATTCCCTGGGTGATAATTCCCATTTATTTCAGTCTTGGGGATATCTCCCTAAGGGATAATGCATGTCGCCATGTGATCTCTGCCCCCCATCTCTAGCAGACCCTTGCCCATTAAAATGGGTTCCTAGAAGAAGCGCTCTGTATGAACGCCTCCTTCCTACATATTCCAGTACTCCACATGCCTTTCCATCACCCAATCTCTCAGTGGTTTCAAACAGAGTGATCGAACAATCCGCTAGCTCGTCCGTTCTGTCATTTCCTTCCACATCCACACTAGAGGTAATTAGAGTGATCTGATTACTCTGACCTATCGAGTTCAAGGAATCCTGATCATCTCCATACTGTCTGAGCATATAAGGAACTGCTTTCCTTCCTCGCCCTCCACCAGTGCTTCGCGAGAGATTGTTTCGAACACTGCGTAAACTTCCGCCTTAAAGACTTATAGATTTTATCAGCTTAGGGCCGACCATTTCTGATCGATGCACACAGGCCTCTTCCGGGCCCTTTGTACTACCCAGTAATCATTAAAATCTTGAAGCCCCTTTCGGACTTCCTCCTCTCACAAACAAAAATATCCACATTGCAAACCCGGTCAAGAGCCGGCAATCGGTTGAATCCAAGCCAGGTGTAACACCATACGTTTATTGGAACAGTTCCAATGAAACTACCGAGCCACATCCAAGGCAAAGTCTTCTGGTCCACAAACCGGGTTGGTGTGTAAACCGGCGGGTGACACGAGGCTACCTAGTATCATAGTTTCGACATAGCCGCTGAGTGGGACGACAGCTAGGCACAACAATGCTTCAGTCGTGCAGCGGTCTTCCCGAATACTGAAATCATTAAAAAAATCGACTCTATCACCACCCAATTCAGTTTCACGGCCTCAACCACTTCAACTAGCAGAACCGTTAAACCATGAAGCCAGATCCTGAAATAGCCGTTACAGCGAGCCGTGTGAAGGTTGAGCCAGGCCACCTCTCGTTCAGAGGTGCGCCACTGTCACGCCACACCGCAACGACGCCTTCCCTGCAGCCCTGAGCAATCTCGCTTGCAGACTAGCCTGCCCATACTAGTGACGAGCCAACCGTGTCCGCGAGCAAGCCTCAGTTCTACGACCTGAGTAGGGAGTATTATCAGGCAGGAAGGCAAAGTGTATGAGTGTCGTAACTGGGGCACATCACTGAGCAAGGTGGCAGTCCGGCACAAATCTTCCATATCCTTACTACTGAGAAAACACTGTACACACGAATCCATACTATCCATACTATACAGTGTCTCGCGTTGTCCCAACAACTATGTTTGGTGGTGTACCAGCAAAAAATGCGTTCTCTAAAACATTTTACACGCTTTGGTCTGGCAGTTCAATCCGTCAATCACTATTTGTTTTAAGTGCATGCGTTCATTGTTAGGTTATGGTGAAAGGTCACCCACAAATATTGTGAAATCGTTGGATCAATTAGCGATGTGATGAGAACTCCAACTTCGTTCGCGACCTTAACACTTCATAAAGGATATTTAGTCAACAAAATACTTCATTCGTCAATTGTCACTACTAAAACGTGTAAATTAATTTCAAACACAATAACGAAACACTTATTGACTTGATCAGTGTTGACACTCGTAAGGACTCCCAGATGGAATTGATTCCTTTCCCTTGAGTTCAGGGTGTACTGCACACCCCAGCACCCGTTCCTACGGATGCCTTCAATCCATCTGTGAATCTCTGAGCATGCTACTTATCCCTCTCATTACCACTCGTCTCACTACCCTCTGAAGCAGTGCGTGACGGATAATGTCTAAGTTCGCTGCCACTGCTAAATAAAATGGATATGGAAAATTAAGTTTTCGAATCTTTTCGTTATGCTCACTTTCGCTATCAGCGTACGGAAACCAATTATGAAAGTAACAGAAATATCAGACAAATTGAGGAAACGTTTGGGAAATTGTACGCGAAAATTCATTAATTACCAATTTGTCTATAATTTTGCCATAAAATTTCTGCGGAACGAAAACAAAGAAAAGAAAGTTTTTGGGAAATTTGTCTCACCAGATTAATTGGAACTACAATGTCTCCAATGCGATTTATAGTCGACAAATCTCTCGTAAATATACGCCACGCCACAACCATATATAATGTTCGAGTCAAATAATTTATTTTGCTAATGAAATATTTGTGTTAAGTTAAATTCGAAGAGAGTGATTCGCAGCCAAAATTTACGATCTTTGAATGAAGTTTAATGGAAAATATCGATTCAAATCTAAAATACAAATTCCTTTTGCCATTCTTGAAGTGTATTTTAAGTAGAAAATCATCTTCTATAATTAATTGATTTATGGCGAGCGTTTCGTTGATTATTATTCAAAAAATTAATTGATATTTGACTGACTTTATTGAATTTTTAAATTAAGTTTTCTTTTTTTTAGCTTTTCTTATCATTTTTCTTTGTACTACCACGTGACCCGACTATAAGCCCAACCAAAATGTAACAGTGTTAAATATTCCATAATTGAGTTAAACCTTTTTTTTATAGAAATAATTAAATTGTAAGCTACAATAACAATGCGGGGTGTGTACGTTGTTACCTTATTTAATAAATGGAGATTTGATGTTTATCCATCAATGTGTATGAGTCCTAGTGAAACATAGAGTTCGTCACAAAGGAAACTAACGCAAATGAAATTCGCTTTGAGGTATTATTTGTTGTTTTGGTCGAATTACTATTGAATAAATTATTATGGCAGAGGACGCTTTCAGGGCTTTATTCCGAAATTCAAAACGATCGCTTTTCATTTGCGAGTATAAATTTAAGACTTTGATACACTTGATAGAAGATTAAAGCAGAACATTAGGTTGCAAAGCAGCAATCTCTGGGTAATTTTTTATTTTGTTGGTACAGTCTAATGAAATAATACCGTTGGAGCTGTGGAAACTTATTTCCCACACGTGTTTACGGTGTAAGTACTGTGTTCATAACGTCCATCCGGTCGAACGAGGGAGTAATCTATCAGGTACTGGATGTCCAAAGGTTTCCCAAAAATTATCGACTACTGGAGGCGTTTAAATGTGTAAGATTACACCAATGCCTGTCTTTAAGAAATTTTTTCTCGAATTTCTGGAATTTCTTGAAAATTTATTGAATTTCTCGAAAATTTCTCGAATTTCTCAAAATAGGCGGTGGATTACACTGTAGACACTTCAAATATTTCGTTAGAAAACAGTTTTGTGAAATGAAAGAAAATATCGAGGAAAATAAAGTTGCGAAGCCTTGAAGCAGACAATAGTAGTAAGAAATATCAGCCGATGCTACAACAAATTTCCCAATACTTTCAACGAAAGGCTGTGGTTGTACTGTGTCTATGTATGTTCGAAGTCCTGACGCACATGTAGTTGCAGATTAACGTATCATTTAACCGGGCCGTGCAGAATTTAAAATACGTTGAATTAGCTCTACCTAATACGAGCAGTGAGTGGGCACAGATTCGGACATTTTATTTGAAAATTTCGAACATTTTCACTACAAAATGTCGGACATTTTATCAAACAATTTCGGACATTCGTTCTGCCGTAATTTGCATAAGAAACTTAGTGACGTCATTTTGAGAGAGAAATTATATGAAATTCTCTCTCAAAATGTCATCAGTAAGTTTCTTATGGAAATTACGGCAGCATCCAATTTTTTGAAAGCAATTTTTCGACCAACCGTCAGGCAAAAAGGTTAAAAATTGACCGCAATTTGTTTAGGCCGTCACGTTTTGCAGTGCCCTTCCCTCTTCCTCCCTCTCCCCAAAATGCTATACTTTTTTTTCTAGATTTTGTCAGTTGATCCGACCACCCTTTGTACCACCCAGTAATCATTTAAATCTCAGAAAGCCCTTTTCAGGACCTACATCTAAACTCCGGCCAGATAGTTTTACACCTGACATATGACCCGGGCTCCTTCCTTCCGTTCTGACTATCCTGTTTGTGTCTCCACTTATATGAAATCGAGCTATTTGCCATCCCCATAGCAAGCCCTGTTCAAGAGCCGGCAATGGGCATTAAATCCAATCCGGGCATAGTATTGAAACTGTCAAACTTACCTGTTTGGAACTCCACCGAGGAAGAGCCACAAATTAAAATTCGAAACTGGCAGTTAGATTCCTGAAGTCGAATTTCAGGAGCAAAAATCGAAAGCTTTACACACTCACGACAAACAATAAATTAACATATTTGCCATGTGCATTTCGACATGTTGCAAAATGTTTCACTTCAAATTCACTTGAATAGCAAAATAGCCAGAAAGAAACAAAATTTCATCACACGCACTAAACAAAAATCAGGCAACAAATCAAAAACTTAAACTTTTCGGCACATTTTCGCCTATATCAGTGTAACAGCTTAGCTTTCAACACTGCGATGTTCTCTCGATCGCGGTCAAAACCAAACTCCAAAAAAAATGCTAAACTTATTTACTTTTACTCTGTAGAGCGGATTGTCCATCTTGCAATTTGAATTGACATGCAATTCGAATTTTCAATAAGGAGTTCTAGTAGCACTGGATTAAAAAATGTAGCGCAGGCGATTTTTCGGATTAAAAAATCGGAATTTCGAATGTTTTTCTCAAAAAATTTCGGATACTCCGGACATTTTTCACGAAAAAATTTGAACATTTCGAACAGCTTTCGCCGATATATGTAGGAGGCCTGAGTTTGAATCCACAAAATTGAATGATTGAATGAAAAACGTCTTGACTCGATAAGAGTTTAGATGAAATCCATTTATTTCGAATTTGTGTCTCATTTATTACACAAATAAAGCGGACAGTTTCTCATTTTTAAATTCGGTTTCCTCGATTCAAATCTCACTCGTCAATCGGGTTTCAACGACATAGGCATCTCAATCATTATCCAGAGTCACTCACCAGTGGACCAATTAGGAACGACGCGACGCCTGGTGGTGTACAGTCGTGGGAAGAGAGGGTCAAAAGAAATAAGTTCCTTAAGAGCACGCTGCAAAAATGTGAACTGTCAAATTTGCGAAGTTTTTATAGAGCAGAATCTTTCATAAATCACAAATTATTCAAAACATAACTCATGTACTGTGAGAGGATGACCGTTAGACGAATAATAGATGAATCAGAATTCAAAAAGTTTGAGTAAGAAGGTCAAAAGTTGTTCTGAAAAATCATCGCATTCTAAAAGGATTTGCGATGTTATTTCAGAGCAAATTTGTACCTTCCTTCTTAAAGCTTTTGAATCCTAGTTCATTATTATGTGGGTAAGAGTCATCCTGTCATATTACATTAGCTATAATTTTTCATTTACGCAGGATTTTTGAAAAAACATCGCAAATTTGACAGTTCACATTTTCGGGACGTGGTCGTAAGCATTGAAAAACTTCGAAATTACGCAACCAATTTGCAAGAAAACGTAAAGTCCTTGACATAAAAAAACTTAAAAACATATTACAAAAATATGAACTGTCACATTTGCGATGTTTTTTTAACGGAATACTGCGCAAATAACAAATTATTCAAAATTAAAGCTCATGTACTGTGAGAGGATGATTGTTACACGAATAATGGATGAGTAAGAATCCAAAAAATTTGAGTACGAAGGTCGAAAGTTGCTCTGAAAAATCATAGCATCATAGCAAAAACATCGCAAATTTCACAGCTCACATTATCTCTCAGATTTATTACAGTGTCTCCGATGATATTAATTTTCAGAGGTGAATTATATATTTTCGTTTGTAAATGTTTCGGATCAATGGATTTTTTTTTGATTTCCAAAGATTTTCTATCGTTTTCTTTGATTTTCAAGGATTTTCTTTGTCAATTTCTGACGATTTTCTAGCATTTTCACACGATTTTCTTTTGATTTTTAAGGTTTTTTTTGTGGTAATAAATTGATAGAACAATTATTCATTTTTACCGAACCGAAAAAAAATTACCGGAGTTAAATTAAGTTTTACCGGAACAAAGTGATTGAAATTCGAAACTACCTGCTGCTAAAATAAATGATCGACCAAAAATTCAATTGATAGACTAAAAATGATAAATTACCGACTACTAAATGTTTTTAATCGACCAAAATTGATCGGAAAAAAATTTGTTCTGACCGAACAAAACTGAAAGAACTTTTGTTATCCACCTAGGTTTACATGACATTTCGTAAAAGGGAGAATTTCCTAGTTTCGTTATCCACCTAGGTTTTCGCGACGTTTCGTAAAAGGGAAAATTCCCTAGTTTCGTTATCCGCCTAGGTTTACGTGACATTTCGTAAAAGGGAGAATTCCCTGGTTTCGTATCCACCTTGTTTTTCGTGACATTTCGTCAAGAGGAAATTTCCTAGTTTTGTTATCCACCAAGGTTTACGTGACATTTCGTAAAGTGGAAAATTCCCTAGTTCTGTTATCCACCTAGGTTTATGAGACATTTCGTAAAGAGGAAATTTCCCTAGTTTTGTTATCCACCTAGATTTACGTGACATTCCGTAAAGTGGAAAATTCCCTAGATTTGTTATCCACCTAGGTTTTCATGACATTTCATAAAGTGGAAAATTCCCTAGTTTTGTTATCCACCTAGGTTCACATGACATTTCGTAAAAGGAAGAATTCCCTAGTTTCGTTATCCACCTATCGCGACATTTCGTAAAAAAGAAAATTCCCTAGTTTCGTTATCCGCCTATGTATACGTGACATTTCGTAAAAGCGGGAATTCCCTAGTTTCGTTATCCATCTAGGTCTTCGTGACATTTCGTAAAAGAGAGAATTCCCTAGTTTTGTTATCCACCTAGGTGTACGTGACATTTCGTAAAAGGGAGAATACCCTAGTTTCGATATCCACCCTCGTTCGAATCCAATTTTCTAATGACAGTGCCTACAAACTGGAAGTTGTTCTCGTAACTGGTCACGTTGAAGAGTCTCCCTGTACATTACAATAACATAGTAAGAATGATAGTCATGCATGCACGAATACTACAATGGCATTGAACTATCCTGAGCTGCCTCTTACATCCCCCACAACTTTCAACAAAATATTCACATTTTTATTCTTCCAAGAAATAATTCTTGGACTTTGTTGTAGTTCTTTTTGAAAAGGAAATTAGTTGAGGATAAAAATTGACAACTAAACACAAAGAAAAAAGCTCTTCAATTTAGTGATTTCAATCGACCAACGAAAGCGTCTTAATTTCCGGTGGGACGAGCTTTATGTTTCGGGATGAAAATAACTAGTTTTTAAAGTGTAAAAAAAACGAAATTATTTATAAGAAAATCTTAGGATCAGTGTATCGTCGCACATAATCAACAAATTCAAATATACCAAAGAAATATAAAGACAACATAAAAAGTAACCATGAAACTAAACATTTCACCGAAATTCTACTATCAAAATGAACAGAGAACATTTTCACAATTTCTTTTATAGGTTTTATTTCCGGGATTCAATTTATTTAATCGCAAAATATTGTTTGAAAATATCGCATTTGATTGATTGAATAAACAAAGACAAAAATGAACAGAAAATTGACTGAAATTTTTTAATTGCATTGATTTCCAGTTATTTTAAACAAAAATAAAAAATTTTCAATTTAAAACAACAACAAAATATCAAAAAAAAATACAAATTCTCTCTCAAATGGTTCACTTTCAATTTTTAATGGAACCAAAAACAAAACATTTTTGTTTCTTTGTACATAAAGTTAAATTTACGTTTTTAGATAAATACGAAAAACTTGTAAATAAAAAAAAATTGATTTTTATTTAAATAGAAACTTGAAATTTGAAATTCTGCCTTTTATTTTTCCACGAAAATAAATCTTTTAATCTTTGGTGTCACCGCGTCCATCAAGTCGTCATACTTTTGAAAATGCCAGACATTTTCTCTGGCAATAAAAGCGCCAGACATTTTACCATCAGAAAAACAAGTAAAATATTCAACGTAAATATTTATTTTTATCGAGGTGAGTGTCAGCCGAATCTTAATTGAATGGATCGCTGTCTCAGGTATGTGTGTGGTGCATAAATAACGAGAAGATAGACGTCTGATATCGTTTGAATGACACAAACGGGACAAAAGGGTGAGAAGGGTGGGAAGGGTAGAACGTAGAAGAATAGAATGGAATGTAAATTTTCCATTAAATCTTTATTTGATCATTTCATGGATACAAATGACACTAGCACAGGAGAGACCAATTTTATTTGTATTTAAAGATAAAATAAACATCAGTCGCTACTCATCTTCTATACCGTCAAATTAAACTTTGCTGTAAAATCAGGTCGTCGTTTTTTTGACTAAATATTAGACTTTAGATGAAGATTTTAAAAGCATTTAGTTTTACGTAAATATTTTCGGAATTTCTCAGTAGATCTTTAATTATTAACAGTAAATGGGAAGCGAGCGTTATATGGAGTGGTTCGGATGATTCAATTAAAAATCAAATAGGTCATTTTCTCGGGTTTTTCTGATTCCGAAATAGAGATGTGCGCCGATCAGTTTTTTGGATATCGGCGTAACCCTCTGCCAACATCCTAGACCAATGCATTCTTCAAACTTTGCATCCTGCCGATTGGTTTAAACTAGAAAAAGTGATTTCTTACCTTTCTTACCTCCACTGAATCTCTGACCGGGGTATGAGACCTCTGACCCATACTTCTATTGACACACAAACAAACATTCCCATCCGAAAGTTGAGCATTACATGACATGTATGTTTTCCACACGTACTTGGGATATTTTGTTTTGAAGCAAAGTTCTTGCCTTTACTAGTGAAGTAAAGCTCTTATCGTCACTTGTGAAGTTAAAACTTTTGTTTTTTCTTGTGAGGTAAAACTTTTGTTTTCACTAGTGAGGTAAAATTTTTGTTTTCACGAGTGAGATAAAACTGATAAAACTTTTCGTTGGGTCTACGCCAAGATTTCATCTTACGCATAAGGAAATCGCGAAATCCGGCACAATTGAATTATGAAACTAATAACTCCTCCTACCTGAGTCGAAAGGAAACAACGGGTAGGCGGAGTAATTAGTCAATAAAACTTTTTTTTCACAAGTGAGGAAAAACTTTGGAATGGATTGGCAATGAGACATTACACGTTGGACCCTGCTACGCATTTCATTACTTCGGGTACAATTTTGAGAACTCGCAAACTCGCTCGTGTTACTTTGACCAACACACTTTGGAAACTGTTATTTTGACTCGTGAAGTTGCATATCCGAGCCGGAGGCTCTACACTCAGCCAAATAACGTTTTCAAAGCTTGTTGCTCAAAAAAACACTCGCGCGTTTGCCTCTTCTCACAAAGTTTTGTCCTCATGTAATGAACTACTTTCGCAGGGTCCAATGTAATGTACTATTTCGACAGTTTTCTCAACAACATAACGACGATCTAAAGACCCACCAAATAAAGGACTTGAACCCACATTTTTTCTTCAATCATGGGCGCGCGGTAGCGATGGGCCCGTGACGCAAGTCCCCATAAGATCAAAAAATTAAGAAATTTTTTTTTCGTAGACTTCGGAACCTTTATATACAGCAATGTTTTGACTTTTTCCCCTTGCGTTGTACCCCTTTGAGACCTAGTTTTTCAGATTCTACGTAAAATTTTGATTGAAATCGACATTTTACTCATTAAAATCGTTCCAGTGGATCCGAAGATATGACCTTTACAAAATCGTCATTTTCCATACTTTATAGCAAATATACTTTAATGCAAACATCCTACGTTAGTTAGTTCCAGAGCCATTTGTATGAAAACCGACTTTTTTGTCTCGAAAACGGCTCGATAACTTTTCTTGAAATCTTGCAGGGACCTTCAAGTGGGCATTCTACGCCATAGGAGATTTTAAAAAAGGCGGATTACCGGCATCGTTTGGGCGCCAGGGCTCTTAGAAGGCGCCATATAAAGCCCATATAAAAGAATGTTTTGTGTGAGTGTACTCAAAGTATGGGTCAAATATAAGCACAATTTTTGGACTGTGTTAGGATGGAGATAGATGTTTGGTACCAAAGGAAAAGTTGATGGGTTGGATGTGTAGTGTGCCATGGTGGCTTGGGACGAATTTAGGGGGAAATTGATTTTTTTTTTGTTGAAGATATGTAAATGTTTCGTGTCAAAGGAAATTTTTTTTCGGCGAAAACTTTTTTCGCCGGAAATTTTTTTTCGCCGGAATTTTTTTCGCCGAAAATTATTTTTCGCCGAAAATTTTTTTTCGCCTGAAATTTTTTTCGCCAGAATTTTTTTTCGCCAGAAATTTTTTTTCACCGGAGATTTTTTACGCTGAAAATTGTTTTTCGCTGAAATTTTTTTTCGTCGCAAATATTTTCCGCCGGAAATTTTTTCTCCAAAATTAGTTTTCTCCTTTCTTCCAAAACTACTGATATCACAACAAAAAGCCTTTTTAAAAGGGAAACGTGACACAAGTCCTCGTCTCTTCTTCCAAATCAATTGATATCAATTTGGGTGACGCTTACAGCTTCGGAACGCAAAAAATTCTTTTGAAATATTTTCATTTTCGATTAATAAAATGCGTCACAAATGTCGGACCTTCCCGACGTAATAACTTTTCTGCGCTTTCAGATTTCGCACGCCAAAAATGTGGCTACCCGTACTCCACACATCACGCTAAACTTAATTTTTTTTTTCGTGTCAAATCTGAAAGAACAGAAAAACTATAACATTGAGGGGTCCGGCTTATTTTCATATTTCAAAAGAATTTTTTGCGTTCCGAAGCTGTAAGCGTCACCCAAATTGATATGAGTTGTTTTGGAAGAAAAGACGAGGACTTGCGTCACGTTTCCCTTTTAAAACGGGTTTTTGTTGTTATTGATTACCTCTCCAACGGAAAAATAATAAATAATATTGGATGAAAAAGTATTTACCATCCGCTAATCCGCCACCTTACCCTCTCCCAAATCTATACCTAATCCTTCTACTAACTTTCTCTACTCACTTGAACTATGTAAATTGTAATTTACAAAAAAAAAAATGAGTTCATTTGTCTATATGATAAAACTTTACACTGAGGAAAATATCTACAAGCGGCGTAGGAATTTGGGATTGTGTTTACGATATACGCCGCCTGAGTATTTTATCCACCGTGCACGTATTACGAATGCCGTGCACGTATTGCGAATGCCGTGCACGTATTGCGAATGCCGTGCACGTATTATGTGAGCTCAAAACACGTTCGTTTCGTATGGCATACCAAAAATTCTTAGATTAGGTTTACAACACACTCACCGCTTATAAATTACGTCGGCGACGTATATTATAAACACAATTCTACACACAGTGCAGTAGTTACGGTAAAGCACATAAAGTTATGGCAAAGCACATGCAGCCACTGGCACCAAGTAAACGATTCCTGAGGAGTTGATTAGTAAATAGCTAGATCACAAGATAGACTGCGTGATGATCCTTCTCAGATGAAATTCAATACAACTCGCTCCAATACCAACACCATAACCCTGTTAAGTGGCGTAGAGAACAGCAGTGAACAGCAGTGAACCGAGAAAAAAATTAAAATTTGTCAATTGTTTTGGCAAACATTTATCGTAGTCTTGCTGAATATCTGCGGGTGATTAACGTTCGTTGTTTGATTTTTTAAACAAATAGATAATTTTGAATAAGTAAAACTGGGGGAGCACCAGTGATGTGTTGGTGCCCCTTAGAGGGCGTCTGGTGCTTTTCTACCACCCTGGTCGTTTCCATAGGCTTTTTCCTACTTCTTCTACCCCTCCCCCCATGGTGCTAAAAAATTGCTACAAAAATATTTTACAAAAAACATTGTTGATTCCTTACATTAACGTGGAAGAACATTTTCTGTGTGAAGTGTCTGTTTTCTAAGACCCCCCCCCCAAACGCAGACGTCATTTATAAACGATCCCTTATCTTAAAACCAATTCAGTCATTTCTTTACATGGGACAAGTACCTTTGCTCCATGAAATGTGAGATACGAGGGCGGCTCCAATTTTCAGGATACTCAATGCTCGCCCGTGTCCGCAAATGAAAAGCGCGGAAAGTCTAACATTTTTCGGAAATTTTTTCTTTGGGAGCGCATCAGAATTTGGGGTCGTGTGCACAAATGACGTCCGTCACACTTGCTATAAAACACATAACTGCAAACTGGTCAGGGATTTTGCTTATAGAACTTCGGCTACCCGCAAGCACACTCTTTATTTGGGGGGTAGACAGATTTCTATAAGCAAAATTTGCCGTCATGACTCAGTTATAACCTTTTTATGGATACTAATTTTTATAGCAAATGTGACGTCATATGTGCACGACCCCTTTCAAAAATTATTTGATTTAGAAAATTAAATGAAATAATATTTTTATCAGTCTACTCAGCGCTAATCAGCAGGGATTGAGCTGAAAAAAAATTGTTGGCAGGGCAATACCATGTAAATTAAACGAGTAGGCGAATGACGATAATGATTTTTAACTTCTTCCCCAATAGCAGCCGTTTTACGGCCTTAGTTCAGTCTCGACCACCAGCTTAACGTGACTTCTGAACCACATCTCGGAGTACGGAAATGCTCTTTAAGGAAGTTAGGTGCGTAATAGCCCTTTTTATTTCAGTTTGATTTCTTTTCTTCGGCTTGTGGAGTTGTTTTTCTGGTAGATAATCGAGCCTAAAGCAACTTTTACGAAGATCATTTATCGAAAAAATGGGATCTAATTAGGTGCGGATGACTTTTGTTCCTCCATTTCAAAGTGTTGGTTAGAAATCGACATACATAGTTGGTCTCTTTCTAATCAACGCTTTAGAATGAAAAGGGCTAGTTGCGTAACTAATGCCTCGCCTCAGATGATTTCAGGAAAGTGGCGTGACAGTTTTTTTATTTCGATCTTTGCAGGTAATATTCAGCATGAAGTTAGCTGCAGTTGCAACCGAAGCTAACTTCATTGCAAAATATCAGCTGATTTTTTAACTTTCCAATGAAGTCAGCTGGTTTTGCCCAATTTATTAATGAAATCAGCTGATTTTGTTTGCAATGCTTCGGTCTTAACTGCAGCTAACTTCACGTTGAGTACTACTTGCAAAGATCGAAACAAAAGACTGTCACGCCTCAGTCTCAGGACCATAATGTAGAAGATATCCAAGCGCGCCCCCAGTTTTTATTTGGGAAAATGTCTTTCTAGGCATGAATAATCCATTAATTGATATCGTAAAAGGTCAATATCTTCTAGCTACGGCCCTGGATGGTCTATATAATGCCATCAAAATTATTCGGTACAAGATAACAGAAGGCATTTAAGATCTTCTGATTGGATTGTGCACTTAAAAGTTTTATTTTCTTATTTACTTATTTTTAAAAGGAAGAGCTCGTATACCTTTGTTTCAGAGTGTCTTGATATGAAAAAAAATAGAACAACTTGAAGAACTCGCTATAAAATCCAGTTATTAAAACTTTTAATTTATCGAAAAAAGTGAGACATAAACATTAAACTTTCGATATAATCTGGAAAACTGGTTTTTCTTTTATGCCACATTTAACTTTTTTTTTTCGTAACACGAAAATACTTTCTTCTGTTGAAGTTTTTCCAATAGATTGTACATATAAATGTACGAACACTTTCAACTGATACACATGATGGAAAAGTTTCTTTAACCATGGAGAATACTTAGAAATCCATAGAAAGCAAAAAATGACAAAACTTTATTTAACACTTCAAAAAGGAAAATGTGTACTTTTATTGTAGCTTGTAGGTGCATTGCATATTGTGTTTATTTTTCGAAAAAGAAAATTCAACTACATATCAAAACCAACAGCAAGATGTGTGATAAAGACCTGCATGCTTTATCATAGAGGCGTGCGCCGATTTTCAGTGGGTTGGTGGCGGCTCGCCAATTGTTCCAATCAGACATGAGAGACGCATACAAAATGTCAGCGGTGCGGAGGTTAGCCGAAGAAGAACATATGCAAGAGGACCGCACGTATCAGAATAGAGATGACAAACAAAATTGATGCTGCAAGATGACTTCAACGTATCTGAGTAAATATTGTCTAAACTCTTGTTATTACGTTCCCCTTAAATTGGATTGGATGTTGCCGGAAAGGCCTCTGACCCATAGGGGTCATCCATAAAGTACGTACTTCATTAGGGGGGAGAGGGGGTTCGACGAAAGCGTACGTTCCATACATTTCAACATTTTTTCCAATATATTTTTGCGTACGAGGGGGGAGGGGGGTCTAAAAATTGTCATTTTTTGAGGACGTACCTTACGAATGGCCCGGCCTCATACTTCCATAGACAAAAGAATCCACTCAATTTTCTCCACAGCATAGCAAAAACAATTTTTTGAGTTTAGGCTGACCTTAGGACCGACCTATGGCTCTTACGAGAGGCATCGGACCCATATCTGCACCTCCTTTTCCTCTACAACTCTACAACACTGCATAAAAATCCTTATCATTAAAGGAATATTCACGAAAAACGACCAAACACCGTCTAGGGTCACGAAGTGGGAGTTGAGCACACACTGAGGTTCCTACAGCCCGAACCACCCAACCGATTTTCACTTAATTATTTTTATAACTTTCTGAGGCCCATATCTTTCGTTCAATACCCCGAAGAGCGATTTCCCTTCTAATTTCACGGAGATATAGGTTTCACCGATCTTCAAAAAACAACTTTTCCGACAGTAACTTCGGAAATTCTGAACCGATTTTGCCCAAATTCATTAGTATAAACAATTTTCGATTATCTCTCAGGAAAAAACGATTTACTAAAATCGGATATTTACACGATTTGTGTAGGAAAAAACACGTTGACCCATAGCAGAGGCTCTTTTAGGGCCCTGGCTGAGTCTTCCATAAATTTTGGGGCAATACTAGACTTTTCGATTAAAAATCTGAATTTATGTATAGAACATAACCAAAGACCCGTACGTATCAGAATAGATGTGACAAACAGAATAGATGTGGCAAATAGAATAAATCTTGCGAAAAGACTCGAACGTATCTTAGACCATTCAAATCAAGAAATGGTTATATCCAAGGATTGGGCCATTTTCTCCTAAAACGCAGAAACACGTGTTCTCTAAAATTTTGTTCTATACAACCTAACCTTTGGAAGCAACCTTCTACATCTTATAGTTCTAGAGATATAGGTCATCCCTCCCAATTCTAGAAGTGGTCATATCCCAGGATTGGGGCATTTTCACCCAAAATCCTGAGACACGTGTTCGCTAAAATTTTGTTCTCTACAACTTTGCCTTTGGAAGCAACTTTTTAACTCTTATAGTTCTAGAGAATCTCGTCGATTCCATTGGTCCCGGTGCCCCGACCCCTGACCCGACTCTCACAAAAATTTCCCAATTTTCTGACAACAAATCCTTTCATTTGACACCAACATGAGCAATTTCCGTGCTATACTTGCTGAGATATTTGCGAAAAAGCTTCACCGACCCCCGAAAAACCATGTTTTTGGTCACTTCCTCGGCCATGTCTCCGGAACCACTTGATCGATTTTGCTCATCTTCGAGCTTGAATCATGGGAGACATATTTAGACGATAATAGATGCATCCCCCCAACTGCCACCTCGATCCACCCCAAAGTTAAATTAAAATTGTTTGTAGTAAACGTATAGGACCTTCGCACTACGTACGGGTCCAAAGACCTAAAATCACTTAAGCGGCCCTAGCTCAGCGGCCCTTAGGATAGAATAACGTGGGTAGAAATACTGACTAGATATTTCTTGTACCTTAGCCGCCAATTCTCACAGACATTAGAGGTAGTTTCTTCTAATTCGATTGAGATAGTCTAGGACCGTTTTTGGTGTGAAGTTCTTTATTGATTTAGGGTTGCTATAAAGGAATCAAAGTATTGTACTCGAGCCACGTTGATGATTCTCTTAATGTCACGTTTGGAGAATGAGAGGAGTACCTTGGTGTGTATTTCATCTATTCGAATGCAGTTTTTGGCGTGTCTTGCATAATTGATGGAAGCCCAAGGATATGGATATGGATATGGCCAATGTGACGCTTAGAGTTCACAACATGTGTTTAATTTGTGCATTCTGACTTCTTCTAAGAATTGTGCACAAATTGTTCACACATATACGCAGTTACGCAGCACTCGTCTATGTTGCAGTGGATTCAAAGTTATCTTTGTGATCGCTCTCAATGCGTGAAGATGATGGGATGGAAATCCCAATACTTTTCGGTCACTTCATATGTTCCACAAGGTAGCCATCTCGGCCCACTGCTGTTCCTTTTGTTTTTCAATGACGCTGTGAAAGTTGTAGAGTCTTGTAGAGTGCTTACTGTACGCGGATGACCTTAAAATCTACCGTAAAGTAAAATCACTTGCTGATTGCCTGGCTCTGCGTCCGTTCGCATTTAGAATATGCGTCTGTTGTGTGGTCACCATACTACCAGAAACATAGCGATGCGATAGAGTCGATTCAAAGAAAGTTTCTGATGTATGCACTGAGAAGGAGTGTAAAGCGTGATGAAAATTATCGACTTCCATCGTATGACAGTAGATGTCGGTCGATCGGAATTGAAAGCTTGTCGCGAAGACGGATCAATTTGGCGACGATGTTCGCATTCGACGTGTTAAGGGGTCGGATTGATTCTCCGAACTTGTTGTCAAAGTTCACGATTAATGGGGTGGTCAGATCATTGAGGTGTGTGAGGTATTTGGTATTGGACGCCCATCGCTCGAACTATGGATTGTTCGAACCTGTTAACCACGTTTCTAGGGTGTTCAACCTTTTCGCACATCTTTATGACGGAACAATCAGCCGTTATTCCTTCCGTGCGGCTGTGAAATCGGTCGCCCTGACCGAATCGCTTTTGGAAAGGCACGGGTTCTTGATCTCGGTGCATTGATCTGAGAGAGTGTTTTGCAGTCTTTTTCTGTTTTAAATGTTTTCAATTTTCGAACATTGCCTGTCGTGTAAGTAAAATAGATAATTTATGTTCTCTCTCGTTTTATGTTTCATGTCATATCTCTGTTGGGCGCACTTATATCGCTGGTCCGACGTAATGTAATACCTGGAACAACCAAATTGTGCGTAATATAAACAACTGACGAAGCAAAAGGTGTTTGAAGCTCCGACGGGTCGACTGGGCTGGCATTCTACCTCCGGTTTTGCTTAAGAATCATGACGAATTTTTATGGGTGAATTTATAAGGAAATAATGTAACTATCAGCCAGTAAGCTTCGGCCGTTGGCTTGGAAATAAAATAATAATAAAGTTGCACACTTTTTGTGCATTTTATGTGTTCACAAAATTTTGTATGTAGTCCAAGCGTACACATTGGCGCGCCGGTGTAAAATAGGTGGTGCACGCTTCTACTTTTATGATATATATTTTGTGATAAATTGAAGTTTTTCCAATAATTTCCATTTGGTGGAAATTCGATTGTTTAGGACTTCGTTTTATTGAAAAAATAGAATCAAATAAAATATCGAAAAGCTGAACGAGGCTCTTGAAATTTTCAACAACGTTTTGTAATTTTTATTCCATGAAATTTGTGTCCTAGAAAAACGGTCCTTGCAATCAATTTTAATTGTAAGACTCTCTGAAACATTCACAAGATCTCTAAACTCGACTTTAATATGGATTGAAATGGTGTAGTAGCGATGTTATGTACGTAAGTAAATCTGAAAGTTTTTCAATCGTAAATTTCTCCCGAAAAATATGGATATTGCACAATAGCTCCGAGTAGTCGAACAAATTAGTGGAAAAATATTTGTTGCTGAATTTTTCCGCCGAAAAGAATATTTCGAAGGTAATTTGTTAGCAAGTTAGATACTTTTTTCAATAAACTTCGATAAAAATGGGAAAAGATTTCGACAAACTTTGCGAACAGTTTGTAATGAAAATGGTAAACAAAAACATTTTTACATAAACTGAAGTTATTCTCCCTTGGGTGCTGACACCACACTTGTGAACGGTTTTGGTATTAAGAGCGGTGGTGCAATGACGAATTGTAATTGCTTTCGCTTTACCTAGAGACCGAAGGGTGAACATTTTTCAGTTTCGTTGACAAACAATTGACAACAACGACTTTCATTGATATTTTCTTAGGATGCTAGAATTTTCTTTACCGATATTGTGGATTTACAAAGATTTCCATCGATTTTTGAGGATTTACTTTTTGACTTTAGAAGATTTTCTTGAAATTTTAAGGAATTTTTAAGTTTACTGTCAGAATACAGTCATGGCAAAATAAATATGAACTTTTTATTTAAAAACCTGCGCAGAAGTAGAAAGTTCATATTTATCTTGCCATGACAGCAACTTGGGGATATTCTTTGAAGGAATTTCGAACAACTTTTTCGTTACTTATTTCTTTTCACTCGTTCAATTTCTGGAAATTTCATTTTCGCGACGACTTTTTCATGCACTTTTGGCACAGTATTTTCGCAAGTCATCGAATGCTTTCACCTTGTTTGCGTAACAAATTCCACTATGCTCTAGAGATGAGTGGGTTGCCCGAAACTTCGAAAAACCCGACTCGAACCCGAATTGTTTTTTTCGGGTTCATGGGTTTCGGGTTTCGAAAATTTTAATCGGGTCGGGTTCGGTTCGGGCCGGGTTTGGGAACAGTTCGGGTTTCGGGTTTCGAAAAATTTTATCGGGTCGGATTCGGCCCGAGTCGGGTTTCGAAAAATGATCGACCCGCTCATCTCTACTATGCTCTCACATTCTGATGCTTGCATATTTACTTTACGAACTGCTTGTTGTTTCTTAGATGTTGTCCATAAATTACGTATGACAATAAACCATTGTCATGGGCATAGGAAAGTAGCGATAGAGTGTAGTCAAAGAAGTTAATTTTGGAGCAAAATCACCGGTGATTCGTTCGTGAATCACCGATAATTCACCGGGGAATCACCGATAATTCACCGAGGAATCACCGATAATTCACTGGGGAATCACCGGTGATTCACCCGGGAATGATTCACAGCGGAATATGGCTCCCGGGTGACGTGTGCACAGACGGATGGACGTACAGGAAGGGCGAAGTCATAAAGTAGCTATCGCTACTAAATAAAAACCACTTAAGTGGCCCTTGCTCGGTGGCCCATAACAGTAGTTCTTGATTGATTAGATTTATCAGTTTGGGGCGACCTATTGTTGGTCTTGAAACACAGATCCTGGGATCCTTTGTTCCTTTTCCCGTTCATCATACAAATCATTAAGCCTTCCTGACGCTTCCAAGAGCCAGTTCAAAATGACAGGTCCACATTTGATAGCCTCAGATGGTCTCACTGTAAAATTCCCAAGAATCCTGCGTCTCATTTGGAGGAATTCAGGGCAATCACATATCACGTGTATGCCCGTTTTCTCTTCTAATCCGCAAGAACATCTTGGGGTCTCCGGCAACCGCATCTTATTCAGGTGTCGGTTCAGCCCACGGTGCCCAGTGGTCGCCCCTACTACCCTTCTGATACGATCACGGTCCATTTTGATAAGGTCCTTGGCCCATCTTTCATCAGGTTTCGGGAAGAATCGCTTCGCATGCGCGCCTCCTTCATACGGTTGCCAGCGTTCTGCGTGTCTTCGTCGCACCTAGTTGCTTAATGCATCATTGTATAATGCCTGAGGTATTGGTAGACGTGGCTCCACTCCGCTTGTTGTGGTAGCGGAGCCTACCCTAGCAAGCTCATCTGACCTTTCGTTTCCCTCCACGCCAGAGTATCCAGGTACCCAAGCCAAGGTAATCTGATTACTCAGTCCCATGTAGTTTAGATAATCCTTTCCCTCTTTCATCAGCTTGGAGGTCGAGGTGGGTGACATGAGCGCCCTAATTACCTCTTTACTGTCGGAACAGATAAAGATCTCTCTTCCCTGCGTCCCCGCCGGCAGTGATTCTTGAGCTCCCATGAGAGCTGCGTAGACCTCTGCCTGGAGGACACTGGAAGTTTTGCCCAAATGGAACCAAATGCTATGTGCAGTGTCTGGATCGTATATTCCAGCCCCTACTCTTTCTACGGCCTTGGATCCATCAGTGAAAAACACTTTCGCATTTCTAGACAAACAGGTTGGCCACCCGTCTAACCATTCTTGCCTGCTCGGAAATATCGCTTCAAAACGCCTAGTCAAATCAGTTACTGGCGCCATCCGGTCTCTTGGGATGTCAAAAATCGGGTCCGAAATAACGTCTCTAATTCTGCCATGCCCTAAACGGAAGTACGGAAGCCCATAAGCCTGACTGCTCTACTAGTGGCGGAAGCTCTGGCCTTAATTACTAAGTCCAAAGGCGGTATCGCTAACAGCGTCTCCAAGGCCGCGGTCTTCATAGCTCCAGTGATGCTTATGCACACAAGCCTTTGTATCTCACTCAGTCTCTTCCTTGCTTTCTCCACGTCCATTCTTGGCCATCATACTACAGAACCGTGACTCATCATGGGTCGGACCACAGCCTCGTATAGCCACAGAATGGCCTTAGATTGTGAGATACGAGAGTGATCTATGAATGAATAACGTCTTGTTCGTTTGACTATCAGTATAATACTCATCATTGTGTTCGATATTACAATTAGAGTTGACCGATGTCATGTCTCCAATACTCTACATAGATGATAGACCCAGTTCCTCCAAA
>CM055404.1:144139929-144150040 GCA_029228625.1 Pseudolycoriella hygida
GGTGGCGTCAAGATACAGAAGAAAATAAAAAATCCGGATGAAATCAGGACGAAATCCGGACGAAATATGTAGTGGTATTTAAAGCAACTACAGTTCATTGATACAAATTGTATTGTAAATATGTATTAATGCGCCGCAGGCCAGGAAAGAAAAACAAAAAAAATGCGGGGTCGAGGGGCGGCAGCCCCTGCAAAGGGGGTCAAGGGGGAATATCCCCCTTGCGGGGTCTAAGGGGCAGAGCCCTTAGCGGGGTTTGGGGCAGAGCCCCATGCACCATGCACATACGGCCGCCTGCAGGGCGTAACCAAGCCCGCCGCAGGCGCGGGGGTGAGGGGGCAGAGCCCCCCAATATTAAATGTAATTAAGACCGTTTATTATTTACACCAAATAAATATATTTGCCAGTAGTATTAAATAATTCACACCAATATATAATATTGATTGTGAATAATATTAGCGTTACTGTAAGCAATGACTTAAAATATTCTTTATTAGAAATAATATGAGCAAAAGTATTAGTTCGCCCAAAAACATTTTTTTCTATCCGTGTATGACTGCACCGTAGAAGTGAAGTTCAATTCCTGTAAACAATGTGTTGTAATAATTTGATACGTGGGAATAAGTGGCTACGTGTGAAAGCGACATTGTTATAAATGTACCGGAAGCTACAAAATCCGGAGGCTACAAAATCCAGACGCAACAACATCATCACGATTTTGACGCCTCTGGATTTTGACGCCACCGGATTTTGACGCCTCCGGATTTTGACGCCTGCGGATTTTGTAACCTCCGGATTTTGTAGCCTCCGGATTTTTCGTCCGGATTTTGACGCCTCTGGATTTAGTGCCTCCGGATTTTGTAGGGGAGCCAACGAAACTAGAGGAGTTATCCTTTTATGAAATGTCACAAGAAAAAACACTAAAAATATTGCTAAAATCGTGAAATCGATAAGAAACTTTGTGACAAGTGAAATAACGGCCAAAGATCATGTGATTTTGTAAAGAAAATACGAAACTAGTGAACTTCTGATTTCAGGAAACGTCACGAAGGCCTTGGGAATTTGTCCTTTTACGAAATTCAGGAAACCTAGGTGGGTAACGAAACTAGGGACTTTGCGCTTTGAGGAAATATTCTCGGAAACTTAACGAATTTGTCCTTTCACGAATTGTTCCGAAAACTAGGTCGCTTAGAAAACTAGTGGACTTGAGTTTTAAGGAAACGTCAGGAAGTCCTAGGAATTATTCCTTTTACGAAATGCCACGAAACTTAGGTGCCGTGCCGGCAAATAGCCATTTTCATATCTTCTGACTATTAGCCGGCGCCGGCAAATAGCCATTTTCATATCTTCCGACTATCCCGCCGGCGAATAGCATCTACCTAAAATTTTAGAGAATACATGTTTCAGGGCTTCAAGGATTTAGTCACTTCTAGAAATGGGAGGGATGACTCATATCCCTGCATATATGACAGTTAGAATGTTGCTTCCTAAGGCAAAGAGAATACAATTTTAGGGATTACGTGTTTGGGGACTTTAGGAAAATATCATGGCCCCATGATAGTAAGGGGCCGTGACGCAAGTCTTACACACCAAAAAATTCACAAGAAATTTTTTCGTAGACTAAGGAATCATGGCCCCACGATAGTAAGGGGCCGTGACGCAAGTCTTACACGCCAAAAAATTCACAAGAAATTTTTTCGTAGACTAAGGAACATATATACAGGAACTTTTTGACTTCCCCCCGAGCGACGTACCCCCCGGAAAATATTTTTCCCGGATTCTACGGAAAATTTTAGGCCGAAGTGCCTCATTAAAATCGGTTCAGTCGTTCCGGAGATATGAATTAAACAATTTTGCTATTTTGTATGGAAATGGACTCAAATCGAATATTTTTAACTAGTCAATTTGGTAAACCTTTCTTTCTTTCTTTCTTTCTCTCTTTGTTTGTTTGTTTGTGGCAATTTTTGGCAGGATGACCCAGATCTCCTGAACTACGAGAGTTAGAAAGTTGGTTCCAAAGGCGAAGTTATAGAGAATTGAATTTAAGCGAACACGTGTTTCAGGGTTTTGGGGAAATATGGCCAATCCTGGTATATGGTCACTTCCATAATTAGGCAGGATGACCCAAATCTCTAGAACTATGAGAGTTAGAAAATTGGTTCCAAAGGCGAAGTTGTAGAAAATTAAATTTAAGCGAACACGTGTTTCAGGATTTTTGGGAAATATGGCCCAATACATAATTAGGCAGGATGATGCATAGCTCTAGAACTATAGTAGTTAGAAAGTTGCTTCTAAAGACAGAGTTGCAGAGAATTAAATAGCGGAAACATGTAAAGAAATAAACAACAGTAAAAGTAATTCTCACATTATCTTCATTTTTAATTATTTTTATTTTCTAATGAATAATGAACCGCACAAAAACCCACTTAAAGTGGGAGTGTGACGCAAGTCTTTATGTCTGCTTACAAAAGTTGTGAAATTAGAAAAAGGAGACGTATTAAGCATCTAAAGTAAAACGATTTTCTTCCAGTTACAAAAGTTCTGAAATCAGAGAAAGGTGACGCATTCAGCTTCCAAACGAAAAAAAATTAAAGCGAAGTTGGAACTTCTTAGGCTTATAGGATTTTTGTGGATTTCTCTAGCACTTTTCATCTTCCATCAGGTTTTTGACGATATATAAACTTACAAAAGTACTGATATCCGCAAAAAAACCTCTTACAGAGGAGGTGTGACGCAAGTCTTTAAGTCTGCTTACAAAAGCTGTGAAATCAGAAAAGTGTAAAACAATTTTCTTCCAGTTACAAAAGTTATGAAATCAGAGGGGGGTGACGCATTAGGCTTCGATTCGCAAAGAAAATTTTTAAACAAAATTACGTTGAGTTCAAAAAATTGCGTCACAAATGCCAGACCCAACGACGAAACAATTTTTCTGTACTTTCAGTTTTTACGCTGCAAAAATTATCTTATTACATCGATTAGGGTAAATTTAAATTTTTGCGTGTAAAAACTGAAAGTTCTGAAAAATTATTCCGCTGGTGGGTCTGGCATTTGTGACGCAATTTCTTGAACTCAACGTAATTTTGTTTAAAAATTTTCTTTGTGAATCGAAGCCTAATGCGTCACCCCCTCTGATTTCATAACTTTTGTAACTGGAAGAAAATTGTTTTACCTTAGATGATTAATGCGTCACACTTTTCTGATTTCACAGCTTTTGTAAGCAGACTTAAAGACTTGCGTCACACCTCCTCTGTAAGAGGTTTTTTTTTTGCGGATTGTTGATACGAGGAACTGATTTTCCCACTTGTGGAAATGTTTAATTCGAACGCAATCAATTGAGTGTATTTCTGCTTGTAACTTTTACATCGGTCACAAAATTAATTCGATTAAATGTTCAAATTGCATATGGAAAAAGTCAATAGAGGGTTGAAGGATGGTTAAAGGAGAGGAGAATTGTCTTTTTCGGGGTCTCACGTCAAAATGAGAGTAATTTCTATTGTGTTATTTTGACAAGTGACCCCGAAGTAAGTTTTTTCTTTTGCTCATGTTTCTTTCCTTTAACAGTCCTACAGAGTGTTATACCGTTAATTTTCTCTCATTGTCATTTCTTAAGTTGCACCATTCACCATTACGAAAGAAAAGCTTGACTTAATGTCCTATTTCCATTTTTCCATCGTAAGGTAACATAGCTCTAGCGAACAAAACGTATACGCCACTGATACCAACTGATGTCATATTTAAATTTTGTAAACAAAATTCACTTTGAAGCATCTGACCTCAACGATCCCAACGTTATTTAATCGTTTGTTATCACAAATTGATTTTTTTTTGTCACCAAACGACAGATAACAAATAATTTGCTCATGACGCTGTTTTTGAGTAAAGACACAACACACTACACAAAATTCCAAGTTTTTTTACGTAGCAAAATCCCAAATCACATTGCTTTTTCTTATGTTTTACTAAATATTGTTTTTTTTGAACTGTATAAGTGCTGCAACAATCAGAATCAGATTTATTTTTGAATCGTGGTATGTTCGTCTGGATTTGCCGATGAGCACGCCGTTAAATCTGATTCAGAATGCTCAGCATTCGGACCACAGAGCTCGTCAAGATGCTGTTTCTGAAAATTAGTTTGAGAAGTAATCCACGAGCCAACTGATAATAGAGAGTTTGGGCAAAGCGACTTATAGCCAAATTTATAACATATACATATAGCTATAAGTAATAAGTTATATGTTTACGTTAAAAGTTACAAGTTTACGGTAAAAGTTATAAGTTCATAGCCCAGATCAGTATTATAACTGATCTAGATCATTATTGATCAGTATTAAAACTGATCCGGATCAGTACCGGTCAATTTCGAAACTGATCCGGATCAATACTGATCAGTTTCAAAACTGATCGGTATCAGTATTGATCAGTTTTAAAAGTGATACGGATCAATATTCATCAGTCTGAAAACTGAATATGAATCAGTACTGATAAGTTTTAAAACTGATATGGATCAGTACTGATCAGTTTTAAAACTGATCCGCATCAGTACTGATGAGTTTCAAACTACTAATCCAAATCATTTCTGATGTGGATCAGTTTTGGAACTGATCAGTTCTGATGCGGATCAGTTTTGGGACTGATCAGTACAATACTGATCTGCGCTAACAACTTGTAATGTTAAGTTATAACGTAAACTTAACAACGGACTGGCACAAGGTTCCGTCTTGTCTATTTACAGGAAATTTTTATACGCCGACGATATGGCTTACGACTATCAAAACAAATCGTTTAGCGAAATAAACTGGACGTTAACTAAAGACATGGCACAATGAATGCGCTTCATAAAGCGGTGGAGATTGGTACGTAGCAGACAGTGGTCACGTGCTACCATTTAAAAAACAGACTCGCAAAAATGAAATTACGAGTGATGTTTGACGGTGTACAGCTACAACATGTCTCTGAACCAGTGTATCTGGGAGTGACACTCCATCGTTCTTTGATCTACAGTAAGCTTATCGGCAAGCTCCAGCCTAAATTAGGAACAAGAAACAATTTGCTAAAGAAACTTGCCAGTACGACATGGGGTGCATCAGCAGCAGTTCTAAGAACGACAGCTCTGGCCGTAGTGTACTCATGCGCGGAATGTTGCAGCTCATCCTGGCTCAATAGTGCACATACAAAGAAAGTGGACACTGAACTCTACAAATCAATGAGGACAATAACGGGGACGGTCCAGTCAACACCGTTACATTGGCTACCTGCGTTGAGTAATATCGCTCCACCCTCAACCAGAAGACAAAACAATTTGCTGAAAAATACAAAAAATTCTCGGACAAGGAAAATGAACCTCTGAGCAAGGACGTAAAGTATCGTAACCCAGCAATCACTACAGCCAGAATGCTCGATGCTACCGAATTTGATCCGAAAAAAATATGGAAGGAAATCTGGGCTAGCAGTGGCGCCGATAGTATCCTGTTTGAATTCGACTCTCACACCGCTAAGTCTGAGGAATTCACACTTCCTCGTAAGCTCTGGTGCGACCTAAACAGACTAAGGACCGGACACGGACGATGCAATGACATGCTTTATAAGTGGAAATTAGTCAACGACCCCAGTTGTTCATGTGGTAGGCAACGCCAAACAATTATGCACCTACTAACTGACTGTCCGATTTTTAAATACGATGGTGAAACGACTGATTTCTTTAATCTCGACAATGTAGCTCCGCGCTGGCTAGCGAAACTAGATCTGTGATATTTCAAACCAATTTCAATTTAACTTAAGTTCTTTTTTATATTTAGTATTCTTTGTTTTATGTTTTATGTAACTTCCTATTTGACTTCACTAAATATATGTGCAATAAGAGAATGTACCATACACTAAATAAATAAGTGGTCATGGGCCCTAAGGTCGGACTCAATGTCGGCCCTATCAGTCAAATATTTTTTTTAGATTTTGTAGAGATAATTGGACTCGAAATTTTGAATTACCAGACGTAGTTTTAGGTATAAATACAAGTGTTTGTTTTGTGAACAAGTCACTCTCTAATAACCGTTCAAAGTGTGAACAGCACTGTTTTATTGGAGGTCCAGATTGAAATCCGTGAAATTTCAATAGGTTATGGGCCCAGACACATCGAAACTGTGGCAAATTATAGCGCTAGTCTGTGACTAGAAGGGGTGCCAATAACACTCACTATGATTAATTGTAATTGTGGCAATTAATCTGCAGCTCCAGTTTGCACTGGAAGGGGTGTCAATAACACTCTCTGTATAGGATTGAATTGTAGCATGTGTTCTGCGGTGCGGATGTATTGGTGGCGATGGTTGCTTAATGCCAATGTTGGTTGCTGATGATGAAGGTCGCAACAAATGTATTTTCATTGGTGGCAATAGCGAGAACTGGGTGAGCAGCAGGGTTGTGCTCGCTAATGACTTTTTTTAGCGACGCTAACGCTAACGCTTATTTTAGAAAATATTAGCGTCGCTAACGTCTTTCGCTAATCGAAAAGAAATTAGCGCGCTAATAGCGACCGCTAATAGCGGTCGCTAACGCTCGCTAAATAGAACTTTTTTTTTTGCAAATTTTCTATTCATATTCACGCTGACAAAATTCGCATACGTTTTAAAGAAGGCAGCCTATTGCCGAAAATCGGAGTATATCACAGTGACGGTATTGACGACGGATTTCCATCGCACTAATTTTTATCTTGACACGGGCTGCAGAAATGTAGATGGGAGTAGCAGCCTGCGCCATATAAAGCTACTGTTAATACTTTCTCGCTGGTATACTCCATTTTTAGGCACGAGGATGGCTTCTTATGACAGGGTCCGAGGGCACAAGTACGCATCCAGGTGTCAAGTTGAAAAGTATTGTGCCACAGAGTACACGCTACTGATTTCAAATTTAATTTACATCACTTTTTGACATTAGGCTGCGTTCTAGAGTTGGTTGGTAGGACCCCACCTTAAATGTAAAGAATGTGTAGACTTTCCGGGTTCCCCTACCACATAAGCTGTCAAGAAAACACGTACTCTGCTAGACTATGATATGTAATTCCTTAGCTGTTCAGTCTCTTTGTTTTGATATAAACCCGTCTTTTACTTTTACTGGACTGAAATGGAGCTGAAAGCAACGATGGCAACGAGACTGCAACTTTTTACGAAATCTAATAAAAACAAAAAAAATCAAACGATAACGCTACAACTCGGAACTTTTAGCATAAAGCTATAACGACTGATTTGAATTCATACAAAAAATATAAATTTCCATTTTTACGAGTAAAATAGTCATAAAATACGCACTATTATATTAGCGAATGAATTAGCGACTAGCGAAATTTCTTCGCTAATCGGGTTTTAGCGAGCGCTAGTCGCTATTAGCGAGCAATTTCAAATTTTAGCGTCGCTATTAGCGGGGCTAGTAGCGACGCTAATGACTAGCGGCGCTAATACAACCCTGGTGAGCAGTGCAATTTCACAAC
Source organism: Pseudolycoriella hygida (assembly GCA_029228625.1). Classification (NCBI taxonomy): domain Eukaryota; kingdom Metazoa; phylum Arthropoda; class Insecta; order Diptera; family Sciaridae; genus Pseudolycoriella; species Pseudolycoriella hygida. Next base: position 144,147,404 of record CM055404.1, read on the forward strand.
GAGGACTGAGGTGGCCCACTACTACACTGGGGTAGCACTACAATCTCACAACGAGGCCTGAGGTGGCCCACTACGATGCTGGGTGAACAGTCCAATCTCACAACGAGGCCTGAGGTGGCCCACTAAACTGGGTGAGCAGTCCAATCTCACAAAGAACTGGGTGGCCAGTCAATGCGAAACTTGGTGATCAGTCTAATCTCACAAAGAACTGGGTGGCCAGTCGATACGAAACTGGGTGAGCAGTCCAATCTCACAAAGAACTGGGTGGCCCGTCAATGCGACAACTGGGTGAGCGGTCCAATCTCACAACGAGGCCTGAGGTGGCTCACTACGATAGTGAATGGTTGTTGTAAATCCGAAAAGTCAGAGTAGTTGTCGTTTGGTGGATCAATGTTGATAGACAATGGTCAATGTAATTTGGTCAAAACGTCAGTTGTCTAAAAATCATTGGTCAAGTAAAGTTGATGATTGGTCAAGTAAAGTCGATCGTTGGTTAAACGAAGTCAATGGTTGGTCAAGGAAAGTGACTTGATGGTCAGGGGAAGTCGATTGTTGGTCAAATAAAGTCAATTTTTTGTCAAGTAAAGTTCATGATTGGTCAAGTAAAGTCGATGGTTGTTCAATTGAAGTTGGTCAAGGCAAGTCGATGGTGAAGTAGATGGTTTGGTAGTCAAGTCGATGGTTCGATAATCAAGACGATGGTTCGATTGTCAAGAGAAGTCGATGGTCAAGAGAAATCGATGGGTAAGATAAGTCGATTGTCAAGAGGAGTCGATGGTCAAGTGATATCGATGGTCAAGCAAAGTCAATGTTCAAGTCAATTGTTGGTCAAGAGGGGAAGTGTTGGATTTATGACTTGAGAATAACATAACTCTAGAAAATAGTATGAACGCAGAGTGCATAGAGGATATCGATTTGAATAAAGATCTAGTAGACGTAGTTTCAGGTATAAATACAAGGGTTTGTTCTGTAAACAAGTCACTCTCTAATAAACGTTCAAAGCGTGAACAACACTGTTTTATTGGGAGTCCGGATTAGAATCAGTGAAATTCCAATAAATAGATGTATTTCAGAACTAAAGAAACTCTCTCAAAATAAAGGCTGTACATTAGGGGTGTCCAAAAAATTGAAGTTGCAAAAACTTTGGGGCACCAACCGGAATATTACTCTACATGTATCCCTGAAGAAAAGTGTCCATGGACACTACTGAATCCGAGGTGATTTAGGGGTAGCTCAACGACGAAATATGCAAAAAATCACAAAAATCGATGAAAATGTAAGATTTCATTAAGTTGGTCATATCATAGGTATGATGAAGAGACATGTTAGGGCAAGTTTGATTAAATCCCTTCAGTATGATTCTAAGAAAACGGTTTTTGGGTCTAAAGGTATATCTAGACATTTTACCAACCGTGAGAGTCCGGCAATGATCATCTTGCATGGTGGTGCTATGTGCAAATGTTTCAAAACAATTTGTTATTTGAATAAGCATGGAACTAATAGGTTTCGCTGTAAAACATAATATCTCTCTCGAGGGAGTCCCGGAAATTTGAAGTTTTCACGCTATGATTTTATTTGGAAGAAATGGAATGTATTTCTACACAATTTAGAATAATTTTGCAAAAGAAATTAAGAAAATATAAATTCTTTTAGTTCACAGTATCAAAAAAAAAAAAAAAAAAATCAGGAAAATAAGAAAATGAAAGAGACTATTTGCACATTGTGCAAATAGAATCTTCTATATATTGTTGGCTATTTGCACATTGTGCAAATAGTCACTTCTATATACCTTCGGCTATTTGCACACAGTGTAAATAGCCAACAATATATAGAAGAGACTATTTGCACAATGTGCAAATAGCCAACAATATATAGAAGAGACTATTTGCACAATGTGCAATAGGGGGGATCGGTTTTTTATTTGGCCTGGGGGAGGGGTCTACAAAAAATTTTAGTGTCCAGAAGATTCCAAAAATGCCCAGGTTCGGCTTTTTGGGTCGAATCTTAAGCTTGCACAAAATCGATGAAGTCAGAAGTTCGTGCTTTGGTGCATTTGGTCATTCTGAGTTCTACCAAAAATAAATGGTTCACATTTTATTGAGTTATTATATGTTTTTTAACATTTCATTATCCATTTTAAGTGGGAAAAATATATTTAGGATGAAATGCACCAAATGCACCAAAGCACGAACTTCTGACTTCATCGATTTTGTGCAAGCTTAAGATTCAACCCAAAAAGCCGAACCTGGGCATTTTTGGAATCTTCGGGACACTAAAATTTTTTGTAGACCCCTCCCCCAGGCCATCTCAAAAAAAAATTGAAAACTGATCCCCCCTAATGTGCAAATAGCCAACGATATATAGAGGAGACTATTTGCACACTTAGACGTAGTACTAATTCTAGTTTCCTTACCCAAAAACTTTTTCTGACATTTTGTGAAAGGAAAACTTCCTTACCTTTGTTACCTATCTAGCTTTTATAGCACTTTTGCGTGACATTTCGTAAAAGGAACAGTTCCCTAGTTTCATTAGCCAACTAGCTTTTCATGACGTTTCATTAAAGCGCAAATTCCCTAGTTTCGTAGGCCACCTAGTTTTCGTAACATTTCGTAAAAGGAAAAGTTTCCCAACTTTGTT
>CM055404.1:144154249-144168905 GCA_029228625.1 Pseudolycoriella hygida
ATTTTTGTCTGCGGAAGTATGTATCCGTGGCCTCTATTTAAGGCCCTAGGTCAGTACTAAGGTCGGCCCTAGCCCAAAAAATAGTTCTTTTTTCTATGTTGTAGACAAAATTGAGGAGAACATTTTTCTCTATTTGGAGGTCAATTTTGTGCGTTCGGAGAGTTTTTTTACACCGTTACTTCGTACGGGTTTTTCAAAATTGCCCTACGGGCAATTTCCAATACAGTCTAATGTGAACGCAATATTCACTTAAATACGTTCCAGTCTTTTCGTAACATCAACTCTGTTTGCCGCATCTATTCTGATACGTACGGGTCCCTTCTATGTTTTCAGTTACAATCTGCACGAGCTAGACATTGAAACAGTTAGTTTTGTCGGTAAAAATTGCAAAGAACTCTCTCCTCCAAATTGAAGACGAACCTACTTTTACCCTAAGCTTTTACCGAAAAAGTAAATAGATAAGAGAATCAAAACTAAAATAAAACGGTCGACGCCCTTGTTCCGCGGAACCATCCTCGAACAGCCCCTGATTTTTAGCATTTCATTCAAAACGCCTGGTATGATAAGCGCTGATAATAATATAAATTCGCGAGAGCAAAGGTTGACGTAAAGATATGTTTGAATATTTTGCAAATTTTCACATACGCGACTCCAAACATTCACCAATACAGGAACCTGAAGAATATTTTTAACAGAATCTAAAATTGACCCACTATGCAACTCCGCAGAAAACAGCTATTACGCCATAAATTTTTCAAAAGAATGTTAACAGAAATGTGACTGTAATAGAGAGTTAGCGCAAATGACGTATAACTTATAACTTGTGACTTATAACTTATGGCCATATGAATTATAACTTAAAATTACAATTTATAAGATGACTTATCGCTTATACGTCATTTGCGCTAACTCTCCAATCTCTTTGTAACGTATCTTTGGGCTAACTTATTGGTGACAAACACTGCGGCTGATAAATGACGTCACGGGTTTCTCGGAGAACTAAAAAAAATTTCGCTACCAAACAACGATTCATTAATAAAAAATGTTAAAAGAAAACCCATATATGGGTATTTCAGCGTGAATCAATATCAATAATTTATAAAACTTATTTAGAATTAGATTAGAACTTTCTATACATTTAGGTCAAAATGAATAGAAACTTTGTACCTCTCCGCAAGGTTTTACGTTGGTAAAAACCTGCGCAGAAGTATAAAACTCTCGATAGCTCACGCAGAACCTTCCCGCAAAAGTTGCCAAAAGCAACTGAAGGAAATTACATCACACGTTTGCTTATATAGCTAAAATTGGTCAAAGTTAAGTATTTCGAAAATCTTTAAACTTTATATATAACGAAGCGTATGATGCAATTTTCCTCTCTTGCTTTGGTAGAAAGTTCAAGAAAATTCTAGAGATTTCTGGAAGTTCTAAAAAGTTCTAGAAAGTTCCAGAAAATTCTAGAGAGTTTTCGAAGGTTCTCGAAGGTTCTCGAAAGTCATCGAAAATTCTAAAAAGAACGAAAATGTTTCATAAAGTTTTAGGAAGTTTTCATAAGTTATAGGAAGCTCTGGAAAGTTTTGGAAATTTCTGGAAGGTTGTAGAAAGTTCCAAAAAGTTGTAGAATGTTCCAGAAACTTCTAGAAAAATCTGGAAAGTTCTAGAAAGTTGCAGAAATGTCTAAAAAGTTCTGTTAAGTTCAAGAATTTTCTGTGAAAAATTTTTAAGAAATTTCGAGAACTGTTTAGAAGTTTCTACAATTTTTCAGAAATGTCCATAACCGACAATCCTACCGGACTTTCCAAAACTTTCTGGGGCTTTCGACATTTGCTCGATGTATACCCTCCCCCAAACTTCCAAACGGCTTTTCCCCTTAAACTCATCCCCTCTCCCAATAACCCCGCACTTCTATCCCCCTACAGCCCTACGATCACAATTCCACCTCCAACCTCACCCCTCATCTTACGACCAGTGCACTGACACAAGTTTTAGCTTACTATGTGGTCTATGAACCCTTCATCCATCCGACCCCTCCACCTTCGCTATTTGTGCAAATCTATAGTCAAAGAGCTATCCAAAGACGCAAGTTTGAGCTCTCAGGTGGTCTAGAAGCCTTGATATGTGAAATAGGGACAATACCTCTTTAGCCCTTCTATTCGACCCCTCCCCCTCTGGCATTTGAGCTTTCGAATGGCACAAGTTTGAGCTCTCTGGGAGGTCTAGGAGCCGAGATATGCGTGATACGGACAGACGATATCATATAAGCGTTACTCACACATGGGTTACGCTAAAAACAAAAATCATATTTAGAAGTGCTTTTTAACGAAGAAGAAGAAGACGATGTCAACAAAATAAAATAGAGATATATTATTTGTTGGAAAAGGGAAGAGTTTTTTACTCTGGTATTTAATATGAGAGTTGAAATTTACGCAGTGCGATTAATGCATTCTTCCGAGCTTGTTGGCATTCGTATGCAAGTAGCGATACTACACTGACAAAATAGATTTAGCTGTAATTTTAAGATCTTTTTTGTCAATGTAGGAGTCGATGACATCAGCGATTCACTCCGCAGAGACATCATCAAGCTTCTCTTTCCACTGTAGCTTTTAGTGAGATTTTTTATCACTCCAAGAGCGAAATTTGTAACTTTCACTTCCAAGATGGGAGCCGAAAATGAAAAAACGTAGACCTTAGTAAGTCAAGAGATGCAAAAATATTTTCGGATCTCCAAAAGAGGACGAAAGTATTTTCGGTTCCTAAATGAGAGCCGAAAGTATTGCATCAGCCATTTCGTTGTGTTGAAAATTTGTGAGGTGGGAAGTGAAAAGTTACGATTTCCGTTGTTGTCGAGATGAAAAATTGTCTGTATCACAAGGTATAAAATTTATTTTTTAAATAATTGGATACGTGGTTATTGATTGAATATTAACTTTCGTCCGTTGTGATCCAAGTGACTATTGCGTATCTTTTTCGGCTGGCTAGGAGACAGAGGACAGAGGACAGAGGACAGAGAATGAAGTTGTTGTTTTTTTCATCGTATGTGAGACTTGCGTCACAGTCGCATCTCTACCGCTCATAATATGCGTGTCGCTGTGGTCATTGAGGACAGAGACTGACATCTTCAGTTAATATTTCAAGAACTTCAGCAAAGTTTCGTAATGCAATTGAAAATCCCCAGACAATTATTTCGAAAATCATAAATAAAGTACAGACAATGAAGTGATGTTTAGCTCTTTTAGAAGATAGTTTCGTTGAAATGAATTGTATTCAACTCTTAATAGATTTGGGAATCGATTGGGGATTAATTCCTTAACATTATTCCAATCGATTGATAAGTTTTTCGAGTTGCTTACATGTTTCACTGTTACGTTTGCAAAACCTCTCGGATTGTAGACGAGTCTAAATTAAACGTGTAAAACGTGATCACTTCTACACTTGCTGTTGGGAGTCTAGTCACAGAAGCGTTCATTATGTATTTGCGGGACCGGAAGTAGCATTAACAATTAACTACAACAAATGGCTCGGTCGTTAGTCGAGGTGGAAAATCTTTGAGTTTTTTACAAGACACTTGGTTAAGGGGTCGTTATATTAGTCGCGATGCGATTTTAATTTTTATTTGTAAAACCTTGTGTTTTATTAGAGCAGGTGGAGTTTTGGATGTGTATGCTACCAAAGGAACGTTCGACAGAAACAAGTTTGTAGTATTTTGCAAACGATTTTACGTTCATATTGTCGATATTGTCCGATGTTTAGAACTTATGTTTGGTATGACAAAGAAGAAGACTACAAAAATTAAACGTTAATGCGCAAAGTGTCAATGGGGACACCTTATTGTGTCAAGTGTTCAATACATACTTGAAATATGACATGACGAAATTACTCAGAAATTGTGGATATCTTGCTAATGATATTATTGAAACCTAGATGACTAGCTACCAGAATCCAATCTCTATAACTTTCTCGAAGAAACCAATCGTGTAACTATTCTAATTCAGAAGATAGCAAAAAATCCAAGATGGCGTCACTTTGACAGCTGGCAGCCATTTTCTTAGGATCACAAGACTGTTTCCTCACACCAATCTCTATAACTTTCGAGAAGACACCAACTCTCTAAATATTGTCATTCCGAAGCTAAAATTCAAAAACCAATTTATTGCCTACGATGGCGCCGCTATGACAGCTAGCAGACACTTTCTGAAGATCCCAAAAAATTCGCCTGACAAAACTCTATAACTTTGTAGGCGTTTTTTGCGTTTGTGAATTTCTTTTTTGGGGTGTGGGGACCGCTACCGCTGCGGGAATGATCAGTGCTAATCTGACCAACCAGATTGATTCTTTTTGCGAGTTGAACACAATCTTGTTCGAGATCCAACAGATATCTTGTTAAACATCGAAAATGTCTTTGCTTTTATGCACGTTTATCGACAGATTGATTTTGTTTTTGTGCTGGATCTCTCACATCTAATTAAGGATCGAAGTGGGTCGACCCACAGTTTGAGCGGGTTGACCCACACCTAACTCACAGTTTTAGAACGCACAGAAAAACGATTTCTGTGACTTATGCAACTTCTGGGTCAGGTGGGTCGACCCGCTAAAACTGTGGGTCAGGTGTGGGTCAACCCGCAAAAACTGTGGATCAGGTGTGGGTCGACTAGAGGTGTGCGGGTCGATCTTTTTTTCCAAACGAGACTCGAACCGAACACGAACCAAAATAAAAATTCAAACCCGGCCGATCGAGCCCGATCCAAAATAAAAATCAAACCCGACCCAAACAGAATCAAACCCGACCCGAACCAAACCCGATCCAAAATGAAAAGTCAAACCCGAACACGATCTAATGTAAAAAGTCAAACCCGAACCCGAAAAAAGTTCGATATTCTACCCTCTGTTTCTTGAATTTAATAGAATATAAGTCACGCCTGGGGCTTTTCAGATAATAATATTCGAAGTTCGGATATATATTAAGCGAGTTTCCGCTGAACATCGATAAGTGTATTAAGAAGATAATAAATGCGAAGTGATAGAGAACAATGTGAACTAATTTTTTCGGGTCGGGTCGGGTTTGGTCAGTTAAAGTCATCAAACCCGACCCGACCCGACGCGACAAAAAAACGAAAACCGAAAACCCAACCCAACAAAAAAATGAAAATAAAAAACCCGACCCGATTCGACCCGTCAAATTCATTCGGGCTCGGGTCGGGTATTTTTCGAGTTTCGGGCGGCCCGCACACCTCTAGGGTCGACCAACTCCGATCCTTACACCTAATATGCAAAGGTTGGTAGATTTGTCAGATCTCTCACCTCCCAAGCGATACAATAGTAGTCTTTGATATAAGTTACGTATGAAGGTAATTTAACGCACTCGATGTGAGATTGCGATGCGGCAGCATATCGTGTGAGTTAAACTATCAGCATACGTAACGTGTATCGAACAAGGTTTTTTGCAATTCACCGACAAAAAACGAGCCTTTCTCGAAAATTTGTCGAAAAATCTATTATTTTTTCGTATTAGTACTATAAGATTTTATCACGCTTGTGCCTAAGAGCGGGTTTTACGCACTAGTGCGAAAACATTCATCACACTAATGCGTAAAAATTTTTTTTGGTGTGTCGCAGAGAAAATTGAGGGAAACATTTATATATATGGAAGAGATTGGCCTTAGGTAAAAAAAATCATTTTTCTGTATACGTGAGAGTGTATTGGTTGTGACGAAAAATATTTTCCCATCACTTGGGACGATAAGTTGCTTTCCGCGGTATGTGCACTAACACACTGTCACTATACAGAAAAATATCATTCAAAATACCCCAATATGCACTCGATGTGTATTTTTCGCTTGGGCTTCGCCCGCGCGCACGTACACATCTCGTGTGTATTGGGGATTCGCTACGTTGTAGAGAAAGTTCGGCTAAACATTTTTGTGTATGGAAGTATTTGTCCAAGGCCTCTCCTTAGTGCTTTAGGTCGGTCGGTTGCTGCGTACTGGTTTTTCAATATTGGCCTCTCGGAAATTTCCAATACAATTTAATGTGGACGTAATTTCATGCACTTAAGAGCGTGTCAGATATTTTGACAGTTCTATGTTTTGCGATGTTTTTTCATTGCATATTTCTAAGGCAGTGATCATCAATTTTAAATTCTGAAACATCTACTGTTTGCATTTATAGATTCTCTGAATCAGAATATATAATTATTGAGTATTAGTGTCAAAATTTGATCTGAAAAAACATCGCAAAGACTCGGCGAATGCGATGTTTTTTCAGATGAAATATTGACACTAAGACTCAATAATTATATGGACAGAATTTTGCAAAAAGCACTCAATTCGCAAGAACATGTGGCTTCACAAACTCGGTCGCGAATGCGAAGTTTGCTTCCGCGCGTGCCAAAATATGTCTGCGCACGTGTCTGTAGGTGGTAGTCTTAAAATCAGAAATTCTGCCTACACAAATATCTGATTCATAGAATCTATAAAGGGATGTGTTATGCAAACAGTAGATGTTTCGGAATTTAAAATTGATGATCACTGCCATAAAAATATGCAATGAAAAAACATCGCAAAACATAGAACTGTCAAAATATCTGACACACTCTTAAGAGTTAAGGCAATATTTACTTAAATACGTTCTTGTCTTTTCGCAACATCAACTCTGTTTGCCACATATATTCTGATGCGTACGGGTCCATTGCATATGTTTTTATTGCTGATTCGCCATCTAAGGACCATCGTCGTCTATAAGAAACATTTATTTTGGAGCGGAAGTATCTTAAAGTTGTAGTAATGTTTATGTTTAGGGGGAGGAAAATAGCTGAATATATTTTACTTGATTTAATTTGTGACCGTAAATGCCAAACATGCATTGGGCGAAAATATCACAAAACTGAGTAGGTGGCGCTGTCCGTACCCACTCCTACCCGCACCCGTTGGGTATCGAGACTCCCTATAAAATTGTGAATTATTTAATGGGTCCGTTCTATTGATATGTCCAGTTGTTTATTTTAACTTGAAAATTATATAAACTCCCTTCGCATCATACAAACTTTCTTTTCGTAAATATCCCACACCCGAGTCCACACCAATTATGAGTTGGTTTTTGCAACGAAAATATTTTCCTTTTTCTCGTAGCAGGGAAAAGTATAACAGTTCGATTGTCGATTCTCATGAATTTGAATTGAATTTAATTGCTTCCGTGCCGTTAAAGCACACCACTTGCCTGCGGCAAAATTAAGATAAACTGTAAATTTGAGCCGAAATTGTACATGAAACGATTGGCCATATCGCTTGAGCGAGTCTCCAGCAATATTCTCATCTGAAGATATGAACGTCAAATGTAGTTTGAAAATTGATAAACGATAAATTCGCTGTCTTGATGGTCTATAAATGAATGCAGAATACAATTTATTTGTAAAACAAGAACTAGTAGCTTCCATATATTAAATTAGCATTACTCACGTACGTCGCACAAATATCTCGCTAAAGTTAACCGCATGTACGTTTCTTGAAATGCATAAAATTGCACCATAAATCACCTTACGGAAAGGTTTAGCTATAAAGTAAGAGAAATGTAGATCTATTTCGGTTGCAACCAGTAGGGTTTATATTGTTATTTCCACATGACTCTCTTATTTTATATAAACTCTGTACAATTTCATGCAACAACACATGAAAATAATTATTGCACCAAAAAACAAGACAATATATTCTGGTTAAGTTATATGTAAGTTGCTATGCATGATTTATGCAGAAAGATGCAATTGAAGCACTTTTGCAGGACTTGTATTCCAGGATTAGACTTTAAACCTTCTACATCTACACACTTTGTAGCAAATTGGCTTTTCGTTCCGTAAACAGAAAGCTTTACTGTAACTCTACCAGCAAAACATTCGATGTATTCGAGATTTTCCTTCGTGCTCTTATATACTTTAAAGAAATTATAGTTTCTAAACGATTGAGTTACATTTATCTGAAGTTTCGTTCATTTTTCCAATACGTCTCGCCATATCGTTTAGGTAAGAAGCTTTAAGTTGCATCCATACACTTTGTTGTGTGTTTAAAAACCACAACGGATTAATAGCGTGAAAGAGACGGGAATGAGCGGAAATACAGAGTAATTCAAGGAAAATAATAGCAAAGGAATAATGTAGACGTCTAGAGCGAAATGCAACTTCAGAAAATGGTTAAAGGTTAATAGAAAAAATTTTTAACAATCGACTTAGTCATCAGCGTCTCATCGAATGCTGTGAAAAATGTTTTTAGGGGTGATTCACAAAGTACTCACGATATTAAGGGAGATAGGGGAGGGGTTCGACAAAAACGTAATGTAAGAGGCATGATGTTTGAAAATTAAGGATAGAAGCGTTTCACCAGTACTGGACGAGTTCTATTCAATTTGCAACTCACCCTACTTGTGAAATGAACCGTTTGTTTGTGTAACAACCAACTAACGTGAAGACATTGAAAAATTGACGACGTGTCTGTTCCAAAGACCCATACGGTAGTCTTATAATTTTACTACAATATTTGTAACCTGGGTCAGATGCACGTCATATTTTGTGAATTCGAGATGCCAACAATGTGTAGAGGTTGGACAAGCAATGACAATTTATTCGGAGTCGCTGCTTTTCTGGAGGCTACAACTGAAGCATATAAGAACAGCGTTACCACATAATCTGGTGTCGTTTGTTTTCATCGAACGAACGTCACCGGATTATGGCGTATATGAGTCTGTTGGGAACAAAAGTCGGTCTACTCCATCTGTCAAAATGACGTTTCAAACGTCAGGGCACTTGTTATTGCGTTTGGATTTTTCATCAATTGAAATAACAAAACACAGATTCCTCGTCTGTTTTCTCAGCTGTTCGCTTGTTTGTAACTTTGACGTTTAAAACGTCATTTTGACAGCTGGCATATACCGAATTTTTATTCCAACAGACTCATATGTGCTCCTGGTCTTTATATACTTAACGAAGGACAGTACGAGGCCCCATGCAAAAGTTCTAGGTTACGACAGGGGACAAATTTGTTTGAATACTTAAAGTCTATTGAACACAAAGTAGAAGGTAAGACTTTCCAATAGTTGAGAAATTGCAAATTTTCACGAAATGAGATGCTCAAACTAATTTACTTAATGTGGAAGGATGTCTAACAAAGCGACAATTTCCTTATCAGTGCAATGCATACACACTTAATTGAGAATTCGTAACTAAGCGGTTAGCAGAATGTAAAGCGTGATTTTCCTGTTACATATCTCAATAGAAACATACCTTCAACAATGCTCCAATTATAATTGTGGGGTAAATGACTATTTGGTTATAATGATCAGTTACTATACCAAATACACCAAGATACTAAAGTGTGTCAAAACACAATAGATTGAACATAGATTCGCAAACCACAAAAAATTCCAGACTGAATGAAATCTTTATGATGCTTTCTAGACACGTAAAAGGGGTCTATTGCGTTTACCACGGTGTTTGTAACCAGTCGTTTTGAGGGGGGTGAATAAAATCCAAACTCTAATTTATGATTGATTCGCGCTTTTATATCTGTAATTACTTCTTAATAAATATGATAGAGTGCGTTCCAACTGTGATGAGCTGGTATAATATTAAGGTCAGTTTCCGTCAGTGATTTATTATCATCTGACTATGGACTATATCGACCAGGGGGGAGGGGGTTATTTATTTATTTAGCGTAAGTATAAGTATAAGTCTTAAATTACATATCAATTCTTAATCTAATACTGGTTTTTCTATATTGAAACTGTTCGCTCTTATACTTGATGCAAACTGCCGTGAGGATGGCAATGGCCAACTGATTCGGCAACCGAAATTGATGACACTTTCGTCTTATGCAGACATCGTGAAGACCACTTTAGTGGCTGTCATCTGTTCACGTTCAATTTATTCACAGTCGCACATTGTATCAGTGTTAATTAGTGTCGACTTCTACTGACGCCATCTTTCGTATGTTTTCATCGCAGAAATGGTACTTTTCCAAATGCTATGTAGGTGGCACCCTTCTTCTGGTGAAAGAACACGAAATTTCATTATGTGAGTGACGTCACAAATTTTTTCGCGTTCTGTATTGTGCGTTTCGGGGGTCGAGCCACGAAACTACCCCAATTTATGAAGCTTGGGTGAACTTAGGGATTATACTTATAACTGTTAATCGCAGAAAAATCCTATACATCCCGGGGATCGAACCCGTGTTTTCTGCGTGGAAGGAAAGGACGTACACTACTACGCCGTCCGTCCCGTGGGGAGTAGGGTGTAGCATCGATCATGGCCCTTAGATCTGTAAAAACAATTTTGTCCCCTTAATTTCGAGGGGTGGCGCACTTCATTTATTCCATTTATTCTTTTATTCCATTTATTCCATTTATTCCCAATTTTTTTTTTGTTGTTTTTGCGAAATATCTGAACCAAACACATCACAAGTTAGACAAATAAGTTCAAAAAAAGATTTTCACAAATTATAAAGCATTTAAACCGTCTTGAGATTAAATTTTATTTTTTTGGGAATAAATGGAATAAATTTATTTATCCATTTATTCCATTTTTCAACAAAATTCTTTTAAGTTTTCAAAAGTGGGGTTTTTCACTTTTTGACACATTAGTATGGTTTCTTGTGTGCGTTGCCATCAAAATCAAGTCTATTTGAGGTTTTGACGAATTTGAAAAAATTATCATTTATTCCATTTATTCCAATATTTATTCCATTTATTCCCATTTATTCCATTTATTCCCATTTATTCCATTTATTCCATAAGCCGCAGAAGTGCGCCACCCCTCGCTTAATTTAGTCCCCAACATAGCAGAAAAAAATTTTTGGGCTAAAGTTGACACTAGGACCAACCTAAGTCCCTCATGGACAAAAAAGTTTTGCTCTTTTTCTAAAAAACTCTGCCAAGAAAACTTCATAATTAGAGGAATATGTGCAAAAAACCACCAAAAATAGTGTGTAGTGTCGCTGAAAATCGTATGGTGCGTGGCCATGGCCATACGAAGAAGAAAGTGAAAGAACTTGAGTGACAGAGTTTAAACAGAGAGACAGACTGAGTCTTGGTTCATTTTTCTAAAATCAAAACATTTCGCATGCGACGTTGCACCAATTTTGGTTGATTTATCACCACCAGTTTGTGGTATCTGCTGTCACCGAAATGTTTTATTCGTTCACACTGCGACGACGCGACGAAGCTACCGAATCTATTGCAATCGTCAAGCAACTTCACCACTACTGTCTCTACATGAACAGAGAAAACAGCAATGAACTTTTAACTATTTTGTGCCAAACGTACTAATTTCTTTAATTAGTTCGTCGACAAGGTCAGGTTATTGATTCATTTTATTTTTTGCACCATACGACCAAAACAGAAGTCAAAAATTAATTCACATACAGAGCTTTACGAACAAATCATAAAAATTACCCTTTTATGATTCAAATCTTGTTCCTGTTTCTTTAACCTAAAGCGGAAGTGGAGGGCGTGACGCAGTCCCCACACCCAAAAAAAACGTCCACAAACCCAAAAAAGTCCATACAAAAATCTTTGGGACAAGGAGCCATATATAGGCGAACTTTTGAGTTGTTTCCCCTCGCCCCCCTCCCCCTCGAAATTATTTAAAAAAACTACGTCGCAGTAGCCTTCCAACGAACCCAGAGCCATCAAAATCGGTTGGATATTGGCTGAGATATCGAGGTTTGAAAATGACATTTTTCTATGGCCAATGGATTTTTCATCATGAAAACTTTTTTTCTGATCTGTCAATTTTGGGGGTTTTTTAGGTAATGCTCGGAGTTTTCGAATTTTAGCTCTGGAGTGACAATACTTAGAGAGTTGGTGTCTTCTACAAAGTTATAGAGTTTGATCGGGAGAATTTTTTGGGATATTCAGAAATCTGCCAAGGTGACGCCATCTTAGATTTTCGTTAGGAATAGGAATAAATTATGTTTCTTGGGTTAGTGATTTTTGTGGGATCTTAAGAAAATGTCTGCCAGTTGTCAAAGCGACGCCATCTTGGGTTTTCGTAGGCAAAAATTGTGTTTTTTTTGGTTTTTGAATTTAATCTTCGGAATGACAATACGGTGAGGGATGGTTTCTTCGGAAAAGTGATAGAATTTGGTCAGGAGAATTTTTTCGTATCTTAAGAAAATGGCTGCCAGCTGTCATAGCGGCACCATCTTGGATTTTCGTTTATGCTTTTTCAGTTTTCGAATTTTAGCTCCGGAATGACACTACTTAAAGAGATGGTTTCTTCTAGAAAGTTATAGAGTTTGGTCAGGAGAAGTTTTTAGCATTTTAAGAAAATGGCTGCCAACTGTCAAAGTTGGATTTTTTGCTAAATTCTGAATAAGAATACCTAGACAGTTGGTTTCTTCAGGAAAGTTATATGAATCAGTGAAAAGAATTGGTGACACGAAGTGTTCCGAAGTTAGCCGAAGGTGACACGAAGTGTTCCGAAGGCAGGCGAAGGTGCCACAAAGTATTCCGAAGGTAGCCGAAGGTGATACAAAGTGTTGCGATGGTAGCGGAAGGTGTTGGAGAACAATTTTTTTTCGGAAAGAAAAATTTTTTTGGAGAAATTCTTTTCCTGAGAAATTTTTTTTTTAAGAAAAACTCGTTTTTTGGAGAAAAACTTTATTTTGAAGTAAATCAGATGTCGCTCACCCCGATTCGAAGTATAATACTTCAAATTTTAAAGAAACTTTCACTGATCCATTGGTAAATTCATCAGCTAATTCAAGTTCCTTTGCAGAGGTGCTAACTTTATCGTCAATTACCGAACAAGTGTCCGCTACAGTCGATTCCTCGCCGATTAAACATCGAAAAGATTCTACTCCACCACGAACTGTTGTATCGCCGGTCGAAACCTATAAGAGTGCTTATGTGTCCAATTTACGCCCGTCAGTTACCGAAGATGAAGTTGTCAATTATCTACTACGGAATAACGTAATATCGTCGACTGAAGATGTGTCCTGTAAGAAACTGATTTCACCCGATGTAGGTTTGGACACGGTTAGCTTTGTATCGTTTAAAGTAACCGTTAGATCAGAACTGTTTAACGCTGTGGTCAATAAAAAGCTCTGGCCTGACAAGGTCGCCGTTAGAGAATTTGTAAGGCGCTAAATATTCGATAAAGCTTAATGGTAAGATCAAGATAACACAACTAATAATGCTTCGGCTCTTATGCTTACGCTACTCTAGTGTAACGGTCTTCATCCTAATCAAATTCTGATTAGTTACCGGATCTTACGACTTTAAAAACGTATCCATGTCAACTCGACTTGTTGCAAATGTCTAGTCTAATCGACAAGTCTACGCTAATCCGCTTTTTTTCAGGTGGATCACTGGATGGAACCGAAACCAATCGTTCAAACTGGAAGAGTAGCTTGCCATAACATAACATTGCCAAACGATATTACATTCCGCTATTACGTTATCACA
This sequence comes from Pseudolycoriella hygida, assembly GCA_029228625.1. NCBI lineage: Eukaryota > Metazoa > Arthropoda > Insecta > Diptera > Sciaridae > Pseudolycoriella > Pseudolycoriella hygida. Next base: position 144,167,690 of record CM055404.1, read on the forward strand.
ACAAAAACCTTTTTAAACAGTGCAGCGCAAAAACTGAAGGTACAGAAAAATTATTCCGCTGGTGGGTCCGGCATTTGTGACGCATTTTTTTTTAACAAAACGTAATTTTGCTTCAAAGAAAGCGCTCTAATTTTTTCAGGAAATCAAAACTTTGAACACAAGGTTCCATTCAAACGAACTTCTGCGTATTATCTGCGATAGCGTCACCTCAAGCGATATCATTAATTTTGGAAGCGGACTTACGGACTGCGTCATACTCTACCTTTAAAAAGGTTTTTGTTGTGATATCAGTTGTTTTGGAAGTTTTCAATTGTTGAAAAAATTTCTATTTTTTTAAAAAAATTTTCTCAGAAAAGAAAATTTTCTCAGAAAAGAAAATTTTCTCAAAAGAAATTTTCTTTAAAAAAATTTTCTCAGAAAAAAATTTTCTCCAAAAAAATTTTCTCTGAAAAAAATTTTTCTCAAAAAAAAATTTTTCTCCAAAAAAATTTTTCTCCGATCTATCGATTCCGACGAAAAAAATTTTATTGCGAATACTTTCGCCTCGATTTTGACCAACTTCCGCGCCTCGGCGACCCCACTTTCTATTCGTCAAAATGATGCCCAAGTCAATATCTATCGATTCCGACGAAAAAAATTTTTTGGCGAAAACTTTCGCCTCGATTTTGACCAACTTCCGCGCCTCGGAAAACCTACTTTCTATTCATCAAAAAAATTCTCCTCACCAATCTCTATAACTTTCCCGAAGAAACCAACTGTCTAGCTATTGTAATTCAGAAGATAGCAAAAAATTCAAGATGACGTCACTTTGACAGCTGGCAGCCATTTTTTAATGATACCAAAAAATTCTCCTTATCAAACTCTATAACTTTGTAGAAGAAACCGTCTCTCTAAGTCATTCCGGAGCTAAAATTCGAAAACCGAAAAAGCATAAACGAAAATCCAAGATGGCGCCCCAATAACAGATGGCTTTCTTATGATCCCAAAAAATTCTCCTGATAAAACTCTATAACTTTGTAGAAGAAACCGTCTCTCTAAGTAGCGTCCTTCCGGAGCTAAAATTCGAAAACCGTAGAAGCATAAACGAAAATCCAAGATGGCGTCGCTATGACAGCTGGCAGCAATTTTCTAATGATACCAAAAAATTCTCCTGATAAAACTCTCTAACTTTGTAGAAGAAACCAACTCTCTAAGTGTTATCACTCCGGAGCTAAAA
>CM055404.1:144169113-144220540 GCA_029228625.1 Pseudolycoriella hygida
CACTTTTCCACATGCCACGGCTTTTCCAGAATTTTCCCGGAAAAGCGGCATATGAAATTTTTCATTTGGGGCCGAGACTGACGTTCCCTGAAAATTTTAAGGAAATCGCTCGGGTGGTTCTCGAGAAAAAAAAGTAGATAGATACATAGATGGGCCATTCCACGAAAACTCCGTTCCAACGCTCGAAATGCTCAGTAGTTACGAAAAGATATTCATAGAAAATGGTGTATCAGAAGGATTGATCCTTCAACTAGAGGTTAGTTATTTTTCTATGACTATCATTTTGTAACTACTGAGAATTTCATGCGTTGGAACGAAATGGTCCGTGGAATTGCCCAGATAGAGACATAGATAGATAGATAGATCGTTGACACACCACACAGGAATAAAATTGTTATTAATTACAAAGGTAATTTGACCACTTTCCATAGGAATTGGTCATCTTTGATTGGCGATATCTCAGCCAATTTTCAACCGATTTTGATGAGTGAGGGCTTGTTGGAAAGCTGCTGCGACTTGGTTTTTTTTTTAAATAATTTGGAGGGGAAGGGGGGCGAGGGGAAAAAACTCAAAACTTCGCCTATACATCGTGTCTTGTCCCAAAGGTTTTTGTTTGGAGGTTTTTGGGTTTGTAGACGTTTTTTTTTTTTGGGTGTGGGGACTGCGTCACGCGCTCCGCTACCGCTCCGAGCATGATCGTTTCATTTCATTTTTCATTATCTTGTATCTTGTAACTTGTTGACGAAATAAATAAATAAATAAAAACAAATTTTTGGAGAAACTTTTTTTCGGAGAAATTTTTTTTTTTTTTGAAAAAATACAGCGCTGTTTTCAAAACAAAATTACGTTGTGTTAAAAAAATTGCTTCACAAATGCCGGACTCACCATCGGAATAATTTTTCAATACTTTCAGTTTTTACACGCAAAAATTTAAATTTACCGCAATAAGAAATAAAAGTCAAATTTTCGCAGCGCAAAAACTGAAAGTGAAGAAAAATTATTTCGTCGTTGGGTCCGGCATTTGTGACGCAATTTTTTCAACACAACGTAATTTTGTTTTTAAAAAGCGCTGTAATTCTTTCAGGAAATTAAAACTTTGAACACAAGATTCCATTCAAACAAACTTCGGCGTATTATCAGCGATAGCGTCACCTCAAGCAATATCATTAATTTTGGAAGCGGACTTACGGACTGCGTCACACTCTACCTTTTAAAAGGTTCTTGTTGTGATAATAATATTATTCTACACATTTCCCCTCCACAACTTTTTCAGCCTAGCCTGGGACAGGACTTGGCGGTGTTAAAAATGTGTGATTGTAAAATCAAAATGTGATAAAAGGACAAACTAACGATTTTCCTCAACGTTCGTTACGATTTTTTACTTTTGACCCTAGGCAAGGCAAAAGAATACACAATATTTTTGGTCTTTTTGAGGGTGAGTTGTCTCAAATTTTTTTCTCCCCCATGCATTTTTTTTTTGATCGTTTTCTGAGGTCCATATATTTCATTTAAAGTCTGGAGAGCAATTGTTTCTCCAAGACATTGTAAATGATCTACGTTCAAGATTCACACATTAGTTCACACAACTCAAATGACAAAATGCTTTCAACTGCTAGAGTCAACATCTATATTTCTCTTTTATTTTAAACACAGCCGTAGAATTACAATCCAAATAATTTCTAAAACACTTCTTTAAGTCCTTAATTAATTTCATCAAAATTCTTTCATTTCATTTGTATCACACGGTTGGTTCAAACTGGTGTTGCAAACAAAACATTAATTTCTTTTCACATCACCTCACACATCTTATAGAGCGAAAAGCTGGTAAAAACGAAGAAAGAAATAAGTTCTTGACTGAGGGATGGGAAATAAAGAAAATTAAAAGTTTTAACATTTATTGTTCTCCTAACTATCAACAATAAAAAAAACTTTGTGAATTATAAAACCATTTACAGGTGGAAGGTGTCTGATTTCGGAAATTTTTAATTAAAACTGAACTTTACAATAAACAATAAAATATTTCTTTTCCTTTATTTCCTTTCGAGTGTTGTATAAAAAATCGGAGAACATTTTCTTCCTGTTACCTCGTGACATTTGTTCATTTCTTGAAAATGACTTTTATTTGTTACGAAATGTCAGCTTAGAGAAATAAAAAGAAAATTGAATTTTAAGAGAGTAACAAAAAAACATTCGGTGAATTGAGTGCGTTTCGAATGTTCCGCTTATGGAATTCATTTAATGCTATCCAAAAGGGCAAATTGTTTCGCATTTCCTTACGTTTTATTGCTTCGCTCTGATTTTATTATGCCGCAAAGAATTTCGAAGGGAAAACGATTTGTTAATCCTCCTAAACTGTGGCATGGTGGCATATGTAAAGATGTTAGTATTGTGTTCCTTCAGAAAAGTTTGTGTGAAACCGTCACATATTGTTGCTCATCGGTGTCCGGTCCACGTACAAAACTTTTTTGTATTCTTTAAGAAACTTTTCGACAATGTCATTTGTCATCAGATTATTTAATTTAGTGGAAGAAAAGATGACATTAGTTTAAGAAACTACGCTGAAGTGTAAGAGGGTGAGAGGTAAACAACAATCAAGAAATTTCAAAGTGAGTCAAAGCTCTTAACCGGCTCTAAATACAAGTTTTGCTTCCGATAACTCTTTTGAAGATGATTGTCACTATATAAAAAGAAGTTGAATCCCCCGCCCCTACGCTGGCATAAGCATTCTCGGTTGCTAGGTCGGAGATTTGTAGCTTAAGTACCTTCCACCGAAATGTGCAAAAGGATATGTACAATTTGATGTAGATGAATAAGAAATAAAATTCGGTGGTATTTTAGAAGTTTGTATAAGTTTATTCAAATTTTTTTCTTGGGTTAATTAGTTATAACACATTAGAGTACAAAATGTTAAAAAAGACGTAGACGCTAGAAGATAAATTGAAAAACGTGTGTGCTACGAAGCGTTTAATCTTTGTGCGTAATGTATCAAATCTGGCTTTCCCACGTACTACCGTTTCAATTCTTCTACCGTACTATCCTACTATCGTTTCCTCCGTGCTACCGTTTCAACCATACCACCGTTTTTCCGTTCTACTGATTTCCCACTTACTACTGTTTCCCTCGTACTACCGTTTTCACCGTACTACTATTTATCACGTACTTTGTTTATTTTGTTTTTTAAATTACTTTTCGAATTCATGTTATTGTAATTTTACTGTGTAAGTAGTTATTGTAACGTTTTTGGTTTTTTTTTTAACGAGGATTATGACTTCCGTCATAATTACTCTTTTTTTACCATGTCAGCTAGAAGATAGTAGACAATAAAAGTAACATTCATTCATTCATACTATCATTTTTGCCAAAACTGGTCACTTCTAGCAGCAAAGCTCTGAGACTTTGCCAAAGAAACCGACGGTCCATCTGCCATACCATCGCAGATACTTCTAAAACCATAAAACTTGAACACATTGGCAACTTCTGATACATAACAACAAAAACCTCTTTAAATGTAGAGTGTGACGCAGTCCACAAGTCTACTTCCAAAATTAATGATATCGGTTGAGGTGACGCTGATAATACGCAGATAATACCACACACTTCCTACATCATTCCACACACTTCCCACATCATCCCATACACTTCCTGCATAATCAGACACACTTCCTACTTCATTCTACACATTTTCCGCTTCATTCCACACACTTCCCACATCATCCCACACACTTCCCACATCATCCCATACACTTCCCACATCATCCTACGCACTTTCCACATCATTACACATCATTTTCGGTCACTTCAAAAAAAAAAAAATCTCATAGTCGCTCTACGGCAGCGTAGCTCATTTCGGACCACTTTGACTGACTCCTGACAGCATAGCACCAACCGATTTGCACAAATTCGTTGCCTTCGTGAGATCGATACCTTTCATTTTATACCCCATTCACCGCGATGTGAACACTACCGGTCGAGATATAGCCGAAGAAGTGCTCCTGTCGGTGGATTTTCATATATGGGGGTTGTATGGAAACTTTGAAGGCCAATAACTGCTGCGACGTAGTTTAGAAGGAGAGGGGGGCGAGGCGAAAAAACTCAAAAAATCGCCTATACATCGTGTCTTGTCCCAAAGGTTTTTGTATGGAGTTTTTTGGATTTGTGGACGTTTTTTTGGGGTTTGGGGACTGTGTCACGCTCTCCGCTACCGCTCCGCGCATGATCCGTTATTTTGTTGGTTACACTGATACACCCAACAACTTTCCCTTTGACACAAAAGAGATTGGATTTATCAGTTTGGACGACCTAATGTTGGTGGAATCCTTTGTTTCTTTTCCTGTTTATCATTTAAATCGTTAGGTGAGCCTTCCTGTTGCTTCCAAGAGCCTGTCTAAAGTGGCAGGTCCAAGTTTGACAGTTTCGGATGGTCCCACAACGAAATCACCAAGAATCCTGCGTCTGGTTTTCAGGAATTTGGGGTAATCATATATTACGTGTACGCCCGTTTCCTCTTCTAATCTAAAACTGAAAGTACAGAAAAATTATTTCTGTATTATATATTATATATTATTATATTAATTATATATTATATTGTTTTAAGAAATGCGCTGTAATTTTTTCAGGAAATCAAAACTTTGAACACAAGGTTCCATTCAAACAAACTTCTGCGTATTATCAGCGATAGCGTCACCTCAAGCGATATCATAAATTTTGGAAGCAGACTTACGGACTGTGTCACACTCTACCTTTAAAGAGGTTTTTGTTGTCATATCAGTCGTTTTGGAAGTTTCCAGTTGTTGAAAAAATTTCTATTTTTTTAAAAAAATTTTCTCAGAAAAAAAGTTTTTCTTCAAAAAAATTTTCTCCAAAAAAACATTTTCTCCGAAAAACAATTTTTCTCTGAAAAGAAATTTCTTAGAAAAAAAATTGCCTCCGAAAAAAATTTTCTCAGAAAAAAAGTTTTCCTCCAAAAAACATTTTCTCAAAAAAAAAAGTTTTTCTTCAAAAAAATTTTCTCCAACACCTTCGGCTACCATCGGAACACTTGGTATCACCTTCGGCTATCTTCGGAATACTTTGTGTCACCTTCGCCCGCCTTCTGAACACTTCGTGTCAGTTTCGGCTGCCTTCGGAACACTTCGTGTCACCTTCGGCTGCCTTCGGAACACTTCGTGTCACCTTCGGCTACCGTCGGAACACTTGGTGTCCCCTTCGGCTACCTTCGGAACACTTTGTGTCACCTTCGGCTACCTTCGGAACACTTTGTGTCACCTTCGGAACACTTCGTGTCACCTTCGGCTACCTTCGGCTACCTTCGCTACACTTCGTGTCACCTTCGGAACACTTCCTGTCACCAATTCTTCTCACTGATTCATATAACTTTCCTGAAGAAACCAACTGTCTAGGTATTCTTACTCAGAATTTAGCAACAAATACAAGATGGTGTCACTTTGACAGTTGGCAGCCATTTTCTAATGATACCAAAAAAGTCTCCTGATGAAACTCTATAACTTTCTAGAAGAAACCATCTCTCTAAGTAGTGTCAATCCGGAGCTAAAATTCAAAAACTGAAAAAGCATAAACGAAAACCCAAGATGGCGCCGCTATGACAGCTGGCAGCCATTTTCTTAAGATCCCAAAAAATTCTCCTGACCAAACTCTATAATTTTCCCAAAAAAGCCAACTCTCTAGCTATTGTCACTCGAAAATTTGAAAACTCCGAGCATTACCTAAAAAACACTCAAATTGACCACTTTGCACATGCCACGGCTTTTCCAGAATTTTCCCGGAAAAGCGGCATATGAAATTTTTCCTTTGGGGCCGAGACTGACGTTCCCTGACAATTTCAGGAAGATCAGCTGTCTAGTTCTCGAGATTGAAAATTATTAATAGATAGAACATAGAAACCGACAAATCAGAAAAAAGTTTTCATAATGATGAGAATAATAGAAAAATCCATTGGCCATAGAAAAATGTCATTTTCAAACCTCGATATTTCAGCCAATTTTCAACCGATTTTGATGAGTCTGGCCTCGTTGGAAAGCTGCTGCGACGTAGTTTAAATAATTTTTCGTAAGACAGATAAAATCTTCGGTCATTGCTCAATAAATTTTTTATTTTTTTAAAATTTTTTTTATTAAATTTGCCAAATATTTCGGTCTACATTTTAGACCATTTTCAATGGCATTCTGAAAACGACAACAAAAATAATTTTATAACATTAACATTTGGTAAGAAAAATTTACGTAGACTACACATACCCTAATGAGTGCAATTATTCTTCAGATTGCATCACATATATATATGAATGAAAAAATGTCGTATGTGACAACGTTCAATCTGCAATTGTATTGATTTAAAAGTTAATAAAGTTAATTTCTTGGAATTTTAATACAAAAACTAACTAGACATTTTTTGTAAAACAAACTAAACAGTCATTTGTATCACATTTGTTGTATCACAGACTATTTTAATATGCATTTTTGTGATCCTTTTTGCGATGATTTTCATGAATAACTTGTAGAGAATTGATAGAAGACTGATACAAAGTTACAAAAAAATTTCGTAAAAAAATGTTTCAAAGAAAATGAATCGCCATATTGCCTCAAATTCTTCATAGAAATTTCTGATGTATCAGAAGATGCATAAATTTTATACTTCGTGAAAAGTGAACAGGTACGAATGGTTATATACCTCCATACGACTCGTACAAAAGTATTCCCGAAAGGTGACGTTGTTGTGGGAAAATGTTCCCATATTGAGAACGAAATATTTTTGTGGGGAATGCTTTGTTGTGCCAGTACGTAACAAAGGAGGCGTCTTTCGTTCCCTGTCTCTAGGTTTCCCTTTTGGTTTGCTATTCCCATTCGAATTTAGGTTTGCATTGATTTTTTGGGTTATAAAAAGGAACGCAAGGCGACATTTTACTTTAGTTCCTCGGGACTCTTCAAGCAGGACGAACGTGTGTGATGCGGTTAGCGATTTGAGGCCGACAGACGGATAGACACACAAACAAACGAACTTTAGACGTTTATAATTAGTAACAATATGAGCTTTTAAAATTATTCATCAATGTATTATGTCTTGAAGAAACGTTTCTTTAATTTCTGTAAGACATAGAGAGGGAATCCTTGGAAACCGTAAATAAATCGCAATTCTTTAGATTTGAAGGGGCATTGAATAACTGAGGTAATGAGACGGGAAAACATGAACAGCAGGATTCCACAGCCGATTCAAAAACTCTGGTCAATAAATCAACTGACCGACACAGTTATTTATTAGAATGCCCTTGTCATGTATGACTCCTCGTTACCGAATTAAAACTAATTTGTTTGTAACACGATATTCCACTTATAATTACAAATAGGAACAACGTTAAGTCAAGATTAAATAAGTTTTTATGTTTTCCTAAACAGCGCCCGTATATAGTATTTCCCCGATGTAAGCCCAACAATTTCGGTAAAGTCTCCCCGGCAAAAATTTAACATTTCGTATTTTGTCTTACATTAATACAACACACATAATTACAGTGACAGACTGTTTCTATGTGACAGAAAATAAAACATTAATGAAATCACCTTTGAATGTAATTTTTATTACTTACTTTAGATTTACATAGCAATGCGATGTCACTTTCGCGAAATTTTTCGAATTAGGCAACCCCGAATTTCATTCACAAATCGAAAGTTCTTATTAGAAAAATTTCGTATCTGTCACTTTCGCATTGCTATGTGTAGGCACATGGATGGGTCGGTAAAATTGCCATGCGGCTAATTCCATCAGTACGTCCACAGTCACCTGGCCAACGAATTTCATCTCTTTCACTCTTTAAATGTGATTCACATTAACGTGAGACAAAACACATTCCCCAGGTGATGTGGTAGCGACAATGTATGGGTTACTGATGGAAATCAGCCATTGCGTAATATTACAGAGGAATTGTATATTTCAATATATCACAATACGCACAAGATGTGTACATATCGACTGCGTAATGCGATATCATTGAATAGTTATTTACGTAACTCGGAAAAATATAGTGTTTTTGACGAGTGTGAGGTTTCGTACAATATTTTTCATTTTGAGGGTTCAGAGAACTGCTTTTCCGTTTTAAGATCGGACGGAAAACAGCAGTTTTCCGTCCTAGGAATGATGTCCCACCGAAAACTTGTCATTACATGTATATGTGCACCCCACGAAAATTATTCATTACATGTATGCTAGGGAAACTTCTCATTACATGTATATCTGCATGTATTGACGCGTTTTCGGATGGGACACCGATTAAAATAGCATACAGTGGGGAGTGCTTAGTAAGTCTAGTCTAGAGTATTAGTAAGTGTATTTTTAAGCAACTCGCTTTAAAAACTGTTTTTTGACTCGTGCAGTTGTATACCTCGCCTTCTGCTCGGGATATAAACTCTGCACTCGTCAAAAAACAGTTTTCAAAGCTTTTTGCTTAAAAACACCCTCTTGAGTTTGGCTCATTTAACGAAATTGATGACTTACTTCCGCACCACCTACTGTAATCTACTATTTCTGGTTTTGCGCACACCGCGAAAGTAATTTTTCACTCCCAAGTGATGCAAAAATCACACCCATACACTCTCGCATTTACAGAAAAATAAATTACCGATAATTTCCCATCTCTGTTCGCTTGCAAATTTGCATAAGACTCGTATGCTGGGGGTGCGAAATTTCTTCTTTTAGCTAATAGAATAATGATTTTTTGGATGTCAGCACCCCCTGGCACATCATTCTAGCTACTTCCCTGATGTCAACGCAGATCGTTATTACATAAGACATAACTTTTTGTCGTAATTGTACCATTTTCGATCCATTCGCGTGGTTCATAAGGTAAAATCAATTCATCTGTTGACTTTTGATGATTCAGACTTTCAGCAATAAACTTTTTTGGCTCTAGTCATTCATAAATAACATACGGCTATTATGGGGAATGTGAACAAACGAGAGCTTGTAGGCCCTTAACTTTAAGGTGTCTTCGTACTGACTTCAATGTTTCCGAGACCTTTCCATTCGCATGTGTCGCGAAGAGAATTCAGCTATCGCTCAGACGATACATGTGTGTAACTTCTGTCTTTCTATACAATTTGCTGCGATTCGGGATGTTTCTGTAAACAGGTAGAGCATACATCAGAGATAAAAATATAACAACATTTTCCGGGAGAACAAAGTTTATAAGGCATTGGTGAATTCAAGAAGAGGTTTCGAAATATAATCCAACAAAAGGGATTGTTTGCTCATTGTTGTTATCATAATGATGGTATAATGTGAAACTTATGGTTACGTACATCTAATGCAAAATGTTGTAGTAAAGAAATATTTATAAGAAAATGGAAATAAACATTTCCATGAATCTTTCATAAGCGAGGTAGAAATTTATCAAACGAAACTTGAAAGACTTCAGGTCTAGACATGGACATCAAAACTTTTTACTTCAATTGACAAAGGACACCAAAAAAAAAGTAGCTTTCAGGTAGATGTCTGTGAAGCCGATTTCTGTTTTTTCCACAGTTTTAAAAAAGAACAAATAAAAAATCTACAAAGTACCATTTGCTGAAAGGTTTGTAATCCTGTTATGCGGCTCATGCATTTGTCATCATTTGCATGAATAAATCGGAAGGAGGGGAATGAGTTCATAATTGGTGATAAAAATGTTTTTCAATAGAAGTTAACGTGGTTCTGGTCAGTAAATCCGTTATTACTGTGTTGTAAAGAACTCAACAAAACAATTTTTTTAGTGCGAGTTTGTCACATAGCACGGCATACAAATGCAGCTATTAAGTCGTCTCATTTATTTGGAACATTTTTGAAAAATATTTTTCCAAATTTTTTCCGAAAAAATATTCAGAAAAAATTAAAAAATTTGAAAAATAAAATTGGAAAAATAGCCCCTGCATGTAGTGCTCCTTCCTGATTTGTATCTTATAGAATTTTTTTCGTTTACTGCAAGTGGGTTAGAAACTCGTGAAAATACTGCTGATTGGATTATACGTTAAAGAAATTATGACCTTCAGTGGCTTTGATCACAAGATCAAAAGGTGACAGGAAAAAAAAATTAAATTTTGCGTGATGTGTGGAGCACGGGGAGCCACATTTTTGGCGTGCGAAATCTGAAAGCGCAGAAAAATTATTACGTTGGGAGGGTCTGGCATTTGTGACACATTTCTTTAATCGACAATGAAAATATTTCAAAAGAATTTTTTGCGTTACGAAGCCTTAGGCGTCATCCAAATTTATATCAGTTGTTTTGGAAGAAGAGACGAGGACTTGCGTCACGTTTCCCTTTTTGAAAGGGGTTTTGTTGTGGTATCAGTAGTTTTGGAAGAAAAGAGAAAACAAATTTTGAAAAAAAAATTGTCGGCGGAAAAAATTTCCGGCGAAAAAAATTTTCAGCAAAAAAAAAATTCAGGAAAATTCCGGCAAAAAAAAATTTTTGTACGAAAAAAAAAATTTACGTCGAAAAAAATTTTCAACGAAAAAAATTTCATCGAAAAAAATGTTGGAAGAAAAAAAATTTCGGCGAAAAAAATTTCAGCGATAAAAAAATTTTCAACGCAAAAAAAAATTTCAGCGAAATAAAATTTTAGCGAAAAAAATGCGCGAAAAAAAATTTCAGTGATAAAATTTCCAGCGACAAAACTTCCAGCGAAAAAATTTCCAGCGGCAAAAACAATTCGGCGAAAAAAATTATTCAGCGAAAATTATTTCCGGCGAAAAATATTTGCGGCGAAAAAAAATTTCGGGAAAAAAAAAATTCGGCGATAAAAATTTCCAGCGAAAAAAAATGTCTAAAGTATTTCGGGCGATTTTATATCAAAAATAGATCAAAATTTAGCGTTAATTTAGAAATGTGGCATAGATTCGTCGCTTTTATAGCAGATAGAAACCATTCTATATTTTAACAATCCACGACAAAAAGTTTGGCTGATTGGGACGTTTACGCCTCTTCAGTACACCTTTGTCGCAAGACCATGTGTATATCAGCGTGGTCACATATTGAGTGAGTATTCATCTCGACTGTGCATAAGGCCGCACCTCGTTTGTTCGATTATTCAAAACGAAACTCTTTGGCTTAGTAGATCAGTTGTTATGTTAACATTTGGAAGTACTGGTCAAAATTTTGTTATGCTGTTTGTATCTGCAGCGGTGGTAATTTCAATTCGGTCAATGTTTCTTTGATCTTGCAATTTTTAAAATATTTCGGGCGGTTTTATCAGAAACAGATCAAAATTTAGAGCAAAATTTAACATAGCAGCAGGAATGGACCATTAGAATTCCTATTATTGGATCTGGGAGCGGTAGAGAAGTTCTAGAAAATATTGTCCATAGGTTTCGGTATTATAGGGGTTAGAAGTGGAAAATGCGATTGAATATGTACAATGTAATCCGGTAGTTTGTAGGTCTAACTCTGACCTCACTAATGGAAAGTTTGATGTCTATTATTCCATTTGATTTTTTTACAGAACACAAACAACATGAGCAGGATACGTCTAACCAGATCTTAAAATGTCGTTCATAAATGACGTCTTCCTGATTCTCCTGTCATCGTCCTATATTTTCCTATACCTTTAACATTACGTGTCACGCTATCGTCAGATCCCTCTCCAATCTAAAATAGGACATCATTTATTAATGACGCATAAAGTATTCATGAAGGATGTCACGCAATTTCAATGTTGCCATGAACGAGAAATCATTAATCATTAAGGTGAATGTTTGTTTTCTCCCCTAAGTTAGGCTGTTATGTGGTGGGTGTACTACCTGAGAAAAAGTTTACATTTTTCCAGTTACGGTGGTGCTGCAGTAGTCAAGTCGACGAAGACAGGCTGATGTCAAAAAATGATGTATGGGAAATTTGAATCTACTGGTAACTACTTAGTGGCGCAATACTTTTCATTTTGACACCTATGTGTCCTTGCACTATGAAGAAGGAGGCGTTGTTAAAAATTGGTATTGTTAAAATTTCAGAACGTTGAATAACAAAATAACTGTCACCTCCGATTTAAACGAGCATAGCTCAAGAACGCAGCCCGGTGTCAAGATGCGAATTGGTGCGTTGTAAAGCGGCCATTAAAATAGTGCGCACGCTAAAAAAGGCAGATTTTAGAACCCCCCTCTCATTTGCACGCGAACATGCATGGAAAAACTTTCGGAATGTATGAAGCGCACGCTTTTCTGAAACTGCCCTCCCCTAAAAAAGCGTTCGCACTATTTGAATGGCCCCAAAGCACTTGTCAATACTTCAATATTTGACAGCTGGCTGACTACTTTTTGCCGTCGAACCATGACAAAGTACGCAGCCTGGTGTCAAATTGACAATTACCTTCGCTATTGGCTCTAACATTTCCTAACATAACTTTTTGAAAGTAACACTCTTCCACTTGTTGCAGCAATCTGAAGGCTGCGTACTTCACATTCAATATCCAGTAGTTTCATGCACTAGAGGAACAGAGAAATCATAGGTTGGTATGCTTGAGTCGAGGTAGTATACACATGTGAATAAACCATTGTAATGGTATAAGAAAGTAGCGATCAAACTTGAGTCAAATTTTAAACAAAGGAGTGTAACCGATTTTGTATGAAATCTAGGCTACGAAAACAAGTTGTCGTGAAAATGTATAAAAATGGAAAAGAAATCGAATGGGCCATATGGGATTTTTTACGTCTAAGATATTTCAAGCTGTCACCCGCGCCAAATTTTTTTTGAAGTCACCTAGCCTATTGAGAAACATTGTGACAAAGTTTCTGAAACGGTGACAGCTTGGACTGACGAGCTATAATACTTTTTGTGACTCGTGGCCTAAAATTTGACCATATCGTTTACCCTCCTGATTCAAACTTAATGTTAGTAATTGCTAGAGATTTATACAAAATTTTGCTCAAATTTTGTCAGATTTATCCTAGATTTAATTAGTTTGACATATATTTAAGTAACTCGGCCCGAGGACAGTCGGACAGTCAGTCCAGTCTTAAAGTAATGAGAATGCACTGCTTCACGTCTAATATATCGGCAGAATGCTATCAAATGCTATACCTACTATGAACAATAAGGTGAACCTGATCTGGGTACCAGGACATTGCGGCATTGAAGGGAACGAGGCAGCTGATCAACTGGCTAAATTAGGCAGCAAAACCCTTTTTCACGGGCCAAATACCTCTTTAGGGCGGTTCTACAGCACTCAAAGAAATTTGATAAGAGAAGTCTTCAAGAATAAACATGATCTTCTCTGGAGAAACTTGCCGAATTGCAAGCACAGCAGAACCATTGTTGATGGCCGAAGTAAATTCCAGGTACCTGCTAAGTAGACCTATAGAGGACCTAAGGCTACTTATTGGCGTCATCACAGGACACTAAATGGACACCTGCACAAAATGGGCATCACTGACGTAGACACGTGTGAAAGATATCAAGAAGAAGTCGAAACTCCACCATATCTTATGACATCCTACCCGTCTGTAGCGAGACTGAGAACAAATACTTCAACATGCAGGCGGTAACAGTTGGAGACTTAAAAAACATTAAAAGCAGCAAGATACTAAAGTTTTTCAAAGAATTGTAATTATTTGGTTGCAAAATAGGCCCGGCCATGAGGAGGCTTAGTTGCAAGATTCATTGATTTATAAATAATATTTATGTAACAATGGAGAACCAATAAACTTAACTAACTAACTAAGTAACTCGGCCTGATTGGAAATTTGAATCAGATTTAGCAAAATGTGACTCAGTTTTGGTCAAATTCGGCTCAGGTTTGGTCAAATTCGGCTCAGGTTTGGTCAAATTCGGCTCAGGTTTGGTCAAATTTGGCTCAGGTTTTTAACTCAGATTCGACTCAGATTTTGGCAAATTCAACATTTATTTTGCCAAATTTGACTCAGATTAAACGATTTGACTTAGATTTGGCCTAATTTGACTCAGATTTGGCAAGAATTGAGTCTAATTTGACTTAATTCAACAAAAATTTGGTCTAAGCTCAAATTTGGCCTAATTTGACTCAGATTTGGCCTAATTTGACTCAGATTTGGCCTAATTTGACTCAGATTTGGCCATACTTGGGCTAAATTGAAAACGTACACAGGCAGACAGCCAGATCATTCACATACAGCTGAGTTGTATGGGAGAGGATGGAACCAGTTTTGTACTCAATTCTCTCATGCAAACAACTGTCATTCCCATGTGTGTTCTACTTTGGCACAAACGTACCAACTTATCATTTCTCTGCAGATGAAGTGTCAATCTAGTGCATGAAAGAATTATAATTGCTGGATGTTACGGATATTTTCAGAAAAACTGTAAAAAATTACGTCATCAATTTGTGAAACATCACCTTCCGATTTCAATCTGATAGCAACACAGAAAAACGTGACATCATTAGTTTTAGAGCTTTCATGTTGTCGTTGTATGGGCTCTGCTCTGTGTAGCACGCCATACTCACGCAAATCTTGTCAATAATATTTGCCATATAACAATATTCGCGCGCGGGCGATTTAAGTACTTTTTAGTCCTTCAGATAACATTCAAAGCCATTAAGTTCATGTGTTGTAAGATGTTTTTCGGCGAATATAACATTCTTTTCGTGTACATTAGAGCATGTCTTACAATAGTTTTTTCTTATCACGACTATTGCAAAAAGTGACAAGTTTTGACGTGTAAGTGCGTAAACTTTGGTTAGTCACGTAATTCGACACACAAACTTGCCCATGTGTTTCTCAAAAGAATTTTTAAATTAATATTTCAACAAAAACGTGGAATACCGCCTGTTGTTCAGCGTAATTTTGTGAGGATTACATTTTCTCTTTTCGAAGCTTTTTTTATTCACAAAATATTTTCAAAGATAAAAATCCATGCAAAACTTATGCATTTACATAAATTTTCAATAAATTTCGTTTCAATTTACAATTTTCCACTTTTTTTTCATTGTAAATCAATTGCGAACGCTGTGGTTATGAAAGCGATATTTTTACTGAAAGTAAATAAAAAAATTGGATAAATACGAATCGTAGCTACAACATACACCATACATATCAGTGTCCCAATGGAATATGGTCGTCCTTTTGTGAACGCAATACGTTTTATCAAACAAAACATCTCATTAAGTAATTAAATGTATACAATAAAGCAAAAATACACAAAATGGAATATCCCGGACCGAAGCACAGAGGTAAATATAAGAGGGAAGATATGCAATATCAAAATTTTCCTCATACATCAAAAAAAAACAGAAGCTAGTCAGGCCCGTACGACGATTCCCTGTGCCGTCACAAGTCGCAAAGTAATCAAATTCATGTCATTTGGGCATACTCGGTCATCCATATGTAACTCCACAGCCTGCTATGGTTGTCTCTTTCTGACACACCTTCGATGAGCTACAAACTGGGAGGTATACAAGGCATATTATGGTCGACTCGACTATAATTCTCATTATAGTATGACTTTAATTTCGACTATAAATTTCATTATAGTCCGACTATAATATCATGACGTCAAATCTCAATGAAAATTTAAAAAAGCCACAAGTCGAACGCCCGTGTCTAATTTTTTTGCCTTCCGCACCACGTAAACACTGGAAAAACTGAATTCCCGACCCGACCCCGAAAAAAACCAACCTCGGGGGGGGGGGGGGGTCTTCGACAGTCAATTCACTTCGACTATAATCGCGCCATTATATCCCTCGGTTAATAACATACTCTTATTAAGGGACTGGCTACAAACTTATTGCAATATATTGGAAATTGCCTAAAAGTCGGGTGTGTTTCAAAATGTAAACATTCAAAGACCGAAAAATTATTCAAACTAAAGAATTGGCCCTATTACAAGAAGTGTTTGCTCTAGGTTGCTTCATGGACATATCAGGGGTGTTTAATAACCTTATATACACAGCAATAAAGGATGTATGTCACAAGCACGGGATAGACCTGGGAATAGCAGAGGGATGCTGCACAGAAAGCTAGTAGTTGTTCATTGCATAAATTGGGTATACGAGGAACAGCTCTTGAATGGTTTAAAAGCTACCTCACAGATAGGGCGCAAGTAGTCAAAATATGTGAAGTCATCTCTGAAGATTCAAACAATCAGTTCGGAGTACCGCAGGGATCTATAATCGGACCTATTCTCTTCATATTGTACATCAATGACCTTGGTAATAAGCTCAGGAAAAGTAAAATGAAATTATTTGCCGATGACACTTTACTGTATGTGATATCTGACGACATTAAGGAGGCGGAATCTCAGATGATCAATGATCTTGCAGTTCTATTCAACAAAATATGTCAGAATAAACTTAAGTTCAATGTTGACAAAACAAAAGCAATGATGCTGATTGAATGAATAAATGAACGACTTTTATTAGATTCCAAATTGTTCTTACAGACTATAATAATAATGTTTGACTTTGATTTAGGGATTAAGCAGATATAAACGCTTTTACAACTATGTTTAGGTTACTTTGTTAGTATTTATAGATTATAAATTTCCGTATTTAGCTATAGTGTAGGGAAAATACCTTAAAAACCCTAACATTTCTTATCCCTTTCTTTTTAACACTAGAAAGAAGGGGAGAAAAAAAAAAGAAGAAGAAAAACAAATAAAGAAATCAAATTGAAAATAAAGATAAAAAAAAAGAGAACATAAGAATATAAGAAAGATGCAGACATTTTACACGGCTAGGCCCGGATGAACCAATTTGTTCCCGGCATCTATATAGGCACAGCAGAGATCAACGGGTTGTCTGAAGAATAACAACCATTCATGAACTTTTGGGTCTGGACGAGGATAGATTCGCCAATTGTTTTAATTTTGGCCTTTTCGTGCAGTTTGACCGTACTGTAGTAGAACGGCAGGTCGAAAATCATCTTTAGGCTCTTATTTTGAGTAACTTGCAGTTTTTTCAGGTGGCTCATCGCACAATTGCCCCACACTGGGCAAGCATATAACAAGATCGAACGAAGAACACTCGTGTATATTAGAAGCTTGTTCCTAACGTTCAGCTTCGAGCTGATCAGAGAATATAAAATCTTTATGTATTTTTGAGCCCGCTCGTTGGTGAATTCAATATGGCTATTGAATAGCAATTTCCGATCAAGAATCAACCCTAAATACTTAAGCTTCTTTGACCAATCGATCTCGGTTTGAGTCGAACCGAACTCGAACTTGAACTTCCGCGGAGGGAGGAACCTCTTCGCCCTACGATGGGTAAAAAATATCGCTTCCGTTTTATTCTGGTTAATCCTAATCTTCCATTTCTGAAAGTATTTGATAATTGCTTCAATGGATTACTTCAGTTGCGCGGTTATGATCCTTGGTCTTACGTGACTTTTCAAGATTCCCGTGTCGTCAGCAAACTGGGCAAGTTTGCAGTCATTGGGGAGAGATAAATCGGAAATAAAAACGTTGTATAGGGCCGGGCTAAGGCAACTGCCTTGTGGCACGCCAGCTGGTATGTTAAGCGTTTCCGACTTTCCGTCGAACAGACAGACGAAGAATTTGCGATCACAGAGGAAGGACTTAATGATTTTTATCAGAGTCATTGGGAATTTTAGATTTAACATTTTATGAAGCAGTCCGCCGTGCCATATTGAATCAAAAGCTTTTTCAATATCTAAGAATATCATACCTGTCAACCGCTTGAAGTTAAATTCGTTTCTAATATGCTTGACCACGCGTGAAAGTTGGTGAGACGTGGAGTGTCTGGCCCGAAAGCCGAATTGTTCGAACGGTATAATGTGATTTTCTTTGACGTGGGCTGTAATTCTACTCAGTATAATTCGCTCAAAAATCTTGCTCAGTGAGCTCAGAAGGCTTATGGGACGGTAACTGGAGGCCGATGAGAGGCTCTTATTTGGCTTCGGGATCGGAATAACTCTAGCAATTTTCCATTTAGCTGGAAAATAGCTGAGTTGAAGACAGGCATTGAGGATCTTGACTAACATGACGATTGCTCTCTTAGGAAGATGCTTGAGTACCGTATTACGTATTCCATCATCTCCTGGACTCTTTCTGTTCTTCAGGCGTCTGATTTCTCTGCGGATCTCTTCAGGAGAGGTGAGCAGCGAAGCAAACTCTGCCCGGTCAATGGCAGACTCGTCAATCACGTTAAGAGATCCGGCGACAAGAACTTCCGTTGTTTCGTCATGCAAGTCTTGTGTAAGCATGTGAGATGAGAGAAAATTCTTGGCAATTTCTTCTGCTTTTTCCTTATTCGAATATAAGGTGCTACCGTTTCCGGCCTTTATCGGCGGAATGCTATTGTTTTTGATCAGTTTCGTCACTTGCCAGAACTTTTTGGATGCGAAATCCCAACTTTCGAGGTCATTATTGAATTTTTTGTTCCGCAATTCATTAACCTTACGTTCAATCTTCCGGTTTAAGAAGTTGACGAATTTAGAGCTGCGATTTACTGACCTTTGAACCTGACGCTTAACGGAATTCCTGAACGCAATTAGATTCGAAATTTCAGGTGATAGCTGAAGCTGGTGAGGTTTGGGGGTACGTTTGGGTATGGATTGTTCCATAGCAGATATACAGATTGAAATTAGGTCCGAAACGTTTCGATCTATGTCTTCGACGGAATTCATCTGAATGTTGAGATTCAGACTTTGGTCGATCATAGTTCGGAAATCATTACAATTGGCTAGGTCATACCTAAATCTCTTGGCACGGCTACTAGAGTACATGTCACAGTTCAATGTGAATTCGATCGCCCGATGATCAGACATGAGGTCATCTGAAGATATCACTTGCGAGGCATGGTGAAAATCATTTGTCAAAACTATGTCGATATTGGAAGGGCTACAACCTCTCTGAGGAGGCTAGTATGTCGGCGTGCACGAATGAAGCACATTGAACGGCCTTGATACAAGCTCGTTGTACACTATAGTTCCTGCTGAGTTTGCCTTCACATTATTCCATAAACGGTGCTTAGAGTTGAGATCTCCACAAAGGTAGTAGCTTTCCCTAAAAGATGTCAGGGTGCGGATATCGTGCTTGAAATCATTAAGGGTCGCCGATGATAGATTCGTACCAGGAAAATAAGCTGATAAAAAGATGATTTTACCACTAGTAGTACTTACGCTGACTGCCACATTTTCGATAACAGAGGTCTTAACTGCAGGGACGAGTTCATGTTTAATTCCATTTCTCACTGCTATCGCAACACCGCCGTGATCTCCGCTCTGCCTATCTACACGATAAAATTTATAACCAGGACTTTGTCTGAGTTCTTCAGCCAAGTCTCGCTGAAACAGCAAATATCTAACTTTCCTTTGACAAGGTAATTGACAATTTCATAAAATTTATGTTTGAAGCTCTGACAGTTGAAACTTACTATTTTAATCTTACCTAAGTTAGTTGTGTTAGTCATTTAGAGAATCTGAAGAATACTTGAGAACAATGCCAGTGACTGCTTCGAGTTGGTCGAATTTGGATCGACAGGAGCGTAATGTTATGAAAAGTTCCTTCATCATTTTAATAAGAATTTCGTTTGGTAAGAGATCATCGGAAATTCTTCCAGCTCCGATTGATGCTTTGGCAGGTTTGTTGGTAGACGATGGGACGTCGTTGGATGATTTGAACCAATCCGCGTATTTTTGTTGGTTGTTTACTTTTGTGGATAGAAAACTGCTCGGCTGTGGGTTCGTATTCGTTCTGGATCGAGTACTTTGTGATGAGCCTGATAGTTTTGACACTCGATTTTGTTTGGATTGGTTTATTCTCATTTGGATGTATTCCAAGCGTTTCGGACAGTCTCTGCTCTTTGACGAGTGCCCTTGACCACAGAGGCAGCATTTTGGCGTAAATGCAGTGTCCGTGTTAGTATCTTTCTTACAGGCCGTAGTCGGATGAGATTTTCCACATTTTGCACACTTTGGTGGAAGATGACAGTTTTTGACACCATGGCCATAAAGCTGGCAATTATTGCATTGGGTGGGACCATTACGAGCCTGTATGTAAATTGACCACTTTATGACGGTGTGCAAGATTTTGTTTGACACAGCTCTTGAAGAGACGTGGATTTCGCTTTTGGTGCGCATAACTTTGACGTCCTTAACGGAAATATTGACTGCAACCAGCTTTAACATCACCTGTTTCCATTTTTGGCAGTCCAGACAAGACAAATCTTGATAGCTTGCTACCTTGTATATCGTGGGTGAAGTATTGTAATTGAAGTTTGTTCATTTGTTCACAGGTTCTATTGAAGTCTTCGAGAGAACCACAAAAGATTTTTATGCCCATTGACGTGTATTTCAGGTTAAAGTTTGCAACATTTATTTCAGACAACAGTTTGCGTATATCTTCCGTTTTGAGATTCATTGTGACAATTGGTGGAACTTTAATTTTCTTAGTAGAGCTCAAATTCATTTTTAACGAGGCTAAGTTCTTGTCCATTTCACTATCGGAGTCAGAGTCAGTGAGAATAGCATATTTGTTGAATGTTTTCGTGCCATCGTGCTTTTTGACAGCGACGTTTGCATTATTTGATTTGCTATTCAATCCAATTCGTGGAATTTTTCCTTTAGAATTTTGATGTAAATTCGGGTCCTTTAATTTACGCTTCCTCATGATTTGGCATCCAGTAGGTGCCTTGTGGGCACCTATCGTTGATGCAACTGCAGCCAGTAAACGGAATTAGTAGGCAGACGACAGCGAAAAAGAAAAAAGCAGGCCCGGAAAGATTTTTTTTTTTTGTTTGAAGGTTTGAAGATTGAACTTACAAGTGAATAAATTTAACTACTAGATACAACCGATACAATCGAGTGATCGAGAGAGAGTGAATGATGCTGATTACTAATAAACTAATCTATAAGAAAGAATAAGAAAGAGGTGAAAATTTCAATAAATCGCATAGACTTATCAATAGTCGACCAGGTGAAGTATTTAGGTGTAACAATTGATGACAAGCTCGTTTTTGATAAACATATAAATTATGTCTGCAAAAAAGTTGGAATGAAGGTTTCAGTACTAGCGAGACTTAGAAACGAATTTGACTCCCATCAGAAATTAAATTTATATAAGTCGTTGATTCAGCCACACTTCACGTATTGTAGCAGTGTTCTGTTCCTTTGCAACCGTGGTGACATTTCGAGATTGTAAAAAATGCAAGACAAGTGTATGAGAAACATATTGAGAGCCAAACGTAAGACAGAATCAACAGAAATGCTGGATAAATTAAAATTAATGAGTGTAACTGAATTAATTGTCTACAATACCACACACTTTATACATAGGATTGTAAAGGGCAAAGCGCCTAAATATCTGACGAACAAGATCCGATTTAATTACGAAGGCCATACTAGAGTTTTAAGGAACTCTTATGATATTAAATTGACGACAGCATTAAAATCGACTAGTCAAAACGCGTTATTTTACAAAGGCATAAAAATGTACAACTTGTTACCAAAGACAATTACTGGAGAAGCATCTCTGCATAAATTTGAAAAATTACTAAAAACATGTGATAGATGAAAGACAAAGTCTTAGTTTTAAGTATTTTTTGTGAAAGTTATTTTGATGGAATTTATTCTAAATAAAGAAACATTCATTCATTCATTCATTGCGGTACAAAGATCATATATCTCAGTCTCAAGGGGTTGCCCCCACCTACCAATTCTATTATGGTGCTGTAACCTGTAACGCCGATTTCTATCTGTTTGTTTTATTGTCAAAACTTAACATAGTTCCGAAGTTAGAATTTGAAATGACCGGTGAATAGCTTTTGAGACTATCTGGTGATACGCCGAGTAACGAGATGACACTCAGATCGTTTAGTTTTGAAATGTCAGTTGACACGCACGAGAATGTTGAGCGAAGACGAAAGGTCTTTTCGTTTTTGGATTCCGCAGAGTACAGATGGTTTATTCTGAATATAGTGAAAGAATTTGTGTTAAAGTACCATATTTTTATTGAATTTGACGAAGCGTGTGTTAAAGCTTGTGGGGTAACAAGGTGAGAATTGAGTGTTAAATACCGATCAGTATTTTACCGCCACAATTAAAGCTTTTAGGTGACATCAACATATTGGTCCAAAGAAACGATAATCATTTTTCTTCTACATGAAATCCATCATAATTTTGCTAATTGGAAGAAAGGCATAAGATGTCGGCAATAATAGTCTCATCACCCAAACTGAAGTCAGCTTTGTGTTAGTTTAAGGGGATGCGCATACTAGAATAAGTAAAATCATTAATCATAATAGTCATTCAGTGATAATAAACAAGTTTGTGAATGTTCTTAAGTTGGAAATCTAGTAGTCTGCTATTGAAATTTATGCCGTTGTAAAGAAATCCGTATGTTATATTGACGAGGAGGAATAACCGTTACAGTGCCTAACCATAAACGAAATAATCACGGCCCTAAACGACAGAAACTTTCAAACAGAGGGCTTCTCGGACGACCTGGCCACTTTACTTAGAGGTAAATTCATCAGCACTCTATATGATCTTCTACAAACGGTTCTGAACATGGTCAGTGAATGGTGCGACAGAAACGAACTGTCGATCAATCCTCACAAGACAAAGATGATAGTATTTAAAGGGAAGCGGAACGTAGAGGGTATAAAACACCAGTCATAAAAGGCATCCCTATACTTTTGGTACATAAATTCAAGTATCTGGGTATCATACTGGATAACATGTTGTACTGAATTGATAACCTTGACGAACGGCTTCATAAGGCTACTATCGCTCTTTGGCAATGTAGAAAAGCATATGGGAAATCATGGGGGCTATCATCCAAAGTGGTGTTCTGGATCTACACATCCATAATACGACCAAACCTGACCTACGGCAACTTCCTCTGGAACCATATCTGCAAAAATAAACATATCCAGACGAAAGTAAACAAATTCCAAAGCATGGCATGCGAGGCTATAACAGGATGCTGGAACTCGACGCCCTCAGCAACTCTAGAGGCAATGCACAATCTGACACCGCTAGACATCTACATAGAAACAGAGGCCATCAACACTCTTAGCAGACTAGTCAATTAGGAACATGTTAGGAAAACAAACCACTCTAGTACTAAGTACTTGGTTCTCTGTGCTAAAACCCGAACCTTCGCTAGCTATGCCTATGGATAGAATAGGAGCACAACACATGTTTGACAGAAAGTTCAATATTAGTATTCCAACCATGGAGGAGTGGCTACAGGACAGTATAAGGTTAGAAGGTTGTGTTATGCATATATACGGTTACTTACTAAATAATTCAGCGGGTGTGGAAGCATACTGGGAGAACCCTGAAATCGAAATGGCAATTCCACTAGGGACATTTTCATCCATATTCCTAGCGGAAATCAGAGCAATCATAGAATGTAGTCACTTAGGAAAGGATAGAGGATTACAAGGAAGTAGGCTCTCAATCTGCACAGATAGCCAAGCAGCGATTAAAGCTCTGACTTCACACAGCTTCAAATCGGCACTGGTTCTAGAATGTTGGGAAATTCTCAACAAGTGCAAGATACAGACCTCATTTGGGTGCCAGGGCACAGTGGCATACCAGGCAACGAAAAAGCTAGATCTGGAGCGCTAAACTGATTTATAGGATCTAGACCATTGACAGGAACTCCCCACTTACACTCAAAAAGCATCATCAAAATGATGATGGAACGAAAGTTCATAAGTCACTGACAAAGTATCCCAACGTGCCGCCAGACGAAGAATTGTATCAGAATATGCAAAAGGAACTCCAAATTTCTTCTAAACATAAGCAGCACGAGATTAAAAATTTTCACTGGAGTGCTAACAGGACATTACGGCTTTAACAGACATCTAACTACAATCGGAAAACGGTCTAACCCAGGTTGCAATCTGTGCGGACACTACACAGACACAGCCGAACACTACCTGTGTAACTGTCCAGCATTCATCACAATGATGAGAAGAGTTCATCTAGGCGGCTACATAATTAGGTTTTAGGTATGACAGTATACAAAACATAGAACCCAAATACATCCTGAATTACGTTAGTAGCTCAGGAAGGTTGGAAGCAGCAGCCAATATTTAGACTCACAGCTAGCACAATGGGCCCAAGCGGAGGCCCCGGTGTGTGTTTTACCGAAGGGTGAAACGGCTGCATCTTAATAGAAAAAATGTTACATTAGTTGTCCACAATTTTTACATCTCCATATAATTCCCCATCACGGAAATTCACCTAATTGGCCTCCATATCACCCCCATAATCCGCCTCCTAATCTTCACTCAACTTTGATCTATCCATGTGGAGATAAGTGCCAAAACGTATCCCAAACTAGTTCAGGAGGAACGAACTGATTTCGATTTATTTAGATTTCAAAATGGAAAACCGAACTAATGTTACAAACGTAATAACAGACCTGACAAACACACTGAACACACATTACTTCGTACGGGTTCAAAAAGATGATTAATTAACGGCACGAATTTCCCCTCTTTTCTTAGCTGCTGTCAATTCCATTAAATACCTTTCTTTCCATTGTGTCTGGTATATGGCACGCATATTTTCGGAGGTGCGAAAGAAAAACTACACGATTTTCTTTTACTTTTATACGCATATCTTGACGCATTTTCAATATGCCCATCAACCAACGAGCAAAATTGAATCGCTGAATGGTGTAGTAGCACTCATCGTATTGTATGCTATGTCTTATTGTTGATCAATATCTGTAATCTGAATCTTCTCCATATCTGAAACACACAAATATATGATAATGTGTTAGGGAAAGCCTTTTGCAGATGTTTCATATATCCCTTAAGGGTAACCAGCTAACAAAACCATTTTCTTCACTCATAACAACAATTTGTATATTACAAATGGGATGCAGGTAAACAACTTTCTCGTGGTGTCTTCTTGGTGAGCGTATATTCAGCAAATGTTTCCATTTCCTGTATTACCATCACCATACCTATCGACTTTATAATTGATGCGTGGGCGGTCTCCCTGGTTTACTTCATCTTTGTTCATTTTTTAAGCATCGGTAAATGAGAAATTTCAGACATTTACAAAATAGTCACTAGTGCCATCTATCAACGACACATTTGTGAAATGAATTGGAATTTTTCTCATGATCAGGAATGTTATTGAAAAATATTTAAAACTAGAAAAACAAAAATCTTGTTTGTTTTCAAATAAAAATATCGCGGCGTCACGGGCAATGATTTAATTATGCACATTTTATCCAGCATAGTGTTATCTGTGCACTTCTTTGGACGATTGATTTTAGGCAATTTCGCGAGTTTTAGACCGAACGACAATCGTCCAAAACAGGTGCACTTTACATGCAAATGGGCGAAAAATTTTTTTTTTAAAAATGTCCTCGTTTTCGCCCTCGTTGCATGTAATGTTTATTTTAACGATTTGCAAGTAAATTACGTACCGAGCCAAAGGTGTATATTGCTTATTCAGTCGGTATAATAGAGATTTGTCTTTCAACACAAAATAACTCCCCAAATAACCCCAAGAGAATCCGGACGAAATAACACAACACAAAATATAACCGGACAAAATATCCCGGGACTAAATATCCCCAATGGAAAGTGGACTTAATACCGCCTTACAAAGGAACCCTCGATAAAACAACACGAGAGGGAATAACATGAAACACGCTTTTCATTTTGGGGGCTCTCACTCTCACCCTCGCGCCTGCGCCGAGCTTTATTTCGCCTGCGACGAGCTAAATTACGCTTTGCATGCGGCCGTACCTCATGTGGCTCTGCCCCTTAGATCCCGCAAAGAGGTATACTCCCCTTTTGGGCAATTAACTTCACTGGTTGCGGTGCAAGCTTCCCAGAATTAAATTTGTATCAAGATTTGTATTTGTATACTGTAATTCTCCCAGCTCTGTCATAGTGTGAGCTACCGTTTGCCTGTTTGCTCTACGTTTGTATTTAGGTATCATTCGTGACGACTATTTTCATCTCTTTCTAACCCATTCTATACGATATCTTCCGTCTCTTTCGCATCCTTTATCCTTTGACATCCTTTATGAATCATCCCTTAGTTTATTTAGTACCGTGTTATTTAGACTGGTTTTTTAGTTTGGAGTTATTTCTGCCGAGGTATTTTTGTTTGAAGGGTTATTTTGTACAAAGACATTTCGTCCGAACGCCCATTACAACACGTCTACTTTGTAAAATTTAATAAATTGTTTCTGAGATAAAATTTCGAGCCCACATTTTATGGGACGCCCTTTTTCTGAGTTGATCCGTGTTTCTCTGTTAGACTTAAGGCACCATTATATTGGACGCGATGCGAATTTTATTAGCGGAATGAAATGTTGCACAATCTTATTGCTTTTCGCTCCGTGGGATTATATTTTTCTTTTCGTCCCTAGCAGGCAGCATACCCTTGTTGCGTAAATAACTATTGTATTATTTAATGTTTTTAAATGATCTATTGTGGTACGATATCAAATCAACAAAATAAATTTTATAAGAATATAAAGCTCGTTATCATTTTGTTAGTTGATATTTCTATAGGAGGCCATCCATAAAGTACGAACACAACACGCAAAAATGTGTGTAGACGCTTTCGTCATAACCCCCCTCGCCATAAATATGTACGTACTTTATGGATGGCCCCTAACCTATCAGTGTGCACGTTTTTTTATATTTGTATATGAATCTATATGCCATATGAACTAGCGCAAAGTATTTACGGTTGAATTTTTCTTATTTAAGTGAAATTATTAATTTTTCAAATCACATATTCTCCCGCTTATATCTGTAGAATGTTGTCTGGTATGCTGTCAACTTACCTCTATAGAAATGTATGGAATTTGGTTGGTACCAACAGTACTGCGGTAAATGAATATTCGCGCGAATTATTTGAATGTATTTGGTAATTGAATTTAAAAAACAATTTATCGAACAATAGCTGTACACACCCCGTAATTTTATAATTTATTCGCTGTACTGCCCTCATAAGCCAATAAAACTAATCTCAATTGGCGAAAATAGTCTGTATGTCAAAAGGACAATATATAACTAAAGTAGATCTTGCCTGATTTTCAAAGTTTTCTTTTTTCTGAAAGAAAAAAGCTATATTGTTTGAAGATCAACAAAATTGGTCAAGAATTTCCAAAAATGCGGTAGAAAAATTGTCAACAAGGGTCTTAAAGGGTTTTCGCTTGTATCTCCATGAATTAAACATAGAAATTGCATTTTCTGCTTTAAAATGAAAGATATGATTAACTGAAAACTAACAATAAATTGAAAAAATGGGCTGAGTTAAGCCTAAGCACTTCCTGACGATCTCCGATTTCCGAATAGGAAGAATTTAGACGGATTTTTCAATTATGTGAGTGGAGAAAATAGATGATTCGAACAAGAGCGAAAAATTTCGACGATAGTTAAGACAGGAGGAGCTCAATTCGCTGTCGTTAGAATGTCCTGTTTTGTTCGTGGGTAGCAATATCAATGAAATAATAATAAAAACCAAGTGACGGTTCATTTTGCTCCAACGATAGAAAAATCCGTAGGGAGAAAATGATGAATTCCAACAAGAGTGAATCGGATCTCCTTCGCTCGAGTTTGAATTCAAGTTTCTCCCTGATGGCAACACATAATGCCGTAATACGGAAAACAAACTAAGAGAAAACCAGCGAAAATTTTCAACGAATTTCGCCGAAAAAAATCAAATTAGCGGCAAAATTAAGCAAGACAATCGCCGAGAAACTTTTGTTTAATTTTGTGGCTAATTTGATTTTTTTTCGGCGAATTTCGTTAAAAATCTTTTCTGATTTTCTCTAATTTTTTTTTCCTTACGACGGCAGTATGGCTTTTTGTGCGTGCGAGGCGCGAATTGCCTTTTTATCGACGGAACAAAAATCTCAATTTACTAAAACGTTCACATCAACAAAAAGAAATCATAGAACACAATAACCAATAACAAATCGTGACAGTTCATAGAACACAATAACATCCCAGTAAACAAATCATGGCAGTTCAGACGACAAAATTACTATTTTCCTTCCGGGGAGAACAAGAGGTGTCACTTGTCATTTGTCAATAGTCATTGGACAAAATGTAAACAAAACGCCATATTCTCACCGCATTTGATTGGACAAAACAAGGAAATTAACCTCGCGCTCGTAATTTTGATATGAATCTGTATGTCATATGAAAAAAAGATTTACGGCCTAATTTTTTGTATTCAATTGAAATTATACGTTTTGAAAAATTCAAATATTTTCCCGCTAATGTCTGTGATGTATTGTCTGGTATGCTGTAACTTTAATGATGTATGAAATTTATCGTATTAGGTTGGTACCAATGGCACTGCTGTAAGAGAATATTGGCGCGAATTATTTGAATGTATAAAACTGAAATGTCGCAGAACAATAATTATCTCAAAATCACTTATTTTATCAAAATAAAATGAAAATCACTGAAGGCGCGAAGTTAATTCAATTCTCATCAAAATTATCATAAGAAAGAAAGTGTCGTTTAACAATCAACATTTTAATTCAGCTGAGCCGCCTATCGAAAGTTGGCTTATCGAAATTCGGTTTAAACTTACGAATTCCCAGCAATAATTTTAGGCCGACTTTTAGCCGCCACCGACATTTTGGTTGAAACTAAAAATTTATTCGGTCGACTGTCGTGACAATAAAAGAAATTACACTTTTCAGTTATCATGTTTCAACTATCAGGACTACCAAACATTCGGATTATGTATAGAAACTTCGTCTGCTATGAACCTTTGGTATGCAATAATAATTAAGGACCGTGTAACTTTCGCTGTGACTGACCGACGACGGACGGAAAGCGTAAAATGCACTCGTTTTTCACGATCAGTCGTGGTGTACCAGTACTGTATTCCATCAAGCCGACAAGATTACCTTCAAATAAAAACTTATATGCGAGTCTGTGTTATCATTAGTGTACATGAACGTCACTCACAATAAAATGCTCTCAACTATTTCCGCAACAGAAAAATGTCACGTAATTCTTTCCATCTTTTGATAAATAATAAATGAAGCGGAAAGCTATAAATTAAACTCGCATTCCAATGACTGAAATGCTGAAAAAAGTTGAAACTTTCAATTCTTCCAAACGGCAAATTGATTTTCTTCGAATTTATTTTTCACTCGAAATCAAAAAACAATCAATCGCATGCATTGTTTCATGAAAAATGGACAATCTGGTCAACCTAATTCGTCACGCAAGGGTAAAAGTGTAAGGGTGACTCATGTTCTTATCCATTTCCACTTCAATTAAATGTTTTTATTTTTCAATGGAAAATATTTAGAATGGAAAAATGTTGTTATTCTAGGTTTGGCGTATTGTATAAAGGAATTTTGTGTATATATGCTTGTGTGCTCGGATATAACGTCGTCGCGGGCCCTTTCAGACTTTATTATTCATTTTCATATGCAAGCACATAGCGTGTAATTTAACGTTTTGTTTACACTGTTTTTAGCATCATCCCATTGTGAGAATAACAAGTACCAAGTAATAGTCGCTGTAGAGTGAGGAATGAGTTGTTAGGTTTATAATAATGGGAGGCTAACAATGTGGGCCAATGTACAACGCTTCCATATCTAACTTGATTTCTATATTAATTCCGTTTATACTTTTACCACTTGTAAAAAAGGACTGAGAATAAATTACTCGGCAAAAATGTAGTGTTTTAATTATGCTTTCCATAATGTTTAACATAACAGTTACAGCTATAAATAACAAAATGTTTGCGTACCTAAGAAATTTTTCGGTTCGGAAAATATTTTTACACCTGAAATACAAAAGGAGCTTTACGTTTAGCAGTTAATTGAATGAAATTATGTTACGCATTTGCCCTTCAACATGCTTAGGAAAAGTTTATTTTGATATCAGCTTATTTATCCGTTCAGAAAATATATGCGTTCATCGTGGTCGTGCGTTTGCGTCATTAGCAAACGATTTTAGCATAACAGGTGGCTACAATACAATCACTAATATGTTTTCCGTTGGTCTTATATTTAGAACTGATATTTGCCGAACTGATAAAACGGAGACAGTTGGATTAACGCTGATCTTTTTCTTTGAGCTATAGAACTGAGAATTATTTGCATACCAAAACTTTCAGCTTGACACCTAGCTCGAGTTGCACTCTGGATTAGTTACTTACTTTACTTTTCCGGAGCTACGGCCACATGTGGCGTTATTTTTCCCTGGCTGGTTGGGGTTATTTTCCCTCTGAAAAAACGATTATTCCCCGGTGGGCAATATTACACTAAGGGGGATATTTTCCCCCGGAGGCCGACTAGAGTGTAATGTAGCCCGCCAGGGAATAATCATTTTGTCCAGGGGAAAATATCTCCCGCCGTGGGAAAATAACGCCACGTGTAATTAGTTCCGGGTCTTATTTTCCACCTATCAGAAATTATCCGGTGGAAAATTACCACCTCCGGGGAAAGTATCACCCGTCGCACTATAATTTCCACACTCGTTGACGTATAGTACCCGTCGGAGAAAATATCATCCGCAGGATGTTACTCTTTACTGGCGGTGGAAAATAACGCCCGCCGGGGGATATTTTCCGAGCGGTGGAAAATAAGACCTGGGACAAATATCGACCGGGGCGTTTTTTTTTTCCTTCGACGGGGGAAATTTTCCACCGAATAAAGCGATTATTCCCCGGAGGGCGATGTTACACCCTAGCCGGGGAAATTCTTATTTTTGCAAAACGATTAGCGCCCGACCGCCTAGCGTGTAATATCGATAGCCGGAATGATCGTTTTGTCAGGGAGATTTTTTTATTTAATCGTATGGCTTTTTCACATCTGATATATTTGATATTTATGAAGCATTCTCATCGGGAGGTTACCAGGTAACAGATTCGACGAGCCGAATGTTCTTATTTTGTGCGATCCACTTTAGTGGCCATCATCGTTCACACCATGTCCGTTGCCTGCCATATTTTTCGAATGGGTGTATGTCCAGTACAGCGGCATCTATGATGGGCTATTTGGGTTCACATGTCAACGAAATTGCCCATCGATTTTCTTCCGTCCACAAGATGGCACCAGGTGCCATGGTCATGGTACATATAATTCACCTTTCTCAATGTGTGAGTGACGTCATACATTTGTGTACCTAATTTCTCGTTTCGGGCGTCGAATACCGAAACTACCCAGATTCTGAGGCTTGGGTAAGCCTAGGGACGTTCCATATTATAGTTTATCACAGAAAAATCCTATACATCCTGGGGATCGAACCCGGGTTTCCTGCGTGGAAGGCAAGCGCGTTCACCAGTATGCCATCCCTTCTCATCAGGGAGATAATCTTCAGGAAGAAAACTCACGTCATCTATAAATTCACCTGTCGTGTAAATTCTCATTGCCGTAATTATGTGATGAATTTTTGGACCCGTTTGGAAGGATCATATATATATGCGTTTTCCACGACGCGACGGTTGTGACATGTCGAATTTCGACACAGGAGCTGGTAGGCTTGTCCGTCCATGGACACGATAACTCGAGCAAAAATCTTTCTACACCAGTTAATCGAAAAAGTGAGGAAGCGTTCGAAGATGAGCAAAATCGGTGAAGAACTTCCGAACATACGGTCGAAAAAGAGGTCGAATTGTGATTTTTTGAGGGTCGGTTTATTTTGGTATATATATCTCACGAAATCTGCTTTCCGAGGTTTTGAATGCTTCCGGCCGTAGGTTCCATAGAGGAGACATAACTCGGGCTACTGGAAAATACACGATAGTTGGTCGTTTCTTGTGAATATTTCGCTAATTGTGATGTTTCTTTGGTGATAAGTAAAGATAAGTTTTGAATTCAAGTTAGGTCGATTGAATTCATTCAAAGTAAAATTAAATTTGTTTCAAATTTTCAAAATTTTAGAATTACGCCGACGCCGGCAGCCGAAAGAGCAAAAAAAAGTGCACCGCCGCGCGCAAAAAATAATTTTGACGTGCGCCGATTTACGCCGCTGCCGACAAAAAACAAAAACTTCATTCGCCGCCGCCGAAATTTTTCGACACAACTCTACCATGGGCCGACAGTGCCCAGATTCAATCCCATAAAAGATTTTTCGATTACCTTTCAGGGAAAACACGTTTTTCAAAATCGGTCGAGTTTTACTCGTGTTATCGCGGTGACAGACGCACGGACGGACTACGAAACGAAAAAGTAACCAGCTCTTTGGTCGAAATTCGACTGGCTACAAGCGTCGTGGCAAACGCAATAGACCCCTCTTCGAAGAACTTCGTTCTTCGTACGGGTCTAAAAATACTTTTTATATACCTCTCTACTATAAAGTCCACTTTACAGTAGAGCAAGCGAACTTTAAGCCGTTTGGTACATAAAACTACTCGACTTCGTCTTGAACCATTTACTCCACCTCGAACCGAGATACCATTTTACATTCTTGTAGAATAAAATACGAGTACTATAATTGAATTGACATAAATGACAAATAGATGACATATTTCATAACTGGGGAAATAGAAAGTCATCATTCTTGCGCTTTTAGTGCTACAGAGCTTTCAGCACTAAAAACAATTTATAGGTGGTAATTGAAAGCGTGAGAAGTCGATTTTCATTATTCTCAATTTCATTAAATTGAAGAACAGTTAAGGACATATTGAGGACATTTATTTGGAGTTAAATGCAATTTAAGAACTGAAAAACTGTGGGTTTTCGAAATTTTTTAGCTGACGAAATTATTTCTTGATACTCTTGTCTATGTAATTTGAAAAAAAATCTGAAGATTGATCCCGGAAGGACAAATTGATGACATATTTGCAGCATAATTATCACAACAAAAACCTCTTAAAAGGTAGAGTGTGACGCAGTCCGTGAGTCTGCTTCCGCAGAAGTTTGTTTTCATGGAACCTTGTGTTCAAAGTTTTAATTTCCTGTAAAAATTACAGCGCTTATTTTAAAACAAAATTACGTTGTGTTAAAAAAATTGCGTCACAAATGCCGGACCCACCAGCGGAATAATTTTTCAACACTTTCAGTTTTTACATGCAAAAATTTAAATTTACCTTAAACAATCTACGCAATAACAAACAAAAGTCAAATTTTTGCAGCTCAAAAACTGAAAGTGCAGAAAAATTATTTCGTCGTTGGGTCCGACATTTGTGACGCAATTTCTTTTAACACAACGTATTTTTGTTTTAAAAAAATCGCTGTAATTTTTTCAGTGAAATAGAACTTTGAACGCAAGGTTCCATTCAAACAATTTTTCTCCGAAAAAAATTGTCTTCGAAAAAAAAAAAAAGGGCTCTAATAAAAACTTTCCAAAAAAAAGTTGTCTCCAATAAAAAAAATTTTCTCCAACAAACAGTCTTGAAAAATTTTTCTCAAAAAAATTTCTTCAAAAAAACGATTTTCTCACAAAAAACAAGTTTTTTTTCACATAAATGTTTCAACAAAAAATTTCTCCAAAAAAACTTTCTCAGAAAAAAAGTTTTTCTCCAAAAAAATTTTTCCTAAAAAAGAATTTTTTCCGAAAAAATTTTCTTTCTTTACTTTTCTTTGGCTACCTTCGGAACACTTCATGTCACCTTCGACTACCTTGGGAACACTTAATGTCACCTTCGGCTGCCTTCGGAACACTTCGTGTCACCATCGGCTGCCTTCGGAACACCTCGGTTCACCTTCCGCTGCCTTCGGAACACCTCGTGTCACCTTCGTCTACCTTCGGAACACTTCGTGTCACCTTCGGCAACCTTCGGAACACTTCATGTTACCTTCGGAACACTCCATAAACGAAAATCCAAGATGGCGCCGCTATGACAGCTGGCAGCAATTTTCTTATGATACCAAAAAATTCTCCTGACCAAACTCTATAACTTCCTAGAAGAAACCAACTCTCTACCTATTGTCACTCCGGAGCTAAAATTCGAAAACTCCGAGCATTACCTAAAAACCCTCAAACACCCCCAGAATTTTCCCGGAAAAGCGGTCTATGAAATTTTTCATTTGGGGCCGAAGCTGACGTTCCCTGAAAATTTCAGGAGGATCGGCTGTCTAGTTCTCGAGATCGAAAAGTATCTATAGATAGATAGATAGAACATAGAAACCGACATATCAGAAAAAAAAATTTCATAATGATGAAAATAATAGAAAAATCCATTGGCCATAGAAAAATGTCATTTTCAAACCTCGATATCTCAGCCAATTTTCAACCGATTTTGATAAGTCTGGGCTCGTTGGAAAGCTGCTGCGACGTAGTTTATTTAATAATTTGGAGACGGAGGGAATCGAGGGAGAAAAAACTCAAAAGTTCGCCTATATATGGCTCCTTGTCCCAAAGGTTTTTGTATGGAGTTTTTTGGGTTTGTGGACGTTTTTAATGGGGTGTGGGGACTGCGTCACGCCCTCCGCTACATGTCCGGACACATTGAGGACATTTAAATTAGATGTTTAAAACAATAAAAATCGGTGACATCGACCTGTATTTTGTAACAGCACCAACATTGTTACGTGTTAAAAATGTTCTTAAGTTTTTAAGAAAGAACGACAGGCTGCTGTTGCACAATGAATTATTACAAATGTGGTTCCGATTTCTTAAAGTTTGCTGTTTCGACTCATGTCAACCTTAAGTTTACGAAACACGAAAGTTTATATTTAAAAAGTTTCGTTATCGATTCGGATACGTTCAAAAATATATCCGTCTGGATAAACACAAGCGCCAGGGACGCTATAAAACAAACGATACAAAAATCTATCGCATCACACAAATTTCGCAAATTAATAAACAAAATTGAATGAAATTCTCCGACGACCATAAACAAAATTTAAATCGCTCGCTGTTGCTATTGTAAAAAAATTGGAAAAGTTGAAGAATGTGCTCGTTGGTGCGTCATGACAGCTTTATATTAAAAAATTCACTCGATTTAATAACGAAATGCATTCATTTTTTCCTCGTGGGAGAAACAACCCACTTGACGGATTGTGCTTTTAAGTCGCAGAACACACATTTCGATGCATGCCACGAAAGGGATTTTCTACCAACTATAATTACAAACTAAATTAGAATATTCCTAAAAAAATAGCTGCGAAAATCTCCATTTTTCGTCATTTGAATACCAATTGTGAAAACAATCACATTTCAATGGAGGTGTGTTACAATGTGACACTGAAATAAAAGTTAACGGAGAAACACCGTAATTTATCCAGCAGTGATACTTTTCCAAACCCTTCCTTAGGGTTCGAAACTTCGCACTCGTGAAAAAGGCCTAGTCCCTAGTTCCGAACATAACTGTTGTCTGCCTAATAACACAATTTTTGACAAAATACGATACAAAACTTGCGTGAAAGAACACTAGTCGGAGTTCAAATTCATTCAATGGTTTTATGGAGTATGGAATAGAAATGGGAAACTCCCTGGTGAACTTTTTGAGAACGTGAAACTGTTCACTTTTGGCTAACTCAACTGTTGTGCTTCCGGAGTTTTATGAACCACATAAAAAGAAAGGCAACACAACTGTTATTTTGCACAGTGAAGAAAAGTCCAATTGATAGTGTCTTGTTCCCGAACCTTATGTAGTGACACCCATCTTATTTCCAAAGCTGAATTTACGCCTCCCTTTCCTCTAGTGGCTCCATCCATTCTTTCATAGCTGAATACGGGCTAACATTAAACTAATTACTTACTCAATAGTGAAATCCACCACTTCACACCTCTACACATCCTTTATGATTGTGACAATTGATCATCTCTTGTCACCAAATCTCAAGTAGTGACACCTATGTAATTTTCATAGCTCAACATAGAACTAGTCCCTTTTCGCTAGTGGCGCCATACATACCTTCATAGCTGAATACGGACGAACATTAAACTAATTCATTACTCAATTAGCAAGCGTTTTCCAATTTCTAAGGAAACCAAGAGATTGTCGTCTAGTTTCGTGGGCTTAGCGGTAATTATAAATTAAAAACTTGATCTATCCTTTCTCCATTCGCTATATTTCGAGTGCCTTTCACTCTTCATCAGGCGTTCATATGTGTATAATTATATTAAAACCAAGGGATATTTTACCAACCTCAAATAAATAACGTTCACACTTGCGTTACGAACACTTCCTCAGCGAATGGGATTTCGTCAAATGACATCCTTGTATTTCTAATAATTTTCGAAGTCCCAAGCACGTTTCAAGCATGTCTCAAACAGCTAATAGTCTGGTGTATGCAATTGAGTAGATTTTAAATTTTATCAGTTTGGGACTTTCACTTTCTTGGTCTGGAACACAGATCTTGTGGCCTTTTGTTCCTTTTCCCGTTCATCATTTAAAAATCACGAAAACCTTTGCGTGCCGACCAGAACCTGTCTAATATGATAGATCCTAGTTCGGACACTTTGGAAGAATTTAGGGCATTCACATATGACGTGAAAGCCCGTTTCCTCTTCCAAGCCACAGGAGCAGTCTGGGTCGCCTGAAATTCTCATCTTGGTCAGGCGCTTGTTGAATCCGCAATTTCCGGTCGTCGCACTAACCAACCTTCTTATGCGATCCTGGCCCATCTTTAGTCCGGCTCTAGGACCGATTATCCCCAGTCAAAATATCCCGGACAAAATGTCCACAGACAAAATATACCACAAAAAACGGACAAAATATCCCCATATGTAATGTCTACTCAGAAATGGTGAATATAGGTAGTTATTATTAATTAGATATTATATTGCCCCAAACCTCGCTAGCGGCTCCTTAGACCTCGCAAGGGGGTATATTCCCCCCTTTTCGGGCCGCCCCTCGACCCCGCTTTTTTGTTTTTTGGTGTTTATTTCAGGCGCTAAGTACATTTCACATTGAATATTCTTAATTTTTTGAGTGTGAATATTTTGTCTGAGGGGATATTTTGTCTGAGGGGATATTTTGTCTGAGGGGATATTTTGTCCTTTTTTTTTTAATGGAAAAATTGTGGCTATAATGTCCGGTCATTTTGTCTGGGGATATTTTGTCCACGGGGATATTTTGGCTAAGGATATTTCTTTCGGACATTCGGTCCTAACCCCCTTTAGTCCATCTCTCGTTCGGAGTGGGGAAGAAATGCTTGGTAAGCACTCCTCCTTCGTACGCTGTCCAGCTTTTTCTATGCTCTGCCCTCACCCAGTCCTTCACCGCTTTCGCACAAAGGGAATTCGGGATGGGGATGTGAGGTTCGGGCCCGTATGTGATTGCCGTTGAGCCGGTTCTTGCCAGCTCATCAATCTTCTCATTACCGTCCACTCCGGAGTGGCCAGGCACCCAAACTAGTTTGACTCGATTTCTCAACCCTATCTGGTTCAAGTAGCCTTTACATTCTTCTACCAATTTAGAAGTCACAATGGGTGATATCAGCGCTTTTATTGCTGACTCACTATCAGTTCACACGATCACGTCTTCGCCATTCAGCCCTTGCCAGGTGAATCCAGGTGCCGGTATCCGTCTTCGGGTAGTATATCCCGGCTCCGGTCTCTTCACCTGTCTTCGACCCGTCTGTGAAACTGACCCATTCACTGTCGGGTAGCGTAAGTGTCACCCATTCGCCCATTCGTCCCTGTTTGGGAACAGTACTTCAGAGTTTCTTTCGAAGAGAGATCATATTTTTGATCTTCCCAATGCAATTGAGTAAGTAAGTCACACTATAGAAAAGGCACTAGTGACTAGTTCTATGTTGAGGCGTATGAAAATTACTAGGTGTCACTACATGAGGTTTGGGAACAATATACGATCAATTATTAGAGATGAGCGGGTCGACCATTTTTCGAAACCCGAAACCCGAATTGTTTCTAAACCCGACCCGATTAAAATTTTCGAAACCCGAAACCCGAACAGTTTCAAAACCCGACCCGGATCGAACCAGACACTCAAGTTTTTCGAAACTCACAACCCAAATTACTTCGAAACAAAAACTATTTCAAGGCCCGACGTCTGCATTCTTCACGGACCTAAGACTAAAACATGTAAGATGTAAACAATGTAAGATGATAAAATTTAGACGAGTTTTGTAAAATATAAAAAGTCAATAAAGGATCGGGACCCAAATAAAATGATACAACAATCCGACCCGGACCGAACTCGACCCGATAAAATTTTTCGAAACCCGAAACCCGAAATACGAACTGTTTCCAAACCCGGCCCGGACCGAACCTGACCCGGACCGAACCCAACCCTATTAAAATTTTCGAAACCCGAAACCCATGAACCCGAAAAAAACAATTCGGGTTCGGGTTCGGGTCGGGTTTTTCGAAGTTTCGGGCAACCCGCTCATCTCTATCAATTACAATCGTAAATTGGGACACAATGTCAAATTTTAGAATTGCTTATCATAGGCTATATGACAGAAACAGCTTTCTTGTACTTACATTTAAAAATGTTTGTGCAAAGTAACAAATTTATTAAGAAATAATCACGAATATGTGAACCTCCTCCAACACCAAAGTGTTCAGTTATAGAAATTACTCAACTAGCATGGTGCTGAGAAATTTCTATAACTGTACGTTCAGTTCGTTTAGTTCTACCAAAAATCTTACGAGCTGCAGCCACATCACCCTGTGTGAAATGTTTCAAAACCTCATGAAAATTAATTTCGTTCGGATCTAAAGAATTTACCATTGATTCAAACCTTTGGGCGAATCAACATTCATTCTTTTTTGTTTTCAATAACAGGAAATCATCCCAAATTATGTTCTCTCATTTCCCTTTGATTTTGTTCTTTCTCAAAATTTTCTTGACTTGACTGATTTTCTTCTGATATTTTAGTATACGAGTTTGGAATTTCTACAGTTATCCGATGCTTATTGTTGAAGTGATACCATTCATCATCGCCCACAATCGAACTTATTTGAACTCTTGACGCTTTGGCTGCTTGATTTTTATTGATTATGACAACAATTAAATAAAAAGAAAATTGATTAGCTTAATCTTGAGAGAACGCGCGTAATGCTGTCGCATCGTTGTCAAGCGAAAAATGTGATAAATGCTACAGGTTTTTCTCCGCAGACATGAAAAGTGAGAAAATGAAAACTTGTGGCATACTAACAAATAGCTAATTTAAAGGATAGAACATCTTAACAACAACGAAACAGGGCGAATAAACAAGCCATAACTAACAACACCTTGCATGCATACAACATTCATGTAGTCGCGTTTCGATGTTTGCTGCATCGTTGGAGCATAAT
The DNA here is from genome assembly GCA_029228625.1 of Pseudolycoriella hygida. NCBI lineage: Eukaryota > Metazoa > Arthropoda > Insecta > Diptera > Sciaridae > Pseudolycoriella > Pseudolycoriella hygida. The sequence goes on from CM055404.1 coordinate 144,208,206, forward strand.
CCTTTTCAGTTAGAATGAGCATGTAATTGTCTCTGATGGCTGTATCGTTCAGAGTGTATTCTGGTGTAAAAGACAAGCATAAAGTAAAATTAATGTTTGATGTAAAGTAAAACTGTAAGGCTATCTACAGTTGCTTGATTCAAGCGAAAGAATGTCAATAATATCTCTCAAGTTAAGTTAAGCTTTGTCAGAAATTTAATTGCTTTTTTCACTTTTACACAGCCATTCTACACCAACCTCCGTTTGAGAAAATAGGTAGCAATATAACAAACAACAATAAATAGATAAAAAACCATTGAAATGCCTGAAAAAAAGCAGATGTCAGTTATGGACAGCCCCTAAGTGTATGAAATTACATCCACAAATTTAATTGGAAATTGCCGAAAGGGCAATATGGAAAAACCCGTCCGAAGCAACGGTGAAAAACCTCTCCATTTTTGTTTGAAAGGTCTGGGCATGTCTGACAATGTATGGAAGAAATTTTCAGGATTTCGCGCTTTTGGACTCACGCTACGCGACCTTAAACGATATTTGGTTGTTTTTCGTGAATATTTCGTCATTGATCAGGTTTTTTGTTCAGTGTTGTAAAGAAAAAAATAGCGAACATTTTTGTCAATCAGAGGACTCTCCTCTAGATCCATGCTCTAGATCGATTCGAAGATCGGCGTGAAAATACTCCTCGACGACTTGAACGCACAGATTGGCAAGGAAAATTGCTTTAGGAGTGTAGCAGGCATTCATAGCCTCCACGACCTGAGCAACGACAATGGGTGTAGAGTGTGTACCTTTGCAATGTCGAAGGGTTTGGTGATAAAGAGCACACAGTTCGAGAGAAAGGACATCCACAAGGTAACCTGTACCTCTAACGACGGACGAACTCAAATCCAGATAGACCACGTGCTCATCGACGGAAAATTCAGCTCAAACATCATTAACGTAAGAAGCTATAGAGGAACCCTGCATGAATCTGACAAAGAAATGTGGGAGACAAGAACGTGCGACCGAAGTTTAATGTCGGAAAGCTGAAGAGCGATGAAACGGTGACCATATATCAAAGGAACATCGAAAGTTTCATTGAACAACATAATGACGACCACCTGAGCTCAAATGAGATGATAAGACAGAATAACGAAATCATTAAGCAAGCTGCGGACGAGGTTCTTGGGAGACTTACGCGGAACCGAAACAGTCACTGATTTGATGATGAATGTCAACGAGCTGTGGAGGAAAGGACGGTAGAGCGCCTTATAACAAACACGCGCAGTAAGGTGGAAGCTTACAAGCCTAAGAGGATCCAGGTGTTCAGATTGCTGAGGAGGAAAAAGCGAGAGCACCTAAATCAGGAAATCAGCAACCTGGAAGCGAACAACAGAAATGGGAACGTAAGAGACTTCTACAGGATGACGAAGCAACAGCGCAAACAATTTCAACCAAAATCCATCAAGATGAATGACGAACATGGCCAACTACTGACTGACACGAAAGAGATAGCGAATAGATGGGCGGAGTTTTTTCATGACCCGCTGAACAAACAGACAAGGCAACTTCCTCAACGTACTGAGCAGAAGGGTGAGCCGAGGATCGAAAGCCCGACTTACGGAGAAGTGACAGAAGCCATCCACAAACTCAAGCCGAACAAGTCTCCAACAAGGACAACATACCAGCCGAACTGATCAAAGCTGCAGGACCTGACGTATGGCACCGACTGCATCAAACAATAGTCAAAGTATGGAACGAAGAAAGAGTACCGGAGGACTGGCCGGAGACTACCGATTTTTAAAAAGGGAGCAAGAGTGGAATGTAAGAACTACCGAGGTATATGTCTACTTAACGTAGCGTATAAAGTACTGGCAGAGATACTTTATAACCGCTTAGTGATCTATTCTGAAGAAATCACTGGAGACTACCAGTGCGGATTTAGGGGAGGCAGATCCACAACCGACCAGATTTTTACAATTCGGCAGACAATGGAGAAAGCATGGGAATACAACAGAACAATACATCAGCTATTCTTAGACTACAAACAAGCATATGACTCAATTGATAGACCAGCGTTATTCGGTATTATGGAGTAGTTTGGGATACTGAAGAAGCTAATAAACCTGACGAAAGCAACTTTGACCGATACCAAGTGCAAAGTGCAGATTCTAAACTTTCAACCAAATCCATTCGACACAAACACCGGACTATGTCAAGGAGATAAGCTTTCGGCAATTCTATTCAATCTAGCGTTGAAGAAAGTCATCAGAGTTATGACAGTGAAATTTAACGGGACAATATTCACGTCATCAAAACAAATTACTGCGTTCGCCGACGATGCCGATTTAATGGGACGGGGAACGATTGCGAACAAGGAAATGTTTGTCGAAATGGATAGAGAAGCAGACACGATTGGACTGGAAATCAGTGAGGATAAGACGAAATATCTTACGCTAGACAGGAAACGTATTGGACAAAACAATTGACGATTACAACTTCGGAGTTGTCCAGTCATTCAAGTACCTCGGCTCAATCCTAAACACTGAGAATGACGTAGACGAAAAGATCAAGACGAGACTGATGCAGGGAAACAGATGTTTCTACACACTGAAACACCTGTTCAGAATCTCGCTGCTCAGTCGTAACACGAACTTCCCCTATACAAGACACTGATCCGACCCATCGTAATGTACGGCTGTGAAACATGGTCTTTGACACTGAAGCAAGAATCGCTACTGAACTGCTTTGAAAGGAGAGTGCTAAGATCAATATGTGGACCACTATGCGAACAAAGACAATGGAGGATAAGAACGAACAGAGAGCTGACAGAAATCTACGGGGACGAAACACTAGTCGGTGCTATTAAATCTGCCAGACTGTGATGGGCATGTCATGTATCGAGAATGGACGAGGATCGAATGCCAAAGAAGGTAATGGACCGAAACCTCGACAACAACAGAGCCAGAGGAAGACCCCGGAAGAGATGGCTAGATGGTGTTGAAGAAGACGCGCGAAAGTTGGACGTTGGGCAGTGGAGAAGTCTGACCCAGGATCGCTCCAGATGGAGAAACGTTGTAGAGTCAGCCAAAACCCGCTTGGGTTAGTAAGGCTGATAAGTAAGTAAGTAATTATATTTTTGAAAAGTCTCCAGCAGTAAAATTCCAATTCTAGACGTCGCGTCGCTTTAAATTGACTGGCATAAAGTGCCTAGCGTCTAGTCTTAATATAGCGTCGTTTTTCACTTTCCATCAGGCAAAGTAGCCGCCTGTCGGTAGTGTCATCCGATTAGGGGCCATCGTACGTATGTATGTACGTACGTACTCCAAAATGACAGTTTTTATACCCCCTCCCCCCTCGTACGCAAAAATGAATGGGAAAAAAAATTGAAATGTATATGAAGCTTACGTCCCCCTCCCCCCTGGTGCCATCCCTTTTCATTCATATCATTCATATTCAATCGTAGATGAATAGGATTCGTGATTCTAAACGAAGAGAGCGACACCACATTCACATATAGTTGTGAAAAAGTGAACTAAATGAAATCATCTTCAGCTGTCAAAGAACAATTGGACAAAAATGATTTCAAGAGATGGAAGCTCTTTCTATGCTGAAATTGCATTTTAATAGTTAATATTTTGACCACTATCTCTGTCATGGCTCCACTTTCTACGTCAAAAAGGCATTTCAATATTTTTCCGGTAGGCACCGACTCTTTGACTCTTTCGCAGTGAGGAGTCAGATAGAATGTGACAGTTCGAGCATACTTGCATAATGCCATCTATTGTCAAAGAGAATTGAGCAAGGAATTGGTCCCATGTTCGTAAGTAAAGGGACGGTTCGCAAGCAAAAGAGGCTAATTCTATACTGAGGTGTAAATTCAGCTATAAAATTTACACAGGTGTCACTACTTGACGTTCGAGGACGTTTCACAATCAATTTCTTGCGTTGTCGATAAATTTTGACTGGAAGCGGTCACTGTAAAGTGCCTAGCGATTAGTTTTGATTGACTACTGGAAATTTGTATTGTATGATGTGAAGCTTCAACTGCGAACCGTCAGTTAAACGTTCTTCGAAGTTGTTGATATGACTGCAAGCGGTTACCTAAAATTTGCTCTGCGGTGGTTTCAATTAAGAGTGGCCTTAAGAGTGGTTTATGTCAAGGTTAGGCTGTGGTACCGATGCTCAAAGTGTGACCTTTTGTTACTCCCGTGTGATCATTTTGATTATATTGTTGACAGAAATTCTAGACTCCGCCTAAGTTCCTACGCAGTTGAGAGATTTCAACCTCACGCTAGATGAAGTATTGTTTGACAAAACCGTTAACAGAAAGGAAATGGGTAACGACCATCAAAAACAGACCCATAAATGTCAATTTATGCTTCAAAATTCATTGCGTTCAATTGAATAAAAAAAAATTACCGAACACTGTTCTTTCGAAATATTATTCAATGTAAGAAAAAACTTTAAATAAAATTATACTCAAGTAAAGTGATTGTCCCATTCCCATAGTGACTCGTTATGATGATTTTCCCTCCAGTAATAGTGTTCTTATGGTATCACTAAGAAAAATTATAAAATGTTTTTCCCTCAAGCAACGAATCACAAGTATGAGAGAATACAAATTGATGAGTCGTACGCTCTATCTTCCCACCGGTCGGTGTGGAAAACATATTTCGTGCTGAAGTGTTGCTTTTATCGATAAAATCGAGGATAAAATTGAAATTCAATTAAATTGCCTTGTCTAACATCAAAACAATTTGCCACTAAATTGGATTGTGATGCGACTATTGAAACAAATTAATCGAATTACATGGTAGTATGATGATAACAACAAATTCTCCACGAGCCGGAATTGGCGGACGTTCACAGACGCATCGGCTTCTGTCAAAATATTTATAGCGAAATTCTTGATGAAATTCAAAAAACCTCAAGCAGTCCATGTTCACTGGTATGCAGTTTATGCATCTCAGCTTCGCTAATTATTTTTCAGATCCAATGCCGTATCTCAAAAGTGATGGCGGAGAAATTCTACCTCTGAGCAGAGGCCTCTTTCATACTTTTTTTTACTTTTTTCTTGAAAACTGTTGAACCTTCGACTACTTCTATCACAGCAAAATTTCTTTATATAACGAAATGCATGAAAAAGAGTATGGCCCACTCAACTTTGACAACCACCCCCCCCCCAAACTGGTGTTCGCGCCTTCTAGAAAAACAGTCTAGATACGGTACTGTTCAAATTTTCAAATAGTGCAACAAGGAGTAGGGAGTAAGTATTTCTTTCTTCTTTTAATTTTTGAATCGTACATTGGACTTGCGTCACGGGTAAATTACTACCGTGCACCCATGATACTTTAATTATTATTTATGAAAACTTAAGACAATATAATTTGATTAAAGGATGTAAGGCGCCACTCACAGTTAACAGATATTTGATCTTTATTGCAATATTGGAAATGTAAGAGAACACCTTCATAGTTTAGGGTGGCATAGGATGGGGTTAATGCAAAAATATCTGAAATGTGTGCTCTTTAATTTAATATTAAAACTTTGACAACACAATCTGTTACCAACTTTTAATGATATTTTCAGGTAAAACAAAATTTTAAACAGAGACACAGACCCGTACGTATTCGTAATCCTTATCAAGTAAAAGCTTCACTTTATGTGCGAGATTGGTGTCAAGTAATGAACAATATATGGGTAATTCCATTGGGAAATGTAACATAGGGATCACTCGGATCTGATTAAGAGTAAACACTGCTTACAAAAGAGCCATCTGTCGGAATCTTTTCAACTAATGAAAATTTGTATGGAAAAAGTCGCAATTTTCTGTAACGAATGCTTATGTGGTCATTACATACTTAACCTATTCCCAAACAAAATTGCGGAAACACTTTTGGAGAAAACATTTACATTTGCTAGAAATGTGAATTCCAATATTTCACCGCAAAAGTGATTGCTCAATTAATCTTTAGCTGAATAATACATTTAAATGACAGAAAACATTTTCTACGAGTCAGAAATGGATAAAAACTTTTTGAGTTGATACATTTGCAAATATTTGTAAACGTCAAAAGCCAACAAAGATGGCGGCCATTTTTATTTGCAATCATCAACTCAAAATATTTTGTATTCATTTCTGACTTTTAGAAAATGTTATCTGTCATTTAAATTGATTATTCAGTTAAAGATTAAGTGAGCAAACACATTGGTCGAAAAAATTGTGCGTTTTGAAGTGTTTATTAAGTGGAAACGCTGAAAGACTGACTTTTGCGGCGAAATATTGGAATTCACATTTCTATCAAATGTAAATGTTTTTTCCAAAAGTGTTTCCGCAATTTTGTTTGTGAATAGGTTAATGGATTTAATCATTAATTCCAATTAAATCTCTGAGTGCGGTACCCCTCGTTTTTCCCACTAAATCGCATATGGCCAACAACTTTCTAGAAGGTTGTAAGGCTGTATCTCATTCAGAAAACAGTAAAATGAGCGTTCCTACATTACGTTTTACCCAACTACATCGTGGAACTACCCATATAATTGAGCACAAATGTTACTTAAATCAATCAAACGTCAAGTCTCCTCAAAAACACTCTCGCGTATATAGTAAAACATTATACGATACTATGAAGTACTATGAATTCAAAAAGTCTTCGTACATACTAACAGTAACACACAATGGCTGAATGACAGAAATCCTTTGTTGTATGTTCGACGACTTTTTGAATTCACCATATATAGCTCGATGTGTATGTACTTGGCCAATTTCATCGGTATGTTAAGAGGGAACGTTATTTTCATTTCATTCACTCTTAGTACACTATCCATAATAAATTGAGATAAAACATAGCGTTCCCTTTCAACAACACATTCTACCCCGCGTTACCATTACGAATTTGCTTGAGTTACCATTGTTTTATTCAAAGTGGAAGATTTTTCATATTGTGTGAATGAAACTACATTTGGTGTACACTCAAATTCTATAGCGTTTACATAATGTACAAAATAGAAATGCTGAGGGAATGGTCCTGACACTAAAATTTAAAAGCAACGCAATTACATTTCAACCATTTACAACTTTTCGTCTCAAGTGATGGGAAAATATTTTCCGTCACAACCCATACACTCTCACGTATACAGAAAAATATTTTTCAGAATAACATTTTACATTTCAGAATAACATTTGAGTGTATGTAACGCAGGGTAGAATGCAGAGCCTATTATTTGGGAACAAATTTCCAAAATTCACTAAACTTTCCCAAAATTTCCCAAAATTTATCAAAAATTCTCAAAAATTCCCAAAAATTCCCAAAATTTCCCAAAAATTCCCACAATTTCTCAAAAATTCCCAAAATTTCCCCAAAAAAAATATAAAAAATTTCCAAATAACAATTTAATAGTAAACTTTATGATGAAGGACAAGTTGAAAATTCGAAATTTTGGATTGTCTGCTCAGCAAAATTTTTATTTTTAAATTTCAATCTTTATTAGGCTCCAATACCTTCGTTTCGGCACTAATTTGTATTTTCTGCGAAGTGTGATAGCTGAAATATGCACTAGGGCTATCCTCATAAAGGTCCTCCTTGCGTTGTGAGGGATTGAAATCAAAATTTCCCAAAAAAGTATAAAAAAATTCTCAAATAATAGGCTGTGGTAGAATGGGTTGTTAAAAGTTAACGCTGTGTTTTATCTCAATTTACTATGGATAGTGTACTTAGAGTGAATGAAATAAAAATAACGTTCCCTCTTAACATACCGATAAAATTGCCGTGTAATTTTTGGTCGTGTGTTAGTGTGTTTTTTTCAAGTTATTTAGTATTTCAACATTGATATTTAGCCAGATGGCAATTCCACGGACTTCATCGTTCTCAATCATGAAATTCTCAGTACTTACAAAATGATATTCATAGGAAAGTAAGTAACTTCAAGTTGAAGGATTAATCATTATGACACACGCTTTTACATAAATATCATTTTGTAACAACTGAGCATTTCGAGCGTGGGAACGACGTTTTCGTGGAATGGCCTCAGAATTGGTAAAGAAATAAGACTCAAGTTCCGTTGTGTCCTCGAACTCCGGGCAGCTCGTTTCATATGCTTCCGCCATGTACACCAAGATGATGGAAAGTACGAGACCAGAGAGTTGATGCTTTGAATATTGATCCTGAAGTGGTAACTGACGCACTAATTGTTGTTTGCACCCTACATTTTAATGAAGATGATTTCGAAAGAGGTAGAACTGACGTAAGCTTTGCATTGAAGACAACAATTTAAATTACGCGAATTACGAGGGAGGAGGGGGTAAAGGGAAACCCGACGAATTCGGACGGTGGGGAGAGGGGGGTTATGAGAAACGTGACGTCCGGTTGAGAATTTGTGGTTTTGTCAAACTGTCAAGAATTTATAACTTATAACTGGGAGCATGTCCGAGGTTGTTTCTCGAGAGAGAAACGCAGACTTTTCCTGTACTTTCCTTGACAGTTTGTTAGGAGCCATCCATAAATGACGTCCTATAGTTTTGGTCATTTCTAGACCCCCCCTTCCCACGTCCAATAGCGTCCAATTTTACTAACCCCCCCAAAAAATGACGTCCAAGTGAAAGACCCCCCCCCCCCCAAACAAAAACAAAATATAGAAATTTTCAGTTCCACTTTGCACATATGTTTTTTCTTTTATTGCCGGACAGATACAAGTTTGTTAAACTGGATTTGACATTTTGACATCTGGCGTGTAATCGATGGAATAAAAACTCAAATCAATGAAATAATTTGATCTTCATGACAGAGACATGGTAAAAATTTGAATGAATGATTTTTCGGCATTTTCTTAGTATTTTTTTGTTGGACGTCCATAAGGTCATAACCCTCCCCCCGTTCGGCTTTTCATACTCCACCCCTCCCCTAGTATAGGACGTCATTTATGGATGGTCCCTTAGAAGAAAAACGTACGTAAAAATGGCAAAAGTATTCATTCTACAATAAAAAAAATTTTTAACTCAAATTTTTCATTGCGGGAGGGGGGGGGGTAATGAAATCAAATGTCATTATTGGGGGAGGGGGGGTTACTATAAAACAGGACGAATTCGGACCAGAGGGTAGTGCGGGGGGTCGGAAAATTGTCAAAATAACCGAACGTCTCATGTGAATGGCCCCTTACCATTTGGTTTAACTACGTTACATTATATCCCAGTACCAGCAACGCCACCTTACTGCAAGTAGTTAATCCCTCTACTGTCATTTGAGGGGAACATCGACGCTTGTCTTATATCAATAATACTTATTTTTCGCTACGCTCGTATGGCAATACCATCATATCTACAGCAGTAGAAACAACGTTTTTTGCAATTGTGTCTGTTTACCTACATCAAACCTTGCGAGAAAACTTTTCAGTGGAGTACGTCACACAATTGCACACAATTGCACTCAATAACTTAGTCTGTATGAAACAGTGTGAGAAAAGATTTTTCATTAAACTTTCTCTCACTAATACGAGAAAGTAAATGATGAAGTCACTTCGTTACGGAAAACTTTGTTCGATGCACGTGTCGCATGATGGTATTTTATCGCACTCGATGTCTGTCGACATCGGTTTCGCCTCCGATCGGCATCTGACATAGATAGGCGATAAAATGCCTTCATATGACACTAGTATCGAAAGTTACAATTTCAGTTTCTATCCAAAGTAACGAGTTCAAGACAAATGGTCAATCAAATAGAACTTTTTTCTTGACTTTATAAATGAGTAGATGAATCCGAGCATTGCTCTTCTCTGTGCACTTTCGCGCTCTGTTACTTTTAATACGGGTAGCCCGCGTATATTAATAAATTAAGTGAAAATGTGAACTGAAAACAGGCTAAAAAGTCGAAAAAGGGTTATGCTTTAGCCTCAACAAATTTTTTTTAGTCTGTTTACTTCGAAAAAATTAGGCTCGAAAAATCAAACGTGTCCGCACACCTCTTGCCTCTTGCCTTGTCCCCGAACCTCAAGTAGTGGCACCTATCTTATTTGCATAGCTGAGTTTACGCCTCGATATAGAACTAGTCCTTTTCTCTAGTAGCGCCATCCATGCCTTCATAGCTGAATACTGACGAACATTAAACTAATTCATTACTCAATTAGTTCAATGTTATGTATTCAGCTATGAAAGAATGTGAAGAGAGATGGAGCCACTAGAGAAAAAGGACTAGTTCTATGTTGAGGCGTAAAATCAGCTATGAAAATAAAGTAGGTGTCACTATTAAGGGAGAAAAAGTACCCAGTTTTACATTTTCAGATGGTCCAGTGAAAAAAAAAATGAACTTCAAATGTCTTCAGAATCCATCAGGCAGTGAACTCAAGTGATGCAAATTTAATTAAAAGCCATATAATCGCCTTTAGATGTGAGGAATTAGAAACATTTTTGCAGAACTATAACAGTTTTCTCTTTTTATATCACAATTTTCAACGTATGAGTCATCGGCCTCACTACAAAGGGTCACTAAACTCCAAGAAGCTTTGCAATAGACCGTGTCATGTGCGTGTGTTGTGTGTGGTGACATCTACGCTTTTTTCATAGCTGAATTAACGTCTCAACTTAGAACTACTCTCTTTTCTCAAGTGGCGTCATCCATGCTTTCCTAGCTTAATACGGACAAAAATAAAACTAGTGACACAATCTATAGAGTGAGGATGTAGTTGTAGTTGTTTGTCGAACCTTATTCAGCTACGAAAGAAATGAATGACGCCACCCACATGACGACAGGGGTACTTTAGTTTTATATTGATCCGTATTCAGCTATGAAAATAAGCGGATGACGCCACCGGCAGGCCTGATGAAAAGTGATGCAAATCACGCTCTTAAAAGTCTCGATTTGTGGACTAAAGTACAAATATTAAATATTGTAAGTAATCTAATAACTTACCAACGTAGAAATAAACCTGAGAGTCTTCTTAGTATACTTCGTACGGGCTGAACATGATGGAAATGGATGAAAATGAGTGGACATTAAATTTGCTTTATTAATTTTTTAACAGTATGTTGCCGACTTTATGAAATAATAAAAATTTCAGGAAGCAAAAACTTTTCGAGTTTTCGAGTATGGAATTAAACATACGACTGACATGTGGGTGAACATTTCCATTAATGAAATAGACACAGAATTCAGAAGTAAGCAGAGATGTAGTTACATCACCATTGCCCTGGACCTGGTTGACAAAGTTCGATATTCGTTCCCCAACCTAACAAAACATATTTTTGCGATTTATTTTATTGTAAGTAAGGCCATCAACGTCAGTTTCAATGTCTTAACTTAGAGAAGACATTTTGATTACGAACCTCTTTCTGTCTCTAATCGTGAAATTGTACAAACTACACCTCTACAAGCCGGTGTTAAACTTTTTCTCAACCCGGCTATCAGATTTCCTTTTATATCTTTTCAACCCTTTTAACGTCTTCTGGAAAATATTTTATATTTTAATTTATTACCTTTGTGACATAAAGAAAATTTCTTTCGGGCTGAGCAAATGTTTGAGTAGTGTTCCTTCCTCAAATGAAACAAATATAAAAAATACGTTTTTCATGTCGAATTAATTAAACTGAAGACAACGATAGGTGCACCTGCCATGCCGAGTAGCTCTTTGACGTGTAACGAATGAAGACTAGAGTTGTTAACTTCTTAGAAATGTAAGCTAAAATAATTGCAAGAGTCCGTAGTCTTTCAATAGTAAACTTGTATGTTCTGGTTGAATGTAAATAGGTCGGAAGAGAAGATTCTTACACAATCCATTAGCTGTAGATTTACATAGCAACGCAAAAGTGACAGTTGCGAAATTTTTCGAATTAGCCAGCCCCGAATTTCATTCATTAATCGAAAGTTATGAATGAAATTTGGTGTTGCCATATTGTTATATTATTTCGCATCTGTCATTTTCGCAGGTGCATGTCGCTGGCACTGCCACCATTTAGGGCTACACATTTAGGGCTGGCGATAGAGACCGGTCTCAGTGTTTAGGGCTACCATAGAACGCTAGCCCTAAATGTTTGAAAATTGAAAACATGTCGTTTTGACGGTTGGAGTCGTTGTCACATTACGAATGATTTTGGAAGTAGCTCATAATTTGGGGCTAGCTAATGGCTGACGAACGAAACCGGTCTCGAGCGTGCGCATTGTAACAAGTTGAATACAAAGGTCAAAACTGTACCTAACCTGACGTTGAATGGTATCAATCACAACAAAAACCTTTTTAAAGGTAGAGTGTGACACAGTCCGTAAATCCGCTTCCAAAATTAATGATATCGCTTGAGGTGACGCTATCGCAGATAATACGCAGAATTTCGTTTGAATGGAACCTTGTGTTAAAAGTTTTGATTTCCTGAA
>CM055404.1:144229660-144256514 GCA_029228625.1 Pseudolycoriella hygida
AAAAATTTTATTCGCCGGAAATTTTTTTTCGCCGAAAATTTTTTCTCCAAAATTTGTTTTTCTATTCATCCAAAACTACTGATATCAAAACAAAAACCCTTTTTAAAAGGGAAACGTGACGCAAATCCTTCCAAAACAAATGATATCAATTTGGGTGACGCTTACAGCTTCGGAACGCAAAAAATTCTTTTGCAATATTTTCACTTTTGATGAAAAAAATGCGTCACAAATGCCGGACCCTACCAAAGTAATAATTTTCTGCGCTTTCAGATTTCCCACGCCAAAAATTTTGTTACCCTTACTCCACACATCACGCAAAACTTATTTTTTTTTCGTGTCAAATCTGAAAGAACAGAAGAACTATTACGTTGGGAGGGTCCGGCATTTGTGACGCATTTTTTTAATCAAAAGTGAAATTATTTCAAAAGAATTTTTTGCGTTCCCAAGAATTAAGTTCGAAGATGTGCAAAATCGGTCAAGTGGCTCCGGATATATGGTCGAAAAAGTGACCAAAAACATGGTTTTTCGAGGGTCAGTGAAACTTTTTCGCAAATATCTCAGCAAGTTCATTTTGGTGTCAAATGAAAGCATTTGATCTCACAAAACTGAGAATTTTGTTTTGTGGAAATTGGGTCGGTGGTCTGGTCTGGGACTGGGACCTATGAAATGGACGAAATTGAGTTTCTTGGCCATAAACGAAAGCAGACGGTTTTTCGTCTATATTTGCTCAACTATGTAATATGGAGATTTACTGTCAAAAGCAAATTTGTAGAGAATAAAGTGTTAGAGAAAAGTTTTAGGGGAAAATGATCCATTTCAGAATTTGGCGGAATGACTCATATCTCTGACACTATTGAAGTTAGAAAGTTGCTTCCAAAGACAACGTTGTAGAGAATAAAATTTTAGTGAACCCGTGTCTGAGGGTTTTCCCGAAAAATATCCCAATCATTGGGATTCGGTCACTTCTAGAATCGGGAGGGATGACTCATATCTCTGGAACAATGACAGATATCCGGAATACATATTCTACAATTGCCGTACTTCCCCCCACCGCCCCCCCCCCCATCACTTTTCGTCCAAATTCGCCGACCCCCTCCACCCTCCCCCCTTTTGATGGACGTTTTGATGGAACTACATAATTTTCAGATTGTGTCAAACCTGCGATTTCGAGTAACCCGATGAATGGAAATTCGATGTTCTGTAGAAAGGTGGATGAGCGGCTCACTGATACAGGTAGGTTTCTGTTCGCTTTTTCGCTTCAACGCGAAATAATTGTCACCGTGTTTTAGGGGTAAGAACTACAAGAAGTAAGGCGAGAAACTTATTCGATGACATAGAAAAAGATTTCGAATTTACATTGGGTCGATCGAACGTTTCCTTCGAAGCGCCATCAAAGATGCAATTTTCTTCTGCAGCGTCAATGTTTCCAGTTGCAACAAGAAACGAAACTCGATTTTCATCGCTTAAAAAGTGTTCAAAGGAGGAAGACGAAAACCTGATTGCTGATCCAGATTATGAGTCAGTGCTACAAAGGTTCAGATCAAATCTCTCCGAGAACCCAACGTTTGCTGGTTTTACAACTCTCACAGGAAGACCAATTTCCGTTACATCAGAGATGATATCAAAGAATAAAAATATCTTCCACAACGTGGAAGTGTCTGCAGATGAAATTAAGAAGATGTCTACATGGATCGACGACAATGACTCAAGTACCAGGCCGATCAATTCGTTGTTCACTTGTACTGCAACAGCCGGAGGGAGTCACATTCCAGCGTCATCAACTTTGCTATCAAAGACGTCGAACTTCTTCCAGAATATGGAAACCTCACCAGATGAATTGAAGCCGATGGACAATTGGATCGATAGCAATGAATCCAATCGAGCACCGAGTTCAACATTTGCCGGTTTTACAACTGCAGCAGGGAAAGAAATTCTAGTCTCACCCGATCTTCTAACAAGGAAATCGAGTATTTTCCAAAACGTTCGAGTTTCTGAAGAAGAGCTGAGGAAAATGAATTGGTTTGATGACAAAGAATCGACCAGCGACCTTTCGGGAGTTAAACAAAGCAATTCAGATCACGATCCGCCGAAACGTTCATTCGCCAGCTTTACCACTGCCTCTGGAGCTCATATACCAGTGTCATCAGAAATGATGAACAACAAAACGAATTTCTTCCAGAATGTGAAGGTTAGTGAGGAAGAGATAGACAAAATGGACTCATGGATCAGTGACGACAAAGGTACGAAGTCGACCGATTTGTTCCGCGAAGTAACGAATATTGCGCAGAGAGAAACGGATACAAAACGAGTGTCCGTCCAAACGTTGATCAAACCGAGTCCACTGCGAAAAATGTCTATGGTCAATAGTTTACGAAAACTGGAAGTCAAATCGTTGAAAGAAAATTCTGGAGCTGGCGGATCGTTCAGCCCAATAACACCAACGACTTCGCGATCTTTGGTTTATGTGACACCAACGAATAATTCGAAAACCTTCACTCAAGAAGCGCGTGAAATCGCTCAAGTTATTTTGCAAGACGATGAGAAATTTGCCGATCAATCGACACCAACGAAGGGGCAAACTCCTGGTTATGCAACTGCTTTTAAAGCTGAATTAAACGTTGCGTCAACACCGATCCATAGAGCCGACAACTTTCGTAACAGACCGACCCAAAGACGATTGGTGGAGAAGTTTGACGATCTTGCTAACGAAGCTGCTTTCGAAGCGGACGTTTCATTAGATTCGACCAAGGTTCGAGTATCGTCCGACATTATTTCATTGCGAAGACAAGCTCTTGATGAACAACAACGAAACGCTGGGAAAAAATCAAATGTGAAAGCAGTGCCTAGTGTGTTGTTCATCAAGAAGTTGACTTCAACACAAGTGAATTGGAGAGAATTCGTCGAAAACAGTCGACCGGCAAATACTCTCCCAACGACCACGAAACTCTCCAGCAATGTTCTTAACGTTACTGCAGAAGATGCGGCACAATTCAAATTCAATGGGTGGGACTATTATTCGGAAGAATATTGTCGTGAAAACGTGGACGGAATCTTTCTTCCAGATGACATTGTCGTCATAATGGACCAAAATTGTCAAATCGGTGTCGACGAATTATCAGCGGCGTTTCTCAACTGCCCAAGCGTCGATCCATCTCTCATCCACCACAAGTGGATTGAAAACCATACGAAATGGATCGTCTTGAAGTTAGCTGCCATGGAGCGTTCATTTCCTAATCGATTCGCTGGACAAGCTCTCACTTTGAACAACTTTGTGATGCAATTGAAATACCGATACGAACGTGAAATTGACCGTGTGGAACGGTCAGCTATTCGTAAAATATGTGAAATGGATGACGTACCGGCTAAGCGAATGGTTTTGTTCGTCGCTAGGATATCGAAAGGTGGCTCCATCTGTGAAATTGAACTGTCGGATGGTTGGTATAGTCTGCCGTCGACTTTAGATTATGAAATGACAAAGTTTGTGAACAACGGGAAAATCAAACTTGGTACGAAGCTAGTCATTCAGGGGGCCAGTGCATTAGGTTTAGATAGTGGCTGTCATCCATTGGATGTAAGTATTTCGAAATTGTAATCCAAAAACAGATTCCAAAATTCCCACAAAAACTCATTCCACTTTGGCTGAAGATTTTCCCTTAATTTTGTTGGTAGTCTCAATTTGTTCAAGAAAATTTCATTGTCTTTAAGGTTGCCAGCAACGTGAAACTGAAAATTTGCGCTAATTCCACGAGACGTGTCAGGTGGGACACAAAACTTGGTTATTGCAAAAATTCTACACCTTTTACTATAACTTTACGGTCGGTCCTATCGAGCGGTGGTAACATAAGTAAATTGAGAATTTGTGTACTTCGAGTCTATCCGGTGGTTTACATCAATCCAAAGAAATTATCAGGTAAAAATCTACATTATGCCCTTCCTGTCTTCTATGAAATATACTAATCTTGCCCAGCGCAACTAAACATTAGAAGCTGTCCTCCCGTTGAATCATCGGTGATTTATTTGTTAACGATCGGTCAATCATCGGTGACTACCCGGTGAATTATCGGTGACTTCCCGGTGAGTTATCGGTGATTCCCCGGTGAATAATCGGTGATTCCACAATGAATAGTCGGTGATTCCATCGTGAATCATCGCTGATTCCACGGTGAATTATCGCTGATTCCACTGTGAATCTTCGCTGATTCCAAGGTGAATCATCAGTGATTCCCCGGTGAATCATCAGTGATTTCCCGGTGAATCATCAGTGATTTCCCGGTGAATCATCAGTGATTCCCCGGTGAATCATCAGTGATTTCCCGGTGAATCATCAGTGATTTCCCGGTGAATCATCAGTGATTCCCCGGTGAATCATCAGTGATTCCCCGGTGAATCATCAGTGATTCCCCGGTGAATCATCAGTGATTCCCCGGTGAATCATCAGTGATTCCCCGGTGAATCATCAGTGATTCCCCGGTGAATCATCAGTGATTCCCCGGTGAATCATCAGTGATTCCCCGGGGAATCATCAGTGATTCCCCGGTGAATCATCAGTGATTCCCCGGTGAATCATCAGTGATTCCCCGGTGAATCATCAGTGATTCCCCGGTGAATCATCAGTGATTCCCCGGTGAATCATCAGTGATTCCCCGGTGAATCATCAGTGATTCCCCGGTGAATCATCAGTGATTCCCCGGTGAATCATCAGTGATTCCCCGGTGAATCATCAGTTAATCCCCGGTGAATCATCAGTTAATCCCCGGTGAATCATCAGTTAATCCCCGGTGAATCATCAGTGATTCCACTGTGAATCATCAGTGATTCACCGGTGAATCATCAGTGATTCCCCGGTGAATCATCAGTGATTCCCCGGTGAATAATCAGTGATTCCCCGGTGAACCATTCCACTGTGGATCATCGGTTAACGATCGGTGATTCACGAATGATTCAGAGATGATTTTGGTCCCAAATGATGAAAATGATGACACGACTTCCTTCCTAATTTTATTACAATTCTCTAGATGTTCATTCGGAGAAAGTCGAAAGACGCCGCACTGTAAACGATGAACGAGAAAAGTTGAGTCTCGTTGAAAAAGTCTACAGCCAAGTGTGCAAAGAATTGGAAGAGGAAGAGAAAACTGCTCGTTACGAGAATCAGCCGCTGAAAATCGTCAAAATGGATCACATATCGTCCATCACCGATCCGGCTTATTTGTGTGATTTGATGGATGAAGACGTAGATCCAGCGCGAATTGAGGTAAGAGATTCGATCGCAAAATGTGTTTCCTTGGATGAGTAATTGGAATTTGTTATTTAGAATCAAATGACAGCCGTGCAGAAGGAAATGGTTCTAAACTACAAAGATCGTATGAATTGCTTGCGAAGCGAAACGATCAGAACGAGGGTTAACGAGAAACTGTCATTAGTGGAAAGAGACACTCGTAAATTTGTGCCACTATTGAGATTTAAAATCACCGATGAGAATTCATTTGACAAAACTGCTGTTGTGACCATCTGGAAGCCGACCGAAGAAATGCTTTCTTTGATCAAAGAGGGAACAGTCTACGAACTGACCGGATCATCAGCGCGTGGCACAATTTCTAACGAGTTGCAGATATACGCCGGAAAGGATGCTATTTTCAGGAAATTTAATGTCGTCAATCAAACACCAGCCTCTTTGGTGCGTCGTCATATCACCATTTTGGATATTCTTTCTCTTGAGCATATTCCTCTGAACGAGGTGGACACTAGCGGTATGGTCGTACATTTGGGTGAAATTTCCCAAAGACGTCAACCGGTTTATATCGCTGACGCTGACGAAAATATCGTCTGCATATATTTCTTTCAAAGCGTTAAAGATTTCGCTGTCGACGACATCGTTCAAGTGAAACAAATTTTGGCGATTAAAAATCTACAGTTGCGAAAGACTAGCAACAGCAAACCGATACCTTGCGCCTATGCCAACGAGAACACAATATTTACGGTAAATCCCCACTCTTCTGAACTGTGCAGTGCCATAGAAAGTCTAAAATCGCGATTCCAAACTGTTGAATTGAATGAGTTCATGGAATCGTGCATGGGAAAAATCCGAGCGCACAATTTTTCCCTGGCGTCCACACCTGTTCGTAAGGACTCTTCATTGTTACAGAAAACGTCAAGCTACACTTCTCCACTACCCGGTCATTCACCTTTGAACAATCAAAGTAGAATCGAACTATTGAGCAAATACGGCGATGCAATGGCAACTCCTCCTCTGCATATTAATTGTGTGAATAATAGTTTTAAATTACCAGTCTCCAAGACTTAGATCTATGTTGTTAAAAGTTAATTGTCGCCCACTCATAGCGTTGAATAAATTTATTTTTTCTTTCAATTTTCTTTTCCGAACACTCTTATGCCGACTCAGCAAGAGTTTCACCATAGAAATGATAAGTTGACACCGCTGTGTATCAATGCATGTGAAGTGAGAGAATTCTCTCCTATGAGAAATATGTCCATACTCGTGAGCACGGCGGTCACCATTGGCTTCATTTAATTTCAAACCAATTTTCCTTATCAAGTCGTGAGCATCGCGAGACCAAGGCCCCATTGTCTCTATGGCGAACGCGTTGAAGATTTATGTTCGGTCGTCCGATTCACTATACTTCCGATGTTTTGTGCGTTGAGGCTAATTCAGCGGTTCGACCGGCTTGTTTGCACGAAATGTTCACATGACTGGGGGCGAAGGCGAATGTGTCCCAGCAGGTTTCATCCCAGACAAGATAACGACCGCGGGACCAGGGAACCAACGTCAACCCATTGGGAGTCTTACCATCATTACTACAAAGGCCGGGAGGCTCGAGGTCTGCGTTAAAATGAATTGTAGATAGCGCCTGACATATGATATTGTTAGTTAATCTCCTTATGTCTTGGAAGTCTACCGGCACTACGTTGGCAGATTAGACCGTGTAACCCTAATTCATTGACAAATGTGCCGCACGAGCAAATGTGTGGGCGGCAGACAGGGGCGCCCAAGCGAAGTGCCATGCAAACACGAAAAATATTATTATCCAAAAACGTGCCGATGTGTCGAGATGGGATGACGTTAGTCCAGGAGTTTGATTCGCTACGCTGAAGAGCCAAAAATCTGGCTGTACAGATTTGATTTGTATGATTGAATTCGTCATTGATTATGCGATCGACATTGATGCTATCCCAAGCACACATGGGATAAATGAGAAATTGGTATCGTTGGGTTCAAAGTCAGCCATAATTCAGTGGCCTCACGCAGATGAGTTATGATGTTGTCGTCTGAAGAATTGAGTATTTGAGAGACGAGTAGCATCACACTATGAGCGGTACCCAAGAAAGCGGGAAGGGAGATGTCATTTAACTTGCTGATGTCGAGTCCACCACGATGGGTTGGCAGAGTCGCTTGTGTCCAAGATGAATTGTCTAGCTTGTAGTTCAAGATACCTTCCAATGTAACCTTAAGATTATCATCGAATAAAAATCCTGTCGAGTAACCAAAATGGTGATGCTCGAATCAAGTAGTTTAGCTTCGGCACGGCGAAACAGTTCTTTACGAGGAAAACTGCTGAATGCGCTGGTAAGCTCAGCATCCGATCGAACATGCGAAAAACGTCATTAAAAACTTTTGAAGCGAAGTTTTCGAGGCCGGAAACGAGTATTGGAGCTCCCAAAAGGTTAAAGTCATGGTCGTTGCTAAGTCGTTGAATTTGTGTACAATTTCTATGTCGATGTTACCAGAAGAAAAATGAAGTTCGCACTTAGACGGGTTGATTTCTAGGCCGATTTTGGACAAACGAATCAAATGAGCGAAATCGTCGAGAACAACCTCGGGGAGATTGCTAAGCGTACCGTCATCCTGAAACCAAACGCTGAGTGCGGAGTTCATATCGCGGACAATGTGATAATGGAAACAAGAATGAACCGCCAGGGTCGCCTTGTTGGACGCCGACACTCGACATAATGATGTTTGATTCGCATTTTTTGCATAGCGCACACAAAGAAGCGCCGCACAGATTTTGCAGACGATGGGATCAACATGTCCGCGTAATAAGAAATTGATTAAATCGGTAATAGCTTCGTTGCCGGCTGAAATGGAAATCGTATCCTTCAGATACTGAGGCCGAAAACCGTCCGGACCGGTGGCACAGCCACTCGCGAAACACGTAATTGATTTTTAGACTTGAGCGGGAGTCACTTGTAAACATTCGACATTATTGTCGGGTGCGGTCGGTAATTGATATGAGCTAGGCGCAGCGGGATGTTTCTCTTGAAGAGAGCGCAGGGTCTTTTCATTGAGTGGGGCGAATGAGTCGCTGGAGCTTAGTAACCGAACGGCGCCACGCACGTCGAAGCCATAATTTTGGATTCGACTCGTTTGAAGAAATTAGCTGACTTTGTCTTTGGTGTTAGATGGGATGGTATCTGCATTGAGGGATGTTTTCCTTCACCAAGGCGACAAGACTTCTGGCTTTATTTTTTTTATTCTGTCGAGGTATATGGAAGGCCTTGTATGCGAATGAAAATAAGCGATCCCAGGACGCTAGAGTATTTGAAGCAATGCAGTTTCTGACTAGCTGAGTGAACAATTTGGCGGCTGAGGGCAATTGTTGGTCTCAATTGTTATAAAAAATTCAACATTGAAATCCAAATTTCCTCAGAGAATTTGTTGTTGAGTAAACCCAACTATGAGAAGTCATTCGATACTTTTCAAATCTCTACGGATTAAATCCCGCAAACTTGGAATCAATCATGGGATACAACTCATTACGTATTACTTTTACTTTGAACGTGTAAGCTCTTATTTTGAATTATTTTGTCATTGACATGACGCTCAGACATTAACACATCTAGAACAGTTGGGTTATGGAGACAATTAGAAGAGATCAACATTTCGGCATCTACTGCCAATCTTCAGTCAAGTCATGCACCTTGACATGCTGATGGACGTGATGGACAAAGTGCTGACGTATCTATTTGTCTCAGTTAGAGGTATTTTTGGACTAGCGAAGTGTAACGGAAATGGTTACAGCTGCCATCTGTTGAAGTTTTGTATGAAACATTTGTTGCTCTAACCCTGAGTGTATTGTGTCCAAAGTTAACTCAAGAGCTTATTACGTTCATCAAAACCTATGCGATCTTATAGTGGCAGATGCCAACATATTGTAACTATGTAATGTGAGAGCTTAGTTTGATTTAAACTGTTGCACTTGTAATAAGCTCTTGAGTTAACTTTGGAGACAATACACTCAGGGTTAGAGCAAGAAATGTTTCATACAAAACTTCAACAGGTGGCAGCTGTAACCATTTCCGTTACACTTCGCTAGTCCAAAAATACTTCTAACCGAGACAAATAGATACGTCAGCACTTTGTCCATCACGTCCATCAGCATATCAAGGTGCATGACTTGACTGAAGATTGGCAGAACTCGACCCGAATTTTTTTCGGGTAATAGAACTCAGCCCGAACTTCTTTCGGGCGATCGGGTTTTGGGTCGAGCTACCAACAAGACGGGTCGGGACGTATTTTCATACACTTAAGAGTTAAGGCAATATTTGGGCCATTCCACGAAAACTCCGTTCTCACGCTCGCAATACTCAGTTGTTACAAAATGATTGATTAACATATTATATTTTACTTATTTATTTATGCATCCGATTTCGGCAGGCTCTTTTTCAAAAGAATCCCTCACATCTATTCTGATACTTACGGGTCTTTGGTTATGTTCATGTTTTCAACGCTCTTTAACCAAGCGATAACATTTCTATTTTGACCCAAGAACAACCAATTCTCCTTACCTTAAAAAACAATTTCTCGTCCTAATTCACGCTTTTAGTGCAGATTCGGCTTATGTCTAAGCTAAAAAAAAATTTGCGATTAAATTCATAATGTCAAACGTCGAAAATTCATTAGCTTGTCAGGTTATCACTTCATCATGAAATATGGTATACTTTGACATAAGCCCACGCGACGTCGCAAAAAACGCGTGGATTGTCATCAGACAAAATGTCATCAAAACATTTTTTTGCTAAAATGACCGAGACTTAAAGAACTTTCTACTTCAAATTGTATAACTTCTGGTCTTAAAACATTCATAGAAGACTCTGCCACTCTAATGCATGAGAGCGATAATTTCGATAGAAATATTTGTGGAATTAAATAATTAAGAGTCAGAACTGTAAATGAGATTCTCATAGCGTTAGATATTAGTTCATTATGTTGACTGTACAGTGTGACTCACTTGCACTTCTTCCGTCTTCCAAGTTTGAATTTTTTGCATTTCTTATGATTTGGAGCGGTGTGCTCTGATACAACAAGAGACAATTAAAATGTCATCTTTATAGGTCATAAAAATGTAATATCTAACTCAGCACTTTACGGTGGGCTATCAGCCGCCTCAAGGCGAATTTGAACACTTTGTCGGGCCTTCCCAGTGGCTTTAGAATTTTACGCTAGAGATGAGCAGGCGGGAGAATATTTCAAATCATGCTCGTGCCCGATAAGGAGTGGGCCGGACACGACACAAATTTAACGGGCGCGTTTCGGGGCGGGAAATTTGTCCGAACCTGACGAATTCATCGGCCGAAATGCCCGACTTAAAATTTATATAACAAATTTTATATGGAGAAAACAAATGAAAAATATCTTCATTTGAATGTTTTTATGACAGACACCGTGGTGTTTTTAGAACAGAGGAATTCGGTAGTTAAAATTAACACCAACCAGTACCAGTACAGATTTTCAACGAATTTCGCGGAAAAAAATTGAATCAGCGACAAAATTGTTTGATTTTGTCGCTGATTTTCTCTAAGTTTTTTTCCTTATGACGACGGCAGTATAATATGGTTGAGTTTAGACTACGTACTAAAGAGCCACCTGGCGGAAATTTTTCAGCTAATGAAAATTTGTATGGGAAAAGTGAACGCTTTTGTGTAACGTTTTTCTCTTAAAGTCTTGAATGCAAACTAATGTAATCATTGAATACTTTACCTATTTATAAAGGAAATTGCGGAAACACCTTTGAAAAAAAAAAAAAACATTCTCATTGGCTAGAAATGGGAATTCCAATATTTCACTTCAAAAGTCAGTTTTTCTCAGCTTCTCTAGTTAATAAACACTTCGAAATGCATAATTTTTTCGACCAATGTGTTTGCTCACTTAATCTTTAACTGAGTAATCCATTTAAATCACGAAAAACATTTTCTACGATTTAGAAATGGATAAAAACTTTTTGAGTTGGTACATTTGCAAATATTTGTAGACGTCAAATCACAATAAAGATTTTTATTTGGAATCATCAGCTCAAAACTTTTTTTAACAATTTCTGACTCGAAGAAAATGTTTTCTGTCTTTTAAATTGATTACTCAGTTAAAGATTAAGAGAGCAAACAAATTGGTTGAAACAATTATGCATTTCAAAGTGTTTATTAACAAGAAAAGCTAAAAAAAACTACTTTTGCAGTGAAATATTGTAATTCACATTTCTAGCAAATGAGAATTTTTTATGAAAAGTGTTTCCGCAATTTTCTTTAGAAATAGGTAAAGTATGTAATGATTACATAAACATTGGTTTGGATTCAAGACTTTAATAGAAAAACGTTACACAAAAGTGTCACATTTCCCGAGGGGTGGCGCACTTCATTTATTCTTTTATTCCATTTATTCCCAAATTTTTCTTTGTTGTTTCTGCGAAATATCTGAACCAAACACATCACAAGTTAGACAAATAAGTTCAAAAAAAGGTTTGCACAAATTATAAAGCATTTAAACCGTCTTGAGATTAAATTTTGTTTTTTTGGGAATAAATGGAATAAATTTATTTATTCCATTCATTCCATTTTTCAACAAAAATTCTTTTAAGTTTTCAAAAGGGGTTTTTCCCTTTTCGAAACAATTAGTATGGTTTGTGTGGCGTGCCATCAAAATTAGTCTATTTGAGGTTTTTGACTAATTTGAAAAAATATCATTTATTCCCATTTATTCCAATATTTTTCCATTTATTCCATTAAACCGCAGAAGTGCGTCACCCTTCGACCATTTTCCATACAAACTTTCATAGTTACACAACTTCCGCCAGATGGCTCTTTAGTACGTAGTGTAAACTCTTAAATACATCTTTAAGTAATGTGCGGAACGTTGTTTTCATTTCTTCCACTCTTACCACGTTACTACATTTAATCGTCTTACAAGCAATTCCACCGGTACCGCACCTGGGTAACGAATTTCATCTCTTTCACTCTTTCAATGTGATTTATATTAACATGAGACAAAACATATTCGTTCCCCAAGTGTAAACTTTGTGAAATTGCCTGCGTTACCATTGTTTTCAATTTAAACGCAGGCAAATTCACAAAGTTTACACTTGGGGAACGAATATGTTTTGTCTCATGTTAATATAAATCACATTGAAAGAGTGAAAGAGATGTAATTCGTTACCCAGGTGTGGTACCGATAGAATTGCTTGTAAGACGCTTAAATGTAGTAACGTGGTAAGAGTGGAAGAAATGAAAACAAGGTTCCGCACATTACTTAACATTGTTTTCAATTTAAACTCTTATCTGGGACAAACATGGATACAACAAATCAACAACAAATCAGGGATACAAACACCTGCCTCCCTTACCGTGTAAGTGCTATGGTAACAGCTAAACCTTTTGTGGCAGTAAATTATTTATCAAAACAACGGGACATATGAAAGATTTATTGGAGCAGATTTATCTTCTTCGATACAATATAAAGAAGAACATCATTGGAACTGAGTTGTAGATTCCGAACTGTGTTTGGGACACCCGGTGTTTTGATATGCCTGAAGTACTGTGTTTTACGGAAATCACATCAAGAAACTTACATTTATTTTGAATTGCAACATAGAACATAAGAAAATATGCGTCATGTGTTCCGAATATGCATAAATTTCATTCAAAAACATGGATTTATGGCGTGGTGACGTTGCATTTTGTAATGGTTAATGTTCGCACTTCAAAATTTGTCTGAAGAAACTTCTGATAGAGGTATGGTGGTTATGTTGATAAACAAACTTTTAATTACTTTACAGGACTCGGAAAAGTATTTTCTTTATAGCAATTACAACGCAATCTTTTGAAATTCTATGCATTTAAATTTATAGTCGTATATGTTGTTCATGGTTCGGCGGAAAATAAAGTTCGAACCCGAAACCACTTTACGTACAACTTTAATTAATTTTTCAATAAATTACCGAAAACAAAAGTTTAATTTGAGAATTTGTTTTCCATTCAAATCAAAGGAAATTATTTAGTTGTACTTTACTGATGGTGCTTTATCGAAATATCTGAGAGTGTTAAGGAAAAGTGTTAAATGGTTGGTTACTTTTTAGAAGGGAAATCAAACTAAATTAAAAAGTTTTTGCATCGTTTTTTTTGTTTCCATTGCTTTCTCACTTGATTGTTTAGTTCCTTATGGCAATATTTTGTTGGCGGTTTAATTAAAATTTCGGTTTTAAGTGTAGCGGATAAAGAGTTGTTTCTGGAAATAAAACGCTTCAGATCGAAATAATTGTATTTATTTAGTAAATTCATTTGCGACATAATTTCACGTCACAAGAATTTTGTATTTTCCTTTTGTGCACGTAAGTAGAGATGAGCTGATCGACCTTTTTTCAAAACACGACCCGAATTATTTTTCGAAACCCGCAATCCGAACTGTTTCCGAGACCCGACCCGCACCGAACCCGATCCATTTAAATTTTTCGAAACACGAAACCAGAACTGTTTCGAAACCCGACCCGGACGGAGCCCGACATTCTAGTTTTTGAAACCCGAAACCAGACGATTTCGACATCAAGCCCGAACTTAGTCCGATTGAATGTTTCGAAGCCCGAAATCCCTAGCTACGCAAGCATTATCAAGACTCCTCTTCGACTAAAGGCTACATCATACGATCTAAAAGGAAGCTGCCAAGCGTACTCATACACAAACAATCAATTCTAACAGGAAATTTTGTTTACATTTTAATCATAAGCGCGCTTGTTGTCATTAAGAAGGGGAGCTTAGATAACATATAAAATCCTAGACTATCATGGGCGCGCGGTAGCGAAAATTTTTTTCGCTGAAAATTTGTTTTCGCCGAAAATTTTTTTCGCTGAAAATTTGTTTTGCCGAAAATTTTTTTCGCTGAAAATTTGTTTTCGCCGGAAATTTTTTGCGCTGAATTTTTTTTGCGGAAATTTTTCTCGCCGGATTTTTTTCGCCGGAAATCTTTTTTGGCTGACATTTTTCGCTGAAAATTTGTTTTGTCCGAAACATTTTTTCGCCGGAAATTTTTTTTTCGAGGCTTTTTTTTTGCCGAAATTTTTTTTCGCCGAAAACTTTTGTTTCGCGAAACTTTTTCTCTGAACATTGTTTTCCGAACCCTTTTTTCGGCCGGATAAATTTTTTCGCTTCAACTTGTTTCGCCGGACATTTTTGCACGAAAACTTTTTTGCCGGAATTTGTTTTTGGCGGAAATTTTTTCGCTGAAAAATGCTGTTTCGTTGAAAATTTTTTTCGCCGGAAATTTTTTGCGCTGAAAATTTTTTTCGCCGGATTTTTTTCGCTGAAAATTTTTTTCGCCGTGACTTTTTGTGCAGGATTTTTTTCGCCGGAAATTGTTTGTCGCCGACAATTTTTTCCAATAATTTGTTTGGCCGACACATTTTTTTCGCCGGACAGTTTTTTCTCTGAAAATTGTTTTCGTCCGGAAATTTTGCCGAACATTTTTTTCGCCTGGAATTTTGTTTTTGCCGTCAATTTCTTTCGCCGGAAATTTTTTTTCGCAGGATTTTTTTTTCGCCGGAAATTTTTTTCGCCGGAAATTTTTTTTCACCGGAAATTTTTCTCCAAAATTTGTTTTCCCTGATCCCTGACCTATGCAAGTCCTTAATTGATCTAAAGGCGTGCCTCAAAGATCCTTCATTAAGATGCACTAGTTCAATGTTCATCTCCCTATATATCGGTTTCAATTATTTCGTTATTTCAGGATAGTATCTAATCCCCACCCTCACTGGGGGGTTGTCCGACTCCGCATAGAGAGTTGATATTTTCAACAAGTCATTTTTCTTTTTGTGCTTATCAGTGATCTTCATCACTGCGTCATTAGAAAAACCGTTTACTTCACCTATTTCTAGGATTTTGTCAATTTCGGCGATTACCTTTTCTTCCGAAAGCGGAAGACTGTAAAGGAACTGTGCGTATAAACGTATAAATTCAATTAAATAAAAAAATTTCACTGCAAATATTTTTTCCTAGTTCATATTATCAGTACATAATGATATACAGCTTCATATAAAAATATAAAAAAACTTACGACCGCGATGTCTATTGTGCAATTTTTTTCAGAAATGTGCATTTTTTTTGCGAAGTTTTGTGACTTTTGTATTTTAAGGATGAGGTATTACTTGAACGTGGAGGCCCTTTTTTATACATTTATTTAACGAAACGTTATAAATTTAACTTAATGGTAAAATCACATTTAACGTGGTGCACAACCATTGATTTGAAATACATAAACTGTAAGACAACTTCATCACATAGTTCGCATCACTCGAAACAGATTTTGACACCAGTCAAATCGCGTTGGGTGCTCGAACATTTGCTCTGAATACATTCCTTGAAATTCCATCGCTGAACAAGTCGCTGACTTTGTTGAACAACTTCGATACTCTGTTGATTGGTTCGGATGCCCCATAGTTCGTTCTGTGAAAAACGTTGCGAAACATGTTCAGTACACGCAACGAATAGGTGTGTGTCTGGACGTTCCTCAAGGATTCGAATAAATGTAGTAATTGAGGAGTATCAAGGACCCTTCTCAACACGTCCAAGACGAAGAATATACTAAAGTTTAAACGACGTGTTGCTAGTGATTCCAACCTCAACGAATTACACCTATCTAAGTATGGTGGTAGCCGGTAATTGGAATCTCGTCTCACCGTCCTCCTCAAAGCGTATATAATAAACTGCTTCTGGACCGACTCGATCTTGTGGACATCATGGCTAGGGTTCCAAACTACTGACGCATATTCAAGATGCGACGGCACATGTGCGTTATAAATGCTTGTCAGGGCCTTGAGATTTTTAAAATCATAACAAATCCTTTTCAAAAAACCTAGCATCGAGTATGATTTCGAGACAATTTTGGCAATATGGCTGCTGAAGTCAAGTTTCTCATCCAGAATAACACCAAGATCACCTATTTCCCGAACTCTTAAAATAAGGGTGTCTGCTATACTGTAGTCATAAACTATCGGATTCGATTTGCGATGAAACGACATTGTTTGGCATTTATCTATGCTTAACTCTATTTTGTTCTTACACCACTCGGCAAACCGATCAACATCCTCCTGTAAATGCAAGGCATCCACCGTTGAAGTAACACTCGCATATAACTTCAAGTCATCTGCGAAAACGCCTACTTTGGCGAATTGGAAAATTTCCGTTGCATCATTAATGAATAGAATGAAGAGAAGCGGTCCAAGGTGACTTCCCTGAGGCAGTCCAAATGGCACGTCAAAGCTAGAGGATTTCCAACTGAGAATCTTAACAAACTGTGAACGATTTTCCAAATACGACTTCAGCCAGTCGAGTAAGCAATTCTTTCAGTTTTTGAACGAGAAAGCGGTGATTCACCCGATCAAACGCTTTACGTATGTCCGTACAAATGGCATCAACTTGTGAACCCGATTCTATCAGTTCGTAAACTCAACGAGATTTGTTACTGTAGAACGACCTTTGCAAAATCCGTGTTGAACTTTTGAAATGGCGCATCTAAGGTCGACTGTGAGTCTAACGCATACTATTGATTCAAAAATTTTACCGACAATCGGCAGCATACGTAGATACACCTCTATAGTTGCGAATATTATTCCTAGAACCGCTCTTATGTATCGGTACCAGCTCTGAGATCTTCCATCGTTCAGGAAATGCACGTGTCGATAATGATAAATTGTATAGGTGAGCGGCTGAGCTGAGCTTTTCATACGCCTTGCATGCAGCTTTCCAATCATGAAGCTCTGCCTCTAATCCCTCTAGAGGCTCTGCCCCTCAGACCCCTCAAGGGGCATGATACCTCCTTGACCCTGCTTTTTTATTTTTAAATCTACTTACAAGGCTACTTACCCACAGAGCCCCCATACTAAAATTGAATAACACATACCGTTCTCCAATCTACACCGAAGTTCTCCCGTTTAGATTTCAGTATACCTTTAGTACTTTAGGAACTTCATTTTATTCCATAAGCTTTCTCACATCTTCTATCTAAAGATCTTCTTTGAAAGATCTACAGGTCAGCGTCCGTTTGGAAGTATGTCAGTTATTCTCTTAGAGATTTTAGGAACTAAATGCCCTACGTAGCCCAGAAATGAGAGTCGCCACTGACACATTTTTGTTCAGCCGACCGACAGGCTTCTCAAAATTCGGCTATTTTTTGACAGAATTTCTTTTTCAATTTTGAAAAAGAATTTTAATTTTTTTATCGACATGAAGTGACGATTTTTCAGTCGCCGGTGTATGTCGAGATTTAGCCATCGCCAACTGTTTTTTTTTTTTGCTAGCCGCCGCCGTGTGTTGCAAGTTGATGACGGTGTGAAATGTATGTCATTCGTTTTTATCACGTGAAAAAAAAGTTGACCAAAATGCCATTTACAATTTTCAGAGGTTTTTCGGGAGTTTCAAACAGCATTTAATCAAGTTTTGGTGGTTTTGGTGTTCTAGACAAGAGTTTAGTATTCCATACAGAAGCGAGAAAAAGATTTGCGTGATATGAAGGTTTTAGTCAACTTTTTTTTCACGTGATACGGCCTACTGTCCATTTGATTATCACAATGGCTAGCTCGTAGGTATTTCCAATCAATTGCTTCTCCAATGATAAAAATGTCCCGTGTATAACGACATAAAAGTCCCCTGAAAAGTTGGTTCTCAATCTCAACATCTGTAGTTCGGGTCATACGACGGTACCGTTTTGTTTAGATTCTCAGAAAATTAGGTTCCCTTAAAGCTCCTATCATCTTTCTCTAGCATGCCCTGCAGATATTTAGTGGTCTGTGAATTACTTAATCTTAAAAATTTTTTCGCCTGTCTGCAGTTTCAGCTATCTTTCCACAACCTCTGATGTTCATTTCAACTAGTTTCGAAACTTGGAAGAAGAAGCGAGAACTAGTCGTCTGCGCTGGTTCGGGCACGTTCGAAGGATGGGTAATAACAGGCTACCAAAAAGGATCCAGGTGTCTGGGGTTAGGCCAAGAGGTAGACCAAGGAGAAGGTTTCTAGATTCAATAAAATCAGATTTTGGAGTTAGGAGAACCATACAAACTCCCGGCGGGGTAGTACACCTTCCTAGGGTTGTGTCATAAATACTCACACCGAAAGGTACTTAATGGTCTTAAAGTTTGATGATGAAAATAAAACCAATTTTCACGTTTATTTTGCTTTATTTGATTTAATTTGTTCAGCGGCTTTTTGAAAATTTTACTCAAGCGATTCGCACATCATTCGCACACATCACTAAATAAAACCAAAGTAAAAGCAACATCCTTTGCAACACTCATACATCAAAAATACATCAAATTTACAATTTATCATGTATAGATGAGCTGGTGATGTATAAGTGATGTACTGTGTTTACACTGGTGATGGATTAGTGTTGTACAAGTGATGTGAATGTTGTTGTTTCTTCGCCGAATATCCTTTTACTTTTCAGAAAAGAAATGATTTTTATGGGAATAGACCTAGTTGGGTCACAGTTTAGTTGAACTGTTTTTCTATTAGTCTCATAAATGAAAGGCTCATTTGACTAGTTGGTCGTTGAACGCTTTATTTTAGACTGATTTTTCACTTCATATTACATTGCTTTTATAGGGGTTTCTGACTAAATCAATGATATTATGATTCTAAAATTAAAATTAAAATATGATGACCACTAAGTTAAAATAAAATATTCGAGTGGATTTTACAAATGTAGTGGAATCGCACATGTAATTCAGACATCACGAACACATCAAAAATACATCAGAAATATGTAAAAAATACATTGAACAAATATCAAATTTTCATAAAACCTACATCGAAATTGTCATTTTGAAAATTATCCTTTTGAAATACACTCCTGCACCGGAAACTTCTTGAAGGAGAAGGGGGGAAGTAGCACGAGGATCAATTTAAGAATTCATTTCCAGCTCGGCCCTACTATCCACTTTCAAATAAAATTAGCTCCAGCCGTAGTTTCGTGGGTGACGAAACAGGAAAATTCTTCGGTCACTCTACTCGATGTGTTGTGTAATATACTATTTTGTTGTATGCGAGACGTCCCTGAAAGAGCGGTATAGATACAGATCTGCTTACTATCAACCTTTGTATACCAAAGACAAAGTGATTGTGTGTAGCTATGACATGCTTTAGTATACCATTTCACCGCAACAAATTCCGCTTATCAAAGATCTTTATATTTCAAACAAAATCGTAATCAGACACCTTTCACCACTAAATCGCTCATCTAAGGTGAACGTTCAAATTTTATTAAATAAAAAAACGACAACAAAAAGTCAAATGCAATCTCTTTCTTTGTTTTTTAAAAATCAAATTAAAGTTCAGAAAATGGTTTCATTTCTTTTCATTTCTGTTCTATTTTTTTTAAAGAGACAGTTAATAAAGTGGTCACGTTTCTTAATTTCTACACACAAAAGCTGTTTTATTATAGGAATGATAAAAGATGAATATTTTATGTCGTTTGGCCATTATTTTCAGCCCCCATGTTATAAAAAAGATAAAAAAACATTTGTTCGTCACTCACATATTTGCAATATATTATCGTTACATCCGAGGGTGCCAAGTTTATAATGATAATAAATAGGGAAATCTTAATATGCGTTAGAAAGTCGGACATTTACAAATGAAGTTCAGGAATTAATATACATACATCATCTTCACTTCATATACCTAATTTACCGTCATAGAGGGATTTGATGCAATTTATATTGTGAAGAATGAACATCATCGTCTTATTGCATGCTCTACCATAGACGGGAAGCTGTGGAAGTGTATAACATTCACTGCTGCACAATAAAGATTTCCATTCCAATTTTTATCCCTAACTTAGTTTACAACGGAAAATTGATATTTCTTTCCGTTGCTCGTGTACACTATTAGACAAACATCCGTAGCGCTTTGTTAGAGTAAAGTAATTCCGACAAAACATTTGTTCTGTGTGCGCTTCTAAAAATCTGGTAAATCACAGATTCACAGCTAATTTATATTCAAGAATGCTCCACTTGAATAGAATAAAATAAAAAAAAAACTCCGAAATGCTTCAGTGAGCTAATTACACCAAAATCAACTAATGAAATTATATAAAGCAAAATTAGGAAAACCTTTTGTTTTAGTACGGGAATGGTAACATCAAGCGATTTTAGTAAAATAGATGCTCGCTTGAAATTAATTGGGGTTTCTTTTACACAGGAGTTGAAGGGAAAAAAACGTATTTTGTTTTAAAGTGTATAATGGCAAATAGAGTTTCATTAATCTAATAGGTTTGTGGTAAAAGATTGAACAAGACATAATACAGTTTTGTCTGTTTTTATCTGCCCTTTTTTCCCCCATTCGTTCTTCGTTATTTGGTGAAGAGAGTGGGTATTCAACGTAGTCCGATAGTCTAGCACATTTGCGTGATACAACTAAATATGAATATTAAAATAAAATAAATTGTAGCATTATCTGAGGAAAAAAAAAAACGGATTTATTCGCTTGGTACGATGGTTATTTTGAGAATATTAGGCAAAATATGCGAGAAATTCAGTTAAAGGAAATTCCTGCACAAATATTTTCACAAGGAGTTTATACGCTGCACGATAAAATTCAAATTAGTGTACAAAATTGTATTACAATACAGAACAAGTAAATGGCTTGTTATCGCCTATGCATGCAAGTCCTTCATTTCAGAGAATTTTTTTTTTGAAATAATCAAACTTGTCCTAACACTCGAGTTGACGGTGAATGAGGAATAATAAATCTGCAAAATCCTCGACTTTTCACGATTTTAGTTCCAAACTGTGTGTAATAACTACCATTCCTTACATCATTATTTACTTCTCAATAGACCCGTACGGCGGACAAAATCGGTGCAAAGGAGTCTCATCGGAAACATATTTTACATACTCAAGTTGTTGAATTTCTAGTTGTTCCGTCGATGGAAAGTGTGCTTACTATTACTATTACTTATACTATTTATTGAGTGGAGACCCTTAAACCGATTTCTGTGATGTGGTACTCTAATGAAAGGTGAAAGTCCAAAGTTTTTTTACAGTACAAAGATTTTCCGAATTTTCCATTTTCCTAACAGTTTTTCCTGTTTTTACGAAATAAGTATTTGTTTTACCTTCTTTAAACTCAAAAAACTTTTAAACTTTTATTTTTAGAAGAAAGTTTTCTTCTAGAGATTGTTCTACACTCAATTCTTCACAAAGTTGCAGAAGACGCGGATTTTTGTCTTGTGGAGAGAAGGAGCTAACAAAGAATTTTAACATCTGTTGATGAATGTTTGAACATCTATTCAACTAAATGCATTCTTATAACAAGATTTATTACAAGATTATTACAAGATTTTTTGGGTTCTCTCCTGCACTTAGACCGTAATTCAGATATTCGCGACCTAGTTCCTGTAGTTCCTGAAGCTTCTACTCAAGATCCACCTTGTTCCCATCTATAGAACTCTGGAACGGTAGCTTTTGCTTCAGGAACTAGGTCGCGAATATCTGAATTACGGTCTAAGTCCAGGAGAGAACCCAAAAAATCTTAAGAAAAACGATCATATCTCAATGTTTTGAGTGGTGGACCCACTGAATAAGGAGCTATAAACATTTTATCAACTTCAAGCATTTTGAAACAAATTTCTTCATTCCTTCCACCTCAACATGTAGTATCTCGGTTATAAGAATGCATTTAGTTGCATAGATGTTCAAACATTCATCAACAGATGTTCAAATTCCTTATTAGCTCCTTCCCTCCACAAGACAAAAATCCGCGTCTTCTGCAACTTTGTGAAGAATTGAGTGTAGAACAATCTCTAGAAGAAAACTTTCTTCTAAAAATAAAAGTTTAAAAGTTTTTTGAGTTTAAAGAAGGTAAAACAAATACTTATTTCGTAAAAACAGGAAAAACTGTTAGGAAAATTCGGAAAATCTTTGTACTGTAAAAAAAAACTTTGGACTTTCACCTTTCATTAGAGCACCACATCACAGAAATCGGTTTAAGGGTCTCCACTCAATAAATAGTCTCAAGTAATGCCTGCACCGGAAACTTCTTGAAGGAGAAGGGGGGGGGGGGGAAGTAGCACGAGGATCAACTTAAGAATTCATTTCCAGCTCGGCCCTACTATCCACTTTCATATAATATTACTTCAAGCCGTAGTTTCGTGGGTGACGAAACAGGAAAAATTTTGAACCTTTCTTCGGTCACTCAACTTTTCAGAAGGGTTTTAAATAAATCGTCAACGGCGGTTTAGTACTTGTGGTACAAGAAAAAATTAGACAACATTTGGTTCCATCGATTTTAGTCTCGGTACGTGAATAAACCTGGGGCAGAAGCTCTCGGATCGTTCATTCCACGTTGACTATAGTCACGCGATTGTAGCCCTTAGATTAGAAAATCTTGGCTCTTTTTTGCACCTCTAAATATTAGTACATTACTACTATCTGTTAGTTTCTTAGTAAACTCTGCCAGGCTAAAAGGAAGAAAGTAGTAAAAGACAAGCAAAAGGTAGGCAATTTCAAAGACGAGGAAGTTAGGTCAGAATTTATTAAGTTCAGCGAATTAGGTGTCTTTGTAGGATTTAGCCATGAAGTCTTCTACCGTACCTGCTGACTAGAGCTGTTTGGGGGTCAATTTTGTACTTTTGAAAGGCCTTTTTTACACCGTTTCTTCGGACGGGTTTTTCAATATTGCCCTCCCGACAATTTCCAACACAATTTAATGTGGACGTAAGGCAATATTTACTTAAATACGTTCGAGTCTTTTTGTAACATCAACTCTGTTTGCCGCATCTATTGTGATACTTACGGGTTCCTTGCATATGTTTTTTATAAGGGCGAGGAAATCTTCATAGACTAGACACCCGGTCCTCCTGGACCAAGGTAGTGTTGGTCCTCAATGACCTAGCAACTAAAATCTCCTTCCTTACTCTCCATGCTCTCTTCTCCCCGGAACCGCCTCATAGCATTACTTCGAGGAAGAGCTGTGCTTTCGTACCTACTCTCTCAGATCAACTGGCAGTCTTCTTTGATCGTCTCTCCATGCACTTTGCAGCTTCCCCATTATTTTTGCATCTAAATTATCCGCTGCTTTCCACACCTTCTCATCGCGGCACACTTCCGATATTATGTTTTCGGCATTTACCTCTAAACTACTTACCGTCATCAGCTCAACTCGCTCTTGTTCGAAGCGGGGACAGACAAATACAAGGTGCTCCGCAGTCTGTTCTTCTCTCTCGCAGGTCGTGCAGAAAGGTGACTCCGCAAATCAAAACCTGTGTCAGTTGGAAGTTAACCTCTCCATGTTTCCTCTGTACACATGTCGTTATGTTTGATATAAGTCTATGGGTCCCTTCCCTTGTCCGTTGAGTCCAACTCTTGCTGCCACTGTTTCAGTGTTTCGGCCCTTAATTGCGTCCTAACTGTTTTGGTAGTTGCACCCTCTCTTCTCTTCTTTCTATTCCGTCAGCGTTATGCATATGGGCACCGTCCCACCTATTACCGCTTCTAGAGATATCGTTCGGTATGCGCTTATGGCTCTTGTGCTTGCCAGCCTTTGTGCTCTATTAAGCCTCCTTCGGTTCCTCCTTGTATCTAGCGCCTGTATCCACGCTGGTGGCCCGTAGCGCAATTTCGAAAGGGTGACGCTTACTAGGAGCCTCCTTTTACTGCTGCACGGTCCAAAGCCGTTTGGCATTATTCTGGCCAGTGCTGCGGTGGCTTTCATTGCCTTATCGCACGTCTAGTTCACATGAACAAAAAAATTTCTGCGGTCGTCCAGCATAACCCCAAGATATTTCAATTGGCGAGTGGATGTGATTTCTTCCCCGTCAATGTTCATTACGATCCGCTCAGTTTGCAGTTACTCACTAGCATGATCTTTGGCTTTCTGGTGGGCCAGCTTCAGTTTTACCGTTGTCGTCCAGTTTTGGACAGTTTCTGGCGTCTCCATCGTAACTACCTGCACCTCCATCTTTGATGTTCCGGATACCGTGAGGATCAAGTCGTCGGCAAAAACAACCGTCTTAGCGCATCTTGGCAGTTTCAGCCGCAGCGCTGTGTCATATATTTCTTTCCACAGCGTTGGTCCTAATATGGATCCCTGTGGTACCGGTAAGGTGTAAGTGAGTGTATTTGTAGACCGGGTAAGGAACATGGTGGAAGATGTACAAGATGAGATACAGGGTGGCTTCAGGCATTTGAGGGGGTGTCAGGATCAGTTTTTCTGTCTTAGGCAGACTATGAAAAGGACAGGGAGTTACACCTATGTTCATCGACTTGGAGAAGGCATTTCATTTATTCATTTATTTGACCGTGTACCGAAGCAGAATCTGTTCGGGGCTCTTAGCGAGTAAGGCACTCAGGGATAAGGAGAATAGGTGACGAGTCTTTCGAGGTTAATGAGTGCGTTCGTCAGGGTTATTGTCCCTCCCCCTTTCTGTTTATAATTTTCATGGACAAAATTATTAAGCAGCCAACTTGCAGGGGAAGGTTGAGGTCGGTGAGGTAATAATGAAAACACTGGCCTATGCGGAAGACTTGATTCGGCTGGCAAGTAATTCCAGGGATTTACAGGATAGGGTGGACTGCCTGAATGCCTCATGTGAGGAGTACGGGATGAAGATAAGTGTGCCTGCAGTTTAAATGGGGAGTTTTAAGGAACCATTTTTTCAGAGGATGGCAAGTTAATTAGGGAATTTGGGGAAAGAAGGAAAATGGAAAACGTGTAGCCAGTCCATTGAGGTCACACGCGTTCAACAAAAAGTAATTGAGTAGTGAAACAAAGTTAGCTATCCACAGGTTAATTTTCAAACCGACAATTCTGTAATATAAAAATACATGCAAAAATTCACAAACTTAAGTAAAACACAAAAGCAAAAATGTGTCGGTTTTCACTTTTCCGTGAGTGCAGTGAGAATTGGGTTGACTACGGATATCTTGTGCATGACCTGGAGGTTTCTGATATGAGTGTTCTTAGAAGTAAAGCGAAGGTTATTCGGAGGGAGCAGTGGGATAATCATATTAGGAACGATTACATTAGGAAAAATTTTGGGATTTCGTCGGTGGAAGAGGCGCTGGTTCGGGCCTGGACCTACCAGAAGGCATCCTCATCCTCATGTCTCACTACACTCGTTTGATAGCTTGTAGATAGATCGTCAGAAAAACATTTTTCATCCTATTCAGCCTTCCCTCGATACAGCTTCTGGAATTTTCTCTCTGTATCGTGGGAAGGCAGCCTAATCCTGATGAAAAATATTTTTGTGACAGTCTGTCTATACAAGTTATCAAACGAATGTAGTTAGACATGAGGATGAAGCTGTACGCTAAATGCTGTGCAAAATGTATGAACAATTCAGCTCACAGGAATTATTGTGGACTGATACGTGAGGGGACCCGAGTTCGATCCGAGCGAGCGGCATTTTTTTTTATTTAATATGAGAAAGCTCAGACACAGGTTTCAAAGGCAATTGTACGGGTCCGCGAACCGCGTAGCATATGTTTTTTTAATTGTGTCTGAGTGAAGTTAACTAGTAAATGAATGGAATATGGACAGTGCGGGCCTTATATTAGTTTCATAGAGGAGCTTAAAAAAGTGGCCCAAAACGGAAAATCTCCACAAAATTTGTCAACACTTGGCTTATTTTTTCTCTATTGTAGTGTTATTATAGGAATAATAAATTTCTCCAAGTATAACCAACACAAAAGGATCCGCGCTGCGTCGTTCATATAATACAGCCATTAAATTGTGATAATTTATCAGCATATTCTATGTTTATACACCCAGGTATTACCTTGCTTATAGCTTTTACTTTATATAGAAGTTTAGACGGAACATATAAAGAAAGTGAAGTAAAATGTGACAATGACTTACTGTGGCAATAAATCTTAAAATCCTTCTTTCCAACACTGGCACGTTTGTCTCACAGTTTTGAGTTATTCCTCCTAAGATCAAATTATTTAGAAAATCTATTTTTTATGATGACACGCGGGGTGTTGAGATAAAAAAAAAGCAGAGACAGACGAAGGAAGCACATTTTCCCAAAATAAAAAATTACCGAAATTTAAAATATTGT
Source organism: Pseudolycoriella hygida (assembly GCA_029228625.1). Lineage (NCBI taxonomy): Eukaryota > Metazoa > Arthropoda > Insecta > Diptera > Sciaridae > Pseudolycoriella > Pseudolycoriella hygida. Next base: position 144,255,987 of record CM055404.1, read on the forward strand.
TGGACGAAAATAGAACATTACATTACCTCCATGTAATGTGGAAAAGTAATGGGATTTTATTAGAATGGAGCCAAAAAACGATAAATTTGAAAAAAAATGTGAAATTGGATATTGAGCGATTGTTAATTTAAATTAGACAAAAATGCGATTTATATTTTCCATATTTCATAAAAATTCGCTTTAGTTCCGCAAGATTCTCATTTTGTTTGTTGGTTTTATCTACGTGGAAGGAGTGAACACAAAGCTCTTTCAATTTCTACAAGAACTCATTAGGCCTTTTGTAAATTGCAATTAACAACAATTATTGTGAGGTAGGCTAGCAATAGATCATGAAAGAAGAAGATAAGAAAGCGCAGAAAAATTATTACGTTGGGAGGGTCCGGCATTTGAAACGCATTTTTTTAATCGAAAGTGAAAATATTTCAAAAGAACTTTTTGCATTCCGAAGCTCTAAGCGTCACCGAAATTGATATCATTTGTTTTGGAAGAAGGGACGAGGACTTGCACCACGTTTCACTTTTAAAAAGG
>CM055404.1:144257014-144290829 GCA_029228625.1 Pseudolycoriella hygida
AACTAACTAACTAACCCACTAACTAACTAACGTAGGATGTTTCCATTAACTTTGGCTTCTATGAAATAGCCCATTTTGTATGCAAAATGACGATTTTCTAAAGGTCATATATTCGGATCCACTGGACCGATTTCAATGAGTAAAATATCGATTGCAATCAAAATTTTACGCAGAATCCGAAAAACTAGGTCTCAGGGGGGTACGAAGTATGGTAAAAAAGTAGCTGTATATATGGTTCCGAAGTCTACGAAAAAAATTTTTCTTAATTTTTTGTTCGTATGGGGATTTGCGTCACGGGCGCATCGCTACCGCGCGTCCAATGGTTAATGCATTCGCTATCGGTGTGATAGTATCGTGTATGAGTTGGTTAAGACCTTATGTAAGTCGTTCAAACCAACACACCTAAAAACGTGAACGGTCAAACTAACACACCTACAGCTGATGCAATAAATCATCGTACTGAGTAGACGTGTATATAAGCGGTTATACACTCAGAGCTTTGCTTATATACACGTCTGTGCAGTAATATACTATTACAACCACTCCAATCTCAAACACATAACAACTGCATGTACAAATAATGATCGTATTTGGCTTCGACTGTAATATGCTATTAAAGTTATAATATTAAACCAAAGAGCAAAATACATGAAGTTCTTAAGCAGGTATCGTGAGTGCAAAATGTTTATGGACGCGTCTATCGTGTAACATGACATCTGCATTACAAGTCGTAAACTATTTTTAAATTTCAAATAGCGGTTTATAGATTTCAATTTCTTTTATTTGCTGTGGCTTACTTTACGTAATTGTTGTTAACCCATCAGCAAACAATTTTCTTTTATTATGTCTCGTGTGTCGTGTACATTGAATTGGAAGTTATGCCGCCTTTACTAACTGTATAAGTAGTTGACAAATGTTATTTTGTTTCGGATTTGTTTATAACGTGCACTGCAGTAAGACGCAATAAAAATTTACCCTACACACGTAAGAGACATTTATTCCTTCAATCAATGTGATTCAATTTAAAATCAAGAGCTTTGACAAGAAAAATAAACATTTTGCATGTAAATATTTATTTTTCTGTTTGGGAGTCCACTTTTATTCATACATTGTGTATTTCTAGTGTATAAAATGCTACAGCCAAATGTGAATCTGACAGAATGCGGCAGAATAAACGGTACGTTATGTTTCATATTGAAAATTCCATTCAATGAATATGTGAACTTTTGTATGCTGCTACATTTTGCTGTATATTCTAATACCCAGAGATGTATGTATTTGCCATGCATTTCCTGTTAGCAAACACCATCTTCTGATATTGACATTGCATTTCCGATTTTGATTTCTCACAAACAAATATGGTTGATTGGAGTATATTTTGATTTTACTTACATCTCTCTCACTCTCACTCTCTTCCTACAGCTGTACAGTGTTCGATCAATTGAATTGAAAATATATTTTCTATTTTATTTTCCTCTATTTGCACTATTTTCCTCGAATCTTATGAATAGCGGTTACGAACGGTGTGCTGGTGTGCATTATGAATTTTGACTCACCTTCAATAAAAGTATAGCATCCAATAACATAAAATCATCAAATAACTATCTCAACCCGTAATAACCACCCCTTCCCCCCTTTATACCTCAAATGAAAAAGGAAGGTTCGAAATTCTTTTTTACAATTTTCACATTTTCCATTGTCACAGGCGTTTTTCCAGCCTTGCAAGTCAAAAAATAGTTGTACTTTGAGGTCGTGTAACTTCTAAACTAAAATTTTTAGAAACAAATTTTCTATTGTGGGTTTTCTGTCTCATTTGCTGAAGACATGGAGCCAGAAGCGACTTCGTACTTTTCTGTCACCTGTTCTACTAAATAAAAATACATTGTTTCGGGAATATACGCATAACATTGTTTTCTGTTGGCAAATAAGAGTCTATTGCTTCTCATGGGCACTGGACATGAGCTTCTCTCGAGGTGTTCGTATTAAAGTTCCTAATGTTTGACCCTTGACAATATGACAATTACATGATTTGAATGAGATAAAGGATTTGATGAAATAGTCTCTCAACCCTTTCCCGCTAGGACTACCTACACCATCCTCATCAGCGCTGCGTAAGGTTCCACCTTGGATACTGTAGCAGGTTGGACCACATGACCTCCTAGAGTCCTAAGCCTCAGTGAACCTGCTGTCAGTAGATATTCAGGTCTGATGAAATCCTTAGTGAAAGCAAGAATGAATCGGTGCCACCAGGAGAGATAGGATACGCACTTAACCTGTAGGCAATCGAAAGGATTTTTGACAGGGTGTAATGACGGGAATACGAAAAATCTGTTGAGCCTAAACAGGAGAGAATTGAGAAAACTAGTTGGAATCTTAACGGGCCACAACAGTTTGAACTACCACCTCAGCAAGGTGGGAATCATTGCAGACCCAACTTGCAAGAACCAGAAACGGCTAGACATTTCATATGCAGTTGTCCGGCTCTGAAAGGTCTCAGAACGAAGTTTTTAGGAGACTTCTATCTGACTCTTGAAGAGCAACTGAAACTAAAATTGACCGATGTGCTTTCCTTTGTCACGAGAAGCAAGCGGTTTAATGAACCCGAAAGGGGATTTTAAAATATTTTGCATTTTGGAAAGGGAAGTGTAGCACAGTAGGCCCAACAAGGATGGCCTCAGTGCTTTAATTCAGGACGTAGATCAGACGGATGAATACATTTAATTTAGCTCTTAAGTATTTAGATGTATTTTGTTTGTATACAAATCGAATTATATTTCCCAAATAAACCAACCAAGTCTCAGTAAGGAGAACTTCGGGCACTCCCATATAACGTGAACGCCCGTTTCCTCATTCATGCCGCAGGTACAGCTGGAATCGTTAGATATTCCCATTTTTGCCAGGTGCCTGCTCAATCCGCAGTGTCCGGTAATCGCACCCACCGCCCTCCTGTCCAAGTTTAGCAGTTCTCTAGCCCACCTCCCATCAGGTACCGGGAAGAAACGCTTCGTGTATATTCCTCCTTCGTAGGCGCTCCAATAGTCAGCGAATTCCGACCTCACCCAATTCTTCATCTCTTTCACGCATTCCGAATGTGGGATGGATATAAGAGGCACAATGAACCATAGAAAGAGCAGTGCTAAGAGTCTCACCTGGTGACAAAAGAACAACTGAATGGATCCGCGGCATCATAAGTAGGTCACTGATGTCATGGAACGCTTATCCTCGCTAAATTACAACTGTGCGATCGTCAACAAAAAGACCAATGTGATATCCGTAAGAAAAGATGAGCCGATAACATCAAAAGAACGGCTGGTAACAGGACTTTGATAATTAATCTGGTGCCTTCTATGATTTTCATTTAATTAAGTAGCAATAGCTACTTTACGTTTTCACCCTTCCTGTCCGTCTGTACACTGCACCTAGCTGCATCTAGTTGCACCTCACTGCACCTGGGGAATCAACTTCTATGACTTCACTTTATCGCTACTCCATGTCAGTTGTTTATTAAACCATTGACATGGATATAGTACTGCAATGGTAAATTGTGGGACAGTAGAGAGATTGGGCTGAGCTACTTATAGAACTTATGACTTATAACTTATAAACGCTATTTTTCTTACGTTTTTGCACTTTATAAGTTATAAGTTCTATAAGAAGCTCAGCTCAATCTCTCTAGTGTTACAAGTAAATGGGTCAGAAACGACCCTTCATTTACACGTAAATGGCCATATATGACCCATAATTGTAAATGTGTGTGACATGATTTGCCGTTGTCGTTTTACCCTCGGTATAGTAAAGTAGCGATAGAATCAAGTCAAAGAAGTTGATTCCATAAGTGTAGCGAGGTGCAGTAAGGTGCAGCTAGGAGCAGTAAGGTGCAGCTAGGAGCGATAAGGTACAGCTAGGCGTACCTTGGTGCAGTGAGGTTCAGCCAGGTGCAGTGAGGTGTCGCTAGGTGCAGTGCACAGACGTACGTACGGACGGACGGACGGACAGGAAGAATTAAGTCAAAGAGTAGCTATCGCTACTTAATCCAATGACTATAAGAAATTATTAACTACAATATTCGCGTAAGAGAGTTACATCACAGAAAAATTTCCAATTTCTTAAGACAAGTTTCTTTGCAAAATTATACATCCAGTTTAAGTTTCTCTAGCCACTCAATTGCGTCGTTTAATTCGCGTATGCCGCCCGGAAACCGACGAATATTGCAATCATTCAGAATATGATTCATGGTTTGAATTCCACCGCATTCGCATAGCGGAGAATCTACAAACTTCCAACGATCCATCAATTGCACACAACGACCCTGCTCCGTTCGAAAACGATTCAGGCGTACCCAGATTTTTCTGGGGAGATCGAAACCTGCTATTTCTGTTGTGGTGTCGGTGATGAGCTGCTTGTTGACAACTGTGGATTGTTCCCACCAGTCTCTTCATCTTGTCTTCATGTCATCCAAGTTGTCTTTTTCTCTATAGAAGATCCAGAAAGGATGCCTAGATTTCAGTCGTAGGGTGGTTGGTGCTGATTCAATGTTTTTGTAGATCGGAAGCTCGTTGTCTATTTCAATTTTGATGCATTCATTCAGTGCAGCTTCCTGTCTTTGGAGGAAAGGTGGGTCCTGGTTGCACGTTGCGTACAACCACTCGACTTCTGTTGGATCAACGGCGCCACTTACAATTCGTAATGCACAATTAATCTGAGTGTCTACTTTGTTGACGTGTGCGCTGTTCATCCAGAGCGGTGAGCAGTAATTTGTAGTTGACATCACCATCGCCTGTGTAGTGATTTTCAGCGTTCTTGCCGAACAACCCCATGATGATCATGCCAGTTTTTGGAGAACGTTGATTCGTGATCTTAGTTTTGTTTTAATTCGTTCTGCGTTTGGTCGATGTGTGAGACTCCGTTCTAGATCATTCCCCAGATATCCTGGATTTGCTTTATACTTGACTGTTTCACCATTCATTTTAATGTTCAGCCGGCGATTAACTTCGCGGTTGTTTAAATGAAATATACAGTGGACCGTTTTGTCGACGTTCGGCTTCAGTCTCCAATCCTCGAAATATTTCGCCATTGTTTCCAGGTCGTAATTTAGTTTGCCTTCCAATTCATTGAATGTTTTTGCTTGTGTGGCCAAAGCATTATCATCTGCATAGGAAAATTTTCTAGAGAAGGTCGCTGGCATGTCCATGGTATACGCGCAGTACTGACCCTTGAGGCAGTCCATTGTTTAGTACTCTTTTCCGGCTGTTTTTTCCGTTGATTTCTACTTGTATCACGCGGTCGCTCATCATATCCATCACCACTTTTAGAGTTTTTCGACAAGGCATTATTTGGCTGAGTTTATACATTAGCCCTCGTTTCCAAACCGTGTCGTATGCCATAGGTCCAGAAACAAGACTCCGGTTCATTGCCTTTTTGGAATCCAAGCTCGATGTGGTTTGATAGAGCGAGGACCTGATCGCAACAGTTTCGATTTTTCCTGAAACCGGCTTGTTCCTCCGGGATTTTACTGTCTTTATCCTCGCCGGCATCACCCTTTCAAAAAGTTTAAAACAACAACTGAGCAAGGATATTGGTGGGTAAGTGGGTAAGTGTCGTAAGTGTGCTTCTTTGTTGGATTTGAGGACTGCTATTATCTTTGTCAACTTCCAGGCCTTGGGAAGGCAGCCATTGTCGTAAATGTTCGTGTAGAGTTTGGTTAACCATTTTCTTGCCGTTGGGCCTAGATTTTTTATGAAATTAGGGAAAACATTATCAGTTCCTGGAGCCTTACCGACGCATTCGGGGGCCGAAAAACTGGATACCGGGAAAATAGACGAAAAAAAATTACATGCAAAATCGGGAAATAGCTAAAAATTGGGAAATGACTGAAAAACGGGAAATCAATAAAAATCCGTAAAATGTATGACAATTGGGAAATGAATGAAAACGGGAAATGAATGAAAATCGGGAAATGAATGAAAACGGGAAATGTATGAAAATCGGGAAATGATTGAAAGTCGGGAAATGAAGGAAAACGGGAAATCAATAAAAATGGGGAAATATATGAAAATCGGGAAATCAATAAAATCAGAAAATGTATGAAAATCGGAAAATGAATGAAAACGGGAAATCAATAAAAATCGGGAAATGAATGAAAATCGGGAAATGAATGAAAACGGGAAATGTATGAAAATCGGGAAATGAATGAAAGTCGGGAAATCAATAAAAATCGGGAAAGGTATGAAAATCGGGAAATCAATAAAATCAGAAAATGTATGAAAATCGGAAAATGAATGAAAATCGGGAAATGAATGAAAATCGGGAAATGAATGAAAACGGGAAATCAATAAAAATCGGGAAATGAATGAAAATCGGGAAATGAATGAAAACGGGAAATGTATGATAATCGGGAAATGAATGAAAGTCGGGAAATGAATGAAAACGGGAAATCAATAAAAATCGGGAAATCAATAAAAATCAGAAAATGTATGAAAATCGGAAAATGAATGAAAATCGGGAAATGAATGAAAACGGGAAATCAATAAAAATCGGGAAATGAATGAAAATCGGGAAATGAATGAAAACGGGAAATGTATGATAATCGGGAAATGAATGAAAGTCGGGAAATGAATGAAAACGGGAAATCAATAAAAATCGGGAAATGTATGAAAATCGGGAAATCAATAAAAATCAGAAAATGTATGAAAATCGGAAAATGATTGAAAATCGGGAAATGAATGAAAATCGGGAAATGAATGAAAACGGGAAATCAATAAAAATCGGGAAATGAATGAAAATCGGGAAATGAATGAAAATCGGGAAATGAATGAAAACGGGAAATGTATGAAAATCGGGAAATTAATGAAAGTCGGGAAATTAATGAAAACGGGAAATCAATAAAAATCGGGAAATGAATGAAAATCGGGAAATGAATGAAAACGGGAAATCAATAAAAATCGGGAAATGAATGAAAATGGGAAATGTATGAAAATCGGGAAATGAATGAAAGTCGGGAAATTAATGAAAGCGGGAAATAAATAAAAATCGAAAAATGAATGAAAATCGGAAAATAACTGAAATACTGGAAATGACTAGAAAATGGGAAATTGATAAAAATCGCGAATGAATACAAAATGGAAATAAATAAAGATCGGGAAATAAATGAAATTACATCGCGATGGATGAAAATCGCGAAATAAATGAAAATCGAGAAATAGATGAAAATCGAGAAATGGATGAACAAAGGGAAATTACTGAAAAAACTTGCAGTAGTTAAAAATCAGAGAATAACTAAAAATACTGAAATACTGAAAATATCAGTTGTAAAAGGTGTAAAAGGCGAAAGGTGAATTTCGTTGGCTGTGTCTGTAGTTGCGAAGATATTTGTTGTGGACTAATTTCTTTTGTTTGACTTCGACGATTCCTTTTACATTTTCAACGAGTTGCGAAGCAGTTTGGTCGTGCGTTACGGGATATACTTTCGTCGTCTTTCTCTTCTTTCCGCTTAGGCGATCAATTAGGCCCCAAGCTTTTCTACTAGATTTGGCGAAATTTAGAAATTCCATTTTCTTCTCCCAAAACAAAGAAGTGGAATAAGTAGATGCGAAAATTAGACAATTCTACTGAAACTCCCTTGGTTGAGAAAATCGTGGATACCTTGAGATTCAAATTCCGAATCGTTTCACTCAAGAACCTTTATACGATTTTTAAATAAATTTTGACTTTGTCATTCTTTTCAAGATTCTTGTGTTAAAAAATAGACAATATACAAAAACCGTTGTGAAACGAATAAAAAAAAACTAATTGGAATTTCTCCATTACACAACAATGTTTTCCTCGTTTTAAGGCCTGTCAGATAAAACAGTGCGAAAACGTTGGAATTTTTATATTGCCTCGGGAAATCGGTGGTTTAATTTAAATTCTCGAATGCATATATTTATATACTTTACACACACCCACAAACTGGACGGAATATGTGATTTTTGCTTTCTTCTTAAAAAACACAAAATACAATAGAATAAAATATTATAATGTGCGCATCCCAACCATTCACATTTTCCAAAGTTCACCACTCACATAAGTTGGTCGACTCCATTATGTTCCACCGTTTAAAAAATTCTTTTCCATAGTTTTCTAAAGAAGAAAAATCATTCTTATTTTCCTATTCGTTTTCTATCACTTTTTCCCGTCTACATTTTTGTGTTTTATATTAAATGCTTTTCTATTCTCTGTTTTCAAATGCATATAGACTTTCTGAAAGCTGTATATCCCACAATGCATGTATAGAAAATCCATCAGACAACAATAAAACACAATTTTTTTTTCGCTTCCCGTATGTGGGGGAAAGGAAAAAAAAAGAATTATTCTAAACTGTCTTATGTGGGTTTTAATCTACCATCCACCGTCAAATATTTTTTTCGTATGAGAAAACTTTACGTTTCCTATCCCGAATCGGTCACCAATTCCATTCAGCCTTAAGGGGACATTCAACGTATGATTATATGTTTTTGATAGATCTTATTTGCATAGGATTTGAAGCATAAGAATTTACTTACGCTTTGTGGAAAAGAAATAATTTCACTTAATCTTACCAGATTTCAATGGGCACATAATTTATGTCCCTAGCGATTATTAAAATAGATATTCTCTCGTCTGTCGCTCTCGGAGTCATGTAAAAATATTTCATGGTTTTTAGACTCGTACGAAGTAACGCGGTGTAAACGTAAACGGTGTAAACACCCGGATCTGCCAGTCAAGAACTTTCATAACTCGGAGAATGTATAAATCACAACAAAGATCCCTTTTAAGAGGAAAACGTGACGCAGGTCTTCGTCCCTTCTTCCAAAACAACTGATATCAATTTGGGTGACGCTTGACGCTTACACCTTCGCAACGCAAGAAATTCTTTTGAAATATTTTCAAATTTGATAAAAAAAATGCGTCGCAAATGCCGGACCCTCCCTACGTAATAATTTTTCTGCGCTTCCGGATTTCACACACCAAAAGTTTAGCTTTGTGCGATGTATGGAGTACGGGTAGCCAAAGCGCAGAAAAATTATTACGTTGGGAGGGTCCGGCATTGGTGACGCATTTTTTTAATTGAAAATATTTTAAAATTTTTTTTGCGTTTTGAAGCCTTAAGCGTAGCGTCACCCAAATTGATATCAGTTGCTTTGGAAGAAGCGACGAGGACTTTCGTCAGTCTTTCGGAAGTAGAAGAAATTGATTTTGACGAATTATATATAGAATTTTATTCGAGACGGGGTAGCGCTGCCACTAAGAAGAAGCGCGTCAGTTACTACGTCCATGTGCGAAAATGATCCTCACAACTGCCTCTAAAACATCAAAAGTTTTTTTTGAGCCGCCAAACCGAAGCGTGACGGCTACTACTTCCATGTGCGGAAATGATCACCACAACTTCCTCTGCAACATCAAAAGATTTTTTGAGCCGCCGCCATTGCCAAACCGAAGCGCGGCGGCTACTACTTCCATGGGCGAAAATAATCCCCTCAACTTTCTCTACAACATATTAAAAGCCGCCGTTTATTTTCCGCAATTTTGGAGGTCACCCCGATACACTATACACCAGCCAAGTTCTTGTATGACCAACTTGTCTTTTTCATCTTGGGGAGTAGTTTTTCCGGCAGATAATTTGACGTAGTTCAATGTTTGTGAAGAACGACTTTTGTTTTTCTGCTCTAAAGCGTTGGTTAGAGTAAGACAGATAAACTTTGTCGCTTTCTAACTAACGCTTTAGAATAGAAGAACGAAAGTCGCGTGCCAGGCACCAAGACCCAATTTTTTTCGAAAAACGTTCTTCACAAACGTTGATCTACGTCAAATTATCTGCCAGAAAAACTACTCCTCAAAATGAAGAAAGAAGTTTGTCTGACGAGAATTTGGCTACTATACACACAGCCCAACATTTTTTCCTTTGACATGAAACCTCTATCTCGAACACGCAACATTTGCCTCATACAAAATGTACTACCATACACATTACACACACTACACATACATATGGGCTTGATATGGCACCTTTTAAGAGCGCTGGCGCCCAAACGAAGCCAATACCCCCTTTTCCAAAATTTCATATGACGTAGAATGCCCAGTAGAAGATCCCTGCAAAATTTCAAGAAAAGTTATTGAGCCGTTTTCGAGCACGAGCCAAAAAAATCATTTTTCATAGTAGTGCCAATGAAAACCAGTAACTTACCTTTTTCTAAAAGTCATACCTCCGGAACCACTGAACCGATTTTAATGAGTGAAAAGACACTTCGCCTTAGAACTTTCCGTTAAATCCGGGAAAAGTATTTTCAAAGTATAATCAAAACTTATCTGTACGTATGGTTCCGCAGCCTACGAAAAAATGTTTTTAATTTATGTATGCCTGAAGAAAAAATTTTGTTTTAACTTTTCTGCTTTTGGACTCAGCCAGGGCCCAGAAACTGAATCCCTACTAGGGCCCAACGTGTTTTTTCTACATAAATCGGGTAAATCTAATCGAAAAATATTTTATGTGATTGAATCTGGGCACTGTCGGCTCAAAGGCCGCTGAGCTAGGGCCGTTTAAGTGGTTTTTGGTCTTTTGTACATAACTCTGATTTTCATAATTTTTTTTTGTTTGAAAGATCTGGGCATGGCTGACAATTTACGGAATAAACTTTTTTTAATTTGAGTCCTTGGACTTAGCTAGGGCACTAAAAACGAGTCTCTGCTAGGGCTCTATGTGTTTTTTTGTACATAACTCGAGTAAATCTTTACCGATTTTCAAATTTTTTTTTTGTTTGAAAGATCTCGGCACGGCCGACAATTTATAGAATAATTTTTGCCTGTGCTTAAGGCTCAAGTGGGCCTCATGTCGGTCCTAAGGTCGGCCCTAACATAAAAAAATGTTTTTTGCTATGTTGCAGAGCAAATTGAGGGAAACATTTTTGTCTATGGAAGTATGTATCCGAAGCCTCTATTTAAGGCCCTAGATCAGTACTAAGGTTGGCCCTAGCCCAAAAAATAGTTTTTTGCTATGTTGTAGACAAAATTGAGGAGAACATTTTTCTCTATTTGGAGGTCAATTTTGTGCGTTCGGAGAATTTTTTTACACCGTTACTTCGGGCGGGTTATTCAAAATTGCAATTTCCAATACAGTCTAATGTGAACGCAATATTTACTTAAATACGTTCGAGTCTTTTCGTAACATCAATTCTGTTTGCCGCATCTATTCTGATACGTACGGGTCCCTTCTATGTTTTATACATAAAACGAGTAAATTCCATCCGATTTTCGTGATTCTTTTTCTATTCGATAGGTAATCAAAGCCCTTAGAGCATCCAAGATAAAATATGGGCCCAGGCCGATCCTAAGATGGCCGCTAATGTTAGGGTGGATCGATTTAGGCAATTTATTTTGGAAAAATTCAATTATTTTGAAAACTATAAGAGATAGAAGATCGGTGTCAAAAGGAAAGTTGTTGGTTTAGGTGTGGCGCATGTCGTGATTGAAGATCTGTGGCAATGGCAAACTCTTTTGTCAATGAAGGTATGGGGCAGAGGCCTCTCCTAAGTGATCTAGATCAGTTCTAAGATCAGTCCTAGTACAAAAAAAAATTTTTGTGTGAAAAAATTTGTTTTTAATTTTTTCGTCAAACTTTTTTTGGAAAATTCTTTTTAAATTTTATGCTTTTTCAGGGATTTGGAGAGGTTTTTTGCGTAGTTGCTTCGGTCGGGTTTTTCAATATTGCCTTTGGAAAAAAACGAAAGGATGTGGGTGGTACCAAATTTGACCTGTTTCGAACTTTAATGTAATCCCTTTTTTCAAAGCAAAAAATTTCTAGGGTGCTTTTCCATGAAAACGTTTTTTCCCTTCAGCGATTGATTTATACTAAGACTTCAAAAGTCATGGTCAATACCCTCGGAACACTTCATATGACATGGAATGAATTTTTAGCCTGCTAGTATGCACAATGATATCGTACGGGCCCCAACTCATCTTTTTCTCCCTTGAATTCTTTCTACGAACAGAAATGATGCGAATTATTTTCTTCAAGTGTCTGAAGATACCTAGTACACTTACACATACAAAAGCTAAGTTGTGCACATAAACCAAGTAATAAATATCAGGAAAATAATCCAACAGTTATTGGACTAGCCTAAAGTCAAATCTACTTTGTGTATATCTGAGCTTTTCCTTCTTATTTTTTTCTATATGAAAAAGAAAACTTATCATTTATTATTCCCAGCACATTCGGCAACATCTTTTCAAAAAGTTTTCTTCATCATTCATTTCTTTTTAAATGATAATAATGTGAGTATGACTTGGATCACAAATATAAATATTTTACGTCACAGATCACGTATTCTCTTGTAGGCTTTTGGCCTAATAAAAGCTGGGAAAAATGAGTTAACAAAAAAAATTTATTCCAAAATTGATGATCCTTTCGGTTAGATAAAAGCGAATATAAACTATTGAAATGCACTTGGAACTAAAATAAATTGAATCGGAAACTGAAAATATCCAATTTAGACAATTTTTTTTCTCATTCTTCGCATAAACTGCCAATAAGAAGCTTTTCTCCAGCAGCCCTCTTTTTTATATGGAGACGAAAAGGAAATAAAATTCGTCCGCCGTTGCAAGGTTTATTTTTTCTTTAAATATTTATTCAGTTTAACGTCTCTCTTAAACAGTTAAAATATGTATTCACAATGAAAGCGAAATTACACGTGACAATTACAAAGACACAATAGCGTTGTGTATCTCCTAAGACTGTGATACTCTTACATAAAAGCCAATGTAAAAAGCGATGACGGTAGCGTCTTTAAATGTATGTTAAGTGTTCATTGCATTGGACTTTCGGATCCGACATGCGAATATTCGCAGATATACTTAGCATATGTCGAACGCTAACGAAATCAATACTACAAGTTTTTGTGCGAGGTGTGTTTAGGTTTCGTGGGAAAAAATAAATGGCAGTCTGTGAAACACATTCGTAAGCATTTTTTCTTAAAGGTAAAATGTGACGCAGTCCGTGAGTCCGCTTCCAAAATTAATGATATCGCTTCAGGTGACACTATCGTTGATAATACGCAAAAAATTGTCTGATGAAATCTTGTGTTTAAAGTTTTATTTTCTGAAAAAATTACAGCGGTTTGTTTAAAATGCCGGACCCACCGCGGAATAACTTTTCAACACTTTCCGAAAAAAATTTAAAAAAAAAATTTCTCCGAAAAAATTGTTTTTAAGAAAAAAAATTTTCTCCTCACAAAAATTTACCGAAACTTTTTCGGAGAAAACAATTTTTTTTCCAAAATTTTTTTTCTAAGAAAAAAAATTTCTCAAACAAAAATTGCCTTCGAAAAAATTTTCCTCCGAAAAAATTTTTTCTCCAAAAAAATTTTCTCCGAAAAAAATTTTTCTCCTAAAAAAAAGTTTTCTCTGAAAAAAATTTTTCGCATCTCTTCTATAACTTCGCCGACAGACACTTTCTGATGATCCCAAAAAATTTGCCTGACGAAACTCTATAACTTTGAGCAAGACACCAAATCTCTAAGTATTGTCATTCCGAAGCTAAAATTCGAAAACCAAAAAAAACTTAATTGATTGCTTGGGAAAATTCTAGATGGAGCTGGCTTGACTGCTAGCAGACAATTTATTTATATCCCAAAAAATTCTCCTGATCAAAGTTTATAAATTTCCAAAAGAAACCAAATCTCTAGCTATTGTCACTCCGGAGCTAAAATTCGAAAACTCCAAAAACCATCAAAATTAACCACTTTTCCACATGCCACGGCTTTTCCAGAAAATTCGTGAAATTTGAGATACCATATCTCAGCCAATTTCCAACCGATTTTGATGAGTCTGAGGAGGGGGAAGGGGGAAAAGTTCGTCTGCATATAGTTCCTGGTCCCCGAAAGATTTTGTATGGGTTTTTTGGGTTTGTGGACTTCTTTTTTGGTGTGGCGTCACGCCATCCGCTACCGCTGCGGGCATGATTTCATTGTTATATTTTTCATTTGTCAGAATTTCAAATGTCATTGGACGGACAAAGACGGAACATGTATGTCGGATTGAGGTATTTAAATGTAATAGTACGTTACATCGGACCGAAAATATGCCATCATGTAATCGATCATTTTCGCAGAGGGCACATTGACAAGTAATGATCAACTTTCGCATGGAGCAGATAGTAAAAGCTGTTTGATTTAACGTCAATGACATTTAACACTCTGACAAGCCTAGTAAAGACAAGATGTTAGTAAAACAAGAGTGAAATTATCTCTTGAAGTTGTCGCAATCTAATTATCATAAAATTATGGTCCAGAAACATCGAAAAATACATTTTCCAAATTATATCATCAAGGAAAGTAAACCTAAAGAAGATATCTTTCGAAATTTTTTTTTAATGGTTGAAAATGTAGATGGCACACTGACCCTAGATGTATACAGGAAACCGACGAGCACCTTGATGTGAGTGACTCATACGGTCGTGTGCTTATAAATTTACTTGTTATCAAGTTTCAGCTGTTTTCAAGTCTGCCACAGAAAAAATACATTGAAAAAAGAGATAGTCAATAATGTTGAAAACAACATAACAAGTAAATTTAAAAGCACATGTTTGTATCACGACAGGAGACACAAAATGGCGGCGTACCATTCGATGGCGCATCGCCAAATCTTCCTCTCACGGAGGAAGAAATAGCGGAAGAGACAAGATAGATCGTTGAGATTGAAGCTGCAAATGGATACAACGCTACGACAATTAGAAGCATCATAAAAAACACCAGGTCAAGAGAACATTGAGAGACATAACAATGCTGACCTTAGCTAGCGATAGAGAGCCAGTCAGAATTGTTGGAATTCGCTACTACCCTGAGGTGACGATGAAGCTGAAACCGATCTACGAAGTGGTGGCATTGAGGTGGTCCATAGAAATGCTGGAACATTGAGACAATTAGTCGGCGCGATAAAAGACATTGTGGCGGCTCATTACACTATCAGTTTATCGCTCGTACATCACACAAGTCACATTCATTCCATCACAGACACTCGACCAGTTTAGACGTGTAATAAATAAGTAAAACAAATAGTATTTTGCATTTCATTTATATGATATAAGCACTTCTTCTACTCTACAACATCCAATCAGACCCTCATAAGTCCGGGATTTATCGAATTCGGTGTAGTTGTTGTGGCCGGTTTTATTTTGACATCTCAATCAGCTATCAGCTGTATCAGCTATATCAGCTATTCATCCGTTTCAATGAGCACCTCAGATCAGCGAGGTGAATGCGAAAAACGGTGGTGGGAGAACATATTTTCAGCTCACAACATGAGGTGAACATTAGCGACCTAAAGTTGGTACGTGAAGTCAGGGACATTTGGAAGATCGAATATTACGAAGCAATCTAAATTCCGAGGGGTGGCGCACTTCATTTATTCCATTTATTCTTTTATTCCATTTATTCCCAAATTTTTTTTTGTTTTTGCGAAATATCTGAACCAAACACATCACACGCTAGACAAATAAGTTCAAAAAAAGGTTTGCACAAATTATAAAGCATTTAAACCACCTTGAGATTAAATTTTATTTTTTTGGGAATAAATGGAATAAATTTTTTTATTCCATTTATTCCACTTTTCAACAAAAATTCTTTTAATTTTTCAAAAAAGGGTTTTTTCACTTTTTGACACATTAGTATGGTTTGTTGTGTGCGCTGCCATCAAAATCAAGTCTATTTGAGGTTTTGACGAATTTGAAAAAATTATCATTTATTCCATTTATTCCAATATTTATTCCATTTATTCCATAAACCGCAGAAGTGCGTCACCCCTCGCTAAATTCACAAAAACAAACATCTGAATTTGTTGAACGAAAACCTTGGCGACATAACTTCGCCGCTACTGAATTTTTTCACGTTAGAGAAAGATGTAATTAACTTGACTAACGAAACGACTACCATCAGACGATGAGTTTCTAGATTGCGAGTAAAGATGACGAAGAAAGAGGTTTGGATATGATTTTGCTGTCACCGTCGTGATGAGACGGGTGTCCTGTTATCTAAGTACCGAAATGTGTGGTTTTATGTTTGTATGTTTAGAGATCGGTTTTAGTTTTGCACAAAAAGTATGATTATGAGCACTAAGTGCTTGAAACTGTAACAGGTAAATAGAAATAAAGCTACTGGTACAATTTAAATGAAGTTTGTGTCTAAAACTCATAAAACTTCCCAATCGAAAAATAGTTACGATATCCAGGAACGTCGGATAAGTGGAGTCAGTCCTTGCAAGGTAGCATTTCTTAAACCAATTTGAGACAAATTTCTTTTTCAGACTTTACAATGTGTGGAGAGAGCGATGTTGTGGGCCCTCAGTGTGTATAAAAGAGTCTCAGGTTTCAGTTATAAATCTCAATCCATTTTGAAATTAATGCCAACACAACAAAAATAACAACAATGTGACGGTGTGGCTGGTGTGGTCGTGTGGTTTGATTCCGAATAGTTATATTGATGAAATTACGTAAATACAGATGCGAGAAATGTCTTGACAAATTTTGACTTCCCCTCGGTGGGACATACTTTATGAAGGGCGTCAAAGCTTTTAGGGTGATGACGAAACGTAACTGGTGGTAGAATAGTACTTTACATAACAAGTAGATGAACGATTGACTTAGACCCACAGGGTGGAGCGCAGCGGGGCCCGAGGATTTATTCACCATCATGGTCTAATTCATTCGTTTTAGCTCTGTGTTGCGTATACTATTTTATGCGCAGGCGGGCAAAAAGTCAGATTCAGAGGAAAACACATAGCGAAAAAATTTACAAGTGGGAAATAAAGCAGAGAAATAATTGACAGGTGGGAAATAAAGGAGAGAAATGATTGACAGGTAGGAAATAAAGTAGAGAAACAAATGACAGGTGGAAATAAAGCAGGTAAAAAATTGACAGGTGAGAAATAAAGTAGGGAAATAATAACTGCCAAAAGTGAGCCTAGATGAGCTATTCTTGGGTCTAAATTCTGTGATGAAATCTGACGTTTTTTGTTAGTCTGTCATAAAAGTTCTTTTCAACGACATACTTTTGCTCAAACGAATCCATTTTTCCGTCTATACCTACGATATTAACTTTTTTGTTACAATTCACAATTCTTGTATATTCAACCGTACGACGGCGTCAGGAGCCTCATAAATCCTTCATTCATTCGCATACGTCGGTCCAAGCACGAATACACAACTTTCTCATCGTTTAATTTTACATGTTTGTTGTTTAATCTTGCTACCGTCCATGTAGATCCGTCCTTAACTTCGATAAATTTCCGTCGGAGCATTTCGGAACTGGACGACTCAATATCTGGAAAATTTGGTATTTGCTAGTGTCTTTGTTTAGGTGCTTTCTTTCCACTAGATAAAAGAAGCCAGAAATCTCCATTCCCGGTGATTAATTTATTGATTGAATGCTTTGATATGTTTAAAAGCTCAAAACCACAACTGACTAGCACATTTTAATCTTTTCGTCAAATTCCCTAACTTCTGTGCCATCCACAAAAAAAAAAGTTCCTGAATATTTCAGTCTTTCACGGGCGCGCATTGATGGAAATTTTTTCTCCCCTCTTAGAAATGCGCGTTTTTTGTGAATATCCCCTTAAGGTGCTGACTCTAACTCCTAACGAGATTTTTTTTTAATTTTCTGAAGCATTAGTCCCTGGAATACATCCACCCACTAGCAACAATAGTGAAAAGTTCACACATTTTTATGAAAATAAGCAGATAAACGAAATGTCCCCCGCACTATCACATTCGGTTGGCTTTATAAAAACACAACACTCGAGACAATTCTCAAGTAGCTGCAAAATGTAGGATCGAGATTAAATTCATACCATGGATGGGAAAAAGGACCTCTTCGGGCAAGTGGTAAAATGTAATAATATTTACTTATTTCAACATTTTGTTGCCTTTTTTATTTTTCCCGATTCAACTTTCCTTTAAGTGCAGCAGTAAATATAAAAATAAATGTGTTCTTCAAAGCAGATTCACCTTTTTTTTTCATGTTGGACGATGTTCCCGTTCTGAAATTTGTCCCTCTATTTCGTTGGCTTTTTAAAAATGTTGTTAATTTAACTCCGATGGATGTATAGTCATTATTTATATGTTTGAGACAATGGTATTGCGATAATGCAATTGTCGTAGGTCTCAAAAGGGAACATTCATAAGTGAGACAGCGCACAGCGTTTGAAATCTTAATTGCTTTATGTTTTACTTTATTTCAGCTTTTTGCTGTCTTTTCTTTAAACTTTTTATCCGTCGTGCTATAATGCATAACAAGATTTAGCTTTTTTGAGCGATACTATTATAACTGTACTTCATTTCATGTCACGTTTTTTTCATCTGAAAAGCAAATAAAAAAAATGTTGAAGGGTTTATCAAAATAAGGGATTTTATTTCTTTTGGACGTGACTATATATACGACGCACACATTGAGGCAAAACAAGGCGAGTTTTGGAGTGGTACGTGCTCCGATTTGACTGTTGTATACGCTTATATTTTGTATCAATGCCAACTGCCAGCATAATATACCAACCAAATACTGAGAAATATTTTGGGATAGTTTTGTGGATGAGTAACAAAGTCAGCTGGATGCCTCCACATAACAAAAAACAACTGAACGAAAAGAGACTTGTGATTTTTCTGACGTGAAGTTGATGGCTATTTCTAATGACATGAAGAAAGTTTTATTTTCACCAGAATGTGTTTATTTTCGGTAGTTTTTTTCCCTCGTACTTGGTATGTCAGAAACTTTCAAACATTGTCTGCCTATTATACAAAGTAATGGTAATAGAGGAAAGTAGAAAGAGATTTTTTGGGGAATTTCAACGAATAAAATGTTTGAGAAAAAACCTCAAATTGTCGTTACCTAGGCCCGTACTATCCGTAGCGGAAGAAATCATAAAGTCTTTAAAGTCGAACAAAGACTCATCATGTCAAGAGTCAATTTCGGAGAGCCATTGCCGGCAGGGAGTGTAGTTCTTCTAATTTAAACGAACGAGAGAGAGAGATACACACACACACTCAAAATAAATATAAAAAATATCATAAAAAGTTATAAATTTCCATGAGGCAAAGTGCCCATAATTGAGATCGCGATACCACCCTGAATAGCGAGGCTGATCCTTCAAAAGAGAAAAAAATTTGACCTTGGGTCACCGGACGAATCACAAAGCATGGAGAAAAATGCTGGCTTCTTGAAGCAATGGTCCCAAGGTTTCGCAGGCCACGGGGATAAAAAGAAAATTCTGATCTATGACGAGCAAATATAAACGGGCGGAAATTTCCGTAATTGCACCTGTCGTTTGTGATGATTGGCTGACGTACGATGAAGCGATAGTGTCCCAACAAGTAGCGTTCCAGGTAACGCATTGTTCGTTGGACCAGGGGACCAAAGTAATGCCATCGACGCACTTGTTATCATAGAAGACATTGCAGATTTACGTGCGTACCAGGCATAGCCATAACTGCACGACCCCCATGGGCGTGGAATTGGGATACGACCAATTAGCGCGAGCCGAGGCTCCACCTTTCAATTCCAGTATGTAGGTACCGTCCTTCATCCAAAGCGGGGACCGAGACAACTAGCAGCCTCTTCTGCAGTCATGTCCTTGAGAGGACGGTGGGTGCAGCGAGCGTGCAAATACTTTGTTTCAGCGCCAGCCAGTGTTTGGGCCCAGATGTTACCATCTAGTGGCTTTCCCAAACCCCGAAGTACCGATTTTACCCTCGGTGGGGGTTTTCACCAGTTCTGCTAAACCAATTACAGTTAGGGCCTTACAACCCAGACACTGCTAGGTCCGCTCGGGTGAGGGACGTTGCGAAGTGCCCAATGGTCCTGCTGGAATTGGTCCGTAGACCGTTCAACCAGCGGTGTCCACCCCTGCTCAAAACCTCATTCATTCATTCATCGTATTCTACTTCCACACATGACTGTGCACGAAAAAGATCTTAAGTCATATTCTTTTCAGCGTTTTGGTTACCTCATATGACCGTCCACTCAAAGAAACTTACATCATTGAAGTGCAGATACAGCCGTAAACGACTTCGGCTCTGTTAGGCCCGCTCGGGAGAGGGGTATCGCGGGTATAGACCTTTCGGACGGTTCGACCAGCGGTGTGCATCCCTGCTCATACCTCAGTTCCCTCTAATACCACTGCCGAACCACGTTTGCTCGATTCCATTCACTCTTGTTTCACCCTCCGTTGTTTGCCTGACATAAGTACCATTGTTCAGGGTCCGCGACGAGAACGCCAACAGAAGGATTTGGCAAGCAGAGGCTAGTGGTGCTCTGTGTTGTGCATGCTTCCCTTTTGGACACCGCACTTGTTATCATTACGAAATAGACCAGGCAGCTTTAGTTGGCTCGGAAAGTGAACAGAATTCACGGTGGAGTTGTGCGTCGGCGCTACCGCTACGTGCGCCGATTTGCGACGCAACCGAAAGTAAGAAAACTGCAGCGCACCGCCTAATGTTTTTTGGCGGCGCAATCCACGCTTTTTGTGCTTCGTCGGCTTATGTCAAAGTATACGAAATTTCATTTCGAAATCCAAAATATGTCAAGCTACGAAAAATGGTTTGCTCACAAGCCGACGTCGCACTAAATGCGTGGATTAGTATCGATACGGTGATGGCAAAATAAATATGATTTTCGTACTTCTGCGCCGGTTTTTGCGGTGTTAAAACCTGCGCATTAGTACGAAACAAATATTTATTTTGCCATGGCTGTTTTCAGCAAAAAATGAAATCGAAAAATTGAAAAAGTTGAAAAGCTTCAAAAGTGCGCCGCCGCCGCACAGTGGATTTTTTGTAAGGGTTTGCGGCTTGGGCTTGAATTTGTACAATTTTCAATATTTTGACGTTTCTTTTTTTCGTTTTTAATCGGAAAGATTAAAGGACAAACTGTTTTCCTTTTCGGTTCGAAAAATCTTCTGACTCCCGTGGGAACAAATGAGTTGAGGAGAACCAAACTTCTGAAAATTAAAAACAATATATCAGTGTGACTGGAGACGTGTTGAGTGTTTAGAAACAAAATTTCAAAAAAATCAAAAATATTTTCAAGATTTCACTCTTTGGTCAAGAACTCAAGGTAGCAGGCTGGTGCCAAGTTGAAACTTTTTGGGAACAATATCCTTGTTGGTGTCGAGAGTCTGGCGTAAAAAGAATTTTGGCACCAGACTGCCTTCCTATAGCTGTCATACGGATTCGGTATTCTTTGTTCTAGAACTCAAGGAAGCAGGCTGGTGCCAAGTTGAAAATTTTTGTAATCAATTTTTCTCGGTAAAGCCGAGATGCGGGCGTAGACAGAATTTTGGCACCAGGCTGCCTTACTATAAATGGTCAGAAGAAGAACGTTTTCCTTAGTCTAAAAAAAAAATATATTGATCCATTTCAAGCAAATTCCCTGCAATATATAGCCAAAGTAATATTCTCAACAAAAAAAAAATGGTTTTTGACCATACAAACGTTTTCGTCTCTGGACGTGGGAGTCCTGAAAATTTATTGATCGAAAGGAATTACAGCTGTCCTATATTCTTTGATTCAAATAAAATAGAATATCATCAAAATTTTGAAATCTGTACGAGTTTAAGCCCAAGCAACAAACCCTTACAAAAATTCCACTGTGCGTCGCCGCCGAAAATAAATTGCAGTTACGCCGCCGCCGTTTTTTTTATTTTATCTCTAATTCTAGGTACGCCAAATAATGATGTTAAGCTCGCGATATCGAGAGTGTCTACTCGCGGACTTCAAAACTGACAAACCATGTTCGCCTTTTTCTGAAACAATGTAGCCGCAACGACAGCGATGTCGAATGCATAGGACACAGCCAAGCCTCAGCCCTACGCAGATGGGGAAATGATTGTTGTCAAGCAAGGTTCCGATCGTGCGGGACGGTAGAGCATAAAGCCAATAATGAGACTCTGGACGAGTCATTGCCAAACGCCGCGATTTTTCGGAATAGCTGACGGCTTGCGTCGAATTCCAGAGGCGGACTGAGTTGATCGAGTCCCAACTTTTCTAAAGCCGTACTGGCTGAGGCAAGTTTTTGATATTTGATTTTTTTAGATTTAGGTTGGATAGGCTCATCACTAGGTGATGGTATTTTGTACGTTCGTAGTTAACATACCAATTATTATATGTTTGTGACAAACACAATTCGATTAAACATTCTGCGTTTAATGCAATCATGCTACTATAAGATTAAGATGCCAGTGTGCAGGTTCGAAACTCAGTCAAAAACAGATTTTGTTCTAATCGTCAGATTTGTAAAGAAAATTTTATAAAAAACTGATTGAATCGGTCCAAATCAAATGCAGGACCATCGTAGGGCTTACCGGAAAAGGCATTGTTGGGAGCCACCGGTATTCTATTCCTACCAGTTTTTGTTGATTTATACAATCTTATGATCTAGTGTTCAATGAATTAGTCCTAGTACGTCTTGATTAGTTAGTTCAAGTTAGTCAATCTGTTCGGTTTGCTTAAAATAAATTTTCTATATTTTCTACTTTCTGCATTTATTCTTCCTTCTGGAACGACGAAATCCGAAAATTTTTGCTTCTAGGACATCAAAGATGGCACAGCATACCGTATCGAGCACATCGTCACTTAGTTTTTCTAAAAAAAACCTTTTCCACTCGTTTACTTTAATTTTGCGTCCGTTTTACACATTTTGATTACACAGCACTAGCACATAGTGGACGTATGCGGTAATAGTACATTACGTATGTGCTTCGTAGAAAACTTGCTGCATCGTGGGCGTTAAAACATTTGGAAGGGAGACCCGACAAATCTCCCAACTTTTTTTCGTACACTCGTTGAGTCCTTTTTTCTACACCTTTCAGTTCAATTTCATACACTACAATTTCGTACACTACAATTTCGTACACTTCCTATTTCGTACACTTAAATTTCGCACACTCCAATTTTCTTTACTTCCTATTTCGTACGCTTCCTATTTTGTACACTTTGATTTTGTACACCCCAGTTTCGTACACTTCGATTTCGTACACTTTCCTATTATTATATATTACTATTTCGTACATTTCGTACACTCCAATTTCGTGCACTTTAATGTCGTACACTTTCCTATTTTGTACACTTTAATTTCGTACACTCCAATTTCGTACACTTCAGTTTTGTACACTTTCCTATTTCGTACACTTTAACTTGGTACACTCCAATTTCGTACACTTTAATTTCGTACACCACTATTTCGTACACTACAATTTTGTACACTTTCCTATTACCTGGTGTAGCCCGCTAGTATTCATTGTATTCTTTCGGGAAAACGAAGCTAAGTATTTTTTCTTTTTATGAAATCTTACAAAACGAGGATGTCAACGAAACTAAAGAATTAGGGTTAAATACACAAAAAATACATTTTGTACACAAAAAACATGGTTTTGTACACTAACTTGAGGTATGTACAAAATAAACGTTGTTTCAATTTTTCAAGTTCATTCTTAAATGTAAAATAGTTGGAAAAGTAGCGCCGCAGGCCGGGAACACAATGAAAAAATAAATAAGCGAGGTCGAGGGGCGGCAGCCCCCGCAAAGAGGGGTCAAGGGGGGAATATCCCCCCTTGCGAGGTCTAAGGGGCAGAGCCCCTAGCGGGGTTTGGGGCAGAGCCCCGTGCACGTAAGGCCTCCTGCAGGGCGATATCTAGCCCGCCGCAGGCGTAATCTAACCAGCCGCAAGCGTGATCTAACCCGCCGCAGGCGCGGGGGTGAGGGGGCAGAGCCCCCCAACACTATGCATTATCCTTTTTAATAAATAAAACACGTGTTAATACAAAATAAATTTAAAAAAGTAATAACAACCTAGTAACAACGGTGTACAATTTTTTTTTGTGTACTAAATGTATTGGCTGTGTACAAAAGAAGACGTTTTTGTGTAGAAAATGTATATTTTGTGTATAAAAAAAAAATGAGCCGAGAGTTTGCGCTTTAATGAAACGAAGTGATACAAAAACTAGGCGGCTAGCGAAGCTAAGGAAAAGTAAGTGTACAAAATTAAAGTGTACGAAATTGGAGGGTACGAAATTAAAGTGACGAAATTGGAGTGTACGAAATTAAAGTGTACAAAATAGGAAAGTGTACGAAATCGAAGTGTACGAAACTGGGGTGTACGAAATCAAAGTGTATAAAATTGGAAGTGTACGAAATCGGAAGTGTACGAAATCGGAGTGTGCGAAATTGAAGTGTACGAAACAGGAAGTGTACGAAATAGGAAGTGTACGAAATTGAAGTGTAGGAAATAGTAAAGTATACGAAATCGAAGTGTACGAAATTGGAGTGTACGAAATTGAAGTGTACGAAATTGAAGTGTACGAAAATAATGTGTGCGAAAACGAATTGTACGAAAATAAAGTGTACGAATTACGGTTACGGTACTACCAACTATGAGATTTGTCATAGCACCGTGAAGCACTTTTACGAACATTATTTTACATGTTAAAGCTCGGTAAATGCGTTTTCCGAGGCGCTTGCCACGAGGTAAAGGCGAATTTAACGAGCAGAAACGTGTTAAAATATTCGGGTAATGAATAGGTCCTATAAATAAATTTACAATTCGAATAAACTAGCAAATAATCATCTAGCGCCTAACCCTTAATGGGTAGAATGTGATAAAAAGAAACACTTTTTTGCCTACGGAACTATTAGTCTTAAAGTTGGCAAAAAAGGCAACTCAGGAAATTATTTTCTGTCATGGAGGATAATGACTTGTCAGTTGACGACTAGATTTTGATCATTCGTGGTCGAGCTTCGCAGTATTACAAATACCCTGACAAATACCATAGACCCAGGCACACGTACGGGTCGAAAAAGAGTCGTTAATCCGATTATTGCAGTGGAAGTAAAACTCTCACGTATTACGTTAATAACGCTTTTATCGTCAAAATGCGGAAAGTTTCAACATCTTGCAATTATTAATGCGTTTCGATATAAAAAAAAATTACATTGATCAAGAGAAAAATATTCTTTTCCTTACTCACAAATCCATCAAATTAAAAAATATCACGTTTAATTCACGTCAACTGAATGTTCAATATTAAAATTAAATGAAGCTCATGACAGAAACCTTTAGTTTCAGAGCGTTTTCATTTTTTTTTTCTTCTTAATAGCATATTGATGAGCTCAATTTAAATAATACTATGAAAAATTCATTTGAAATCCTTTTGAATTTTATGAGTTGCGTAAGAAGTGAACTCAGCTTCTATACACACAATTTGCTATCAAATGCTTAAAAATTTGAAGGTAATTAGAAGAAGCACGTCAAATTTATATTAAGACTTTCAGAAGCGTAAGATTTAAGTCGAAATTATTAATAGTGAAAGAGAAAATATTGGAGATTGTGTGAAGCTTGGAATAAGTTTTAGCTTAGCACCCCGGGAGGTAATATTATTTTCTAGATTGCGACGTATTAGAGTTTTCAATTAAGTTTTTTTTTTTTAAATTTAGTAGATTTGGAATTGGTAGACAAAATAAACTCACAGCATTTTTTCAGTACAGAGACAGCATAATTTTATCTTTAATTTTCACCTTTCTTCAACTGTACAAAAATTGTTGATTTGACAACAATGACTACTCCCAGTAATAATGGCTGCCATCACTAAAAAAATGAATTCACTTAACTGACTGCAGGTGTCACAGCTTTTTCTGAATTTCTGACCTGCGAATTTTGTGTTTTTCGACTAGTTTACCATCCAATGCGAGGTCTTCTACACGAAGAGTGTGGTTTTTCATTAACATATGTCATTTACATACCCCTTCAGGCCTTTCCCACTATGTTTTTCATACTTAGGTTCATACTTTTCATAGAACAGTGCTAGAGGGAATGAACGTGACAGACTAGATTTTTTTTGATGACAGAAAAATCTAATTTTAAAATAGTTTATAAGAATTATGTACGTACATACGTACACTGAGGAAAATATCTACGACGCAAGAATTATGTTCATTATATACTCCGCCGACGTATTTTATCCACATTGCCCGTATTACAAACGCCGTGTACGTACTATGTGAGTTCATAATACCCTCGTTTCGTATAGCATATATATCACAATACTTAAATAGGGTTCATAGTACGTTCACCGCGTATGTAATACGTCGTTGGTGTATATTATAAACACAATTCTTGCGTCGCTTGTAGATAAAGATACTTCCTCAGTGTAAGGCCGTCTGCAAGGTGCAATTTAGCTCGCAGCAGGTGGGGGTGAAGCGCCCGAGCCTTCTTTTTAACAGCCACGTCAAATTACAAAAATGAGGGAGGGGCGTAGCATCTCTTAATTTCCTGGTTGAAAGAGAACGATCTCGCATCAAACAAATATCAACTTAGCTTTTAACCAAAGAGTTATACAGTTGATGTGCTAAGGTGGCGTTTTTGATGAAATCACATTATACAAACAAAATGTCAAATTCTTGTTAACCGTAGAGATATGTGAAAATGGCATCAACGCCATTTTAGCACATCTGTCTGAAGTTGAATTTTTCGCTTTCAGGTTATTTAAATCACTCAATTCATCACAGAGTGAAGTCCTGTAAAGTTACATTTCGAAACGTCAAGGAATTAAGTGCGCTGTTAGTTTAACAGAACTCCAACGCCAAAAATGCGTACATCATAAGCTTATTATATTGTGACTGTTTCAAAGTACAGCTAGAGAAATAGTAGATGCACATGTGCATGTAATGACAGGTTTTCGTTGGGACATCGATTAATAGTACACTGCACTGTACCCTGCGAAAGTAATTCATTACATGAGGACACAATTTTGTGATAAGAGCCAAACTCACGAATGTTTTTTCAGATTCATGCTCATTTAATGCTCAACTTTCGCATTGTGTAGGTCACAGTTCTGTAGTATGGTGGCCAAGAATGGACGTGGAGAAGGCAAGAAAGAGATTGAGTGAGATACAAAGGCTAGTGTGCATTAGCATCACTGGAGCTTTCGCTACTGCGAATAGGTTAGAGAAGTCAGGTTTCCGTCGTACAGAATTAAAGACGTTATTTCGGATCCGGTTTTTGACATGCCAAGAGACCGGGTGACGCCATTAACTGACTTTACTAGGCGGTTTGAAGCGATATTTCCGAGCAGGCAAGAATGGCTAGATGGGTGGCCAACTTGTTTGCCTAGAAATGCGAAAGCGTTTTTCACTGATGGATCTGAGGCCGTGAAAAGAGTAGGGGCTGGAGAATATGATCCGGACGCTGCACAGGGCAGTAGAACTTCCAGTGTCCTCCAGGTAGAGGTCTACGCAGCTCTCATGGGAGCTCAAGAATCACTGCCGGTGGGGACGCAGGGAAGAGAGATCTTTATCTGTTCGGAAATCTGATGCAAAATGAGCCAAGGACCTTATCAAAATGGACCGGTATCATACCAGAAAGGTAGTAGGGGCGACTACTGGACACTGTGGGCTGAAACGGCACCTGAATAAATTGCGGTTGTCGGAGACCCTAACATGTTCTTGCGGATTAGAAGAGGAAACGGGCATACAGGTGATATGTGATTGCCCTAAATTCCTTCAAATAAGACGCAGATTTCTTGGAAATTTTACTGTGAAACCATCTGAAGCTATCAAATGTGGACCGGTCCTTTTGGACCGGTTTTTGGAAGCTACAGGAAACCTCACATAATGATATTATGAACGAGAAAAGGAACAAAGGATTCTAGGATCTGTGTTTCAAGACCAATAATAGTTCGTCCCAAACTCATAAATCTACATAGGGTAAGTAGCAAGTAAAGTAATTTTCATTTAAAAATTTTTTTTTTGACTATCCCCTCCGAAAGCTTCGCATTAAATGCATGTTTACCCCCCGCGGAAATTTCATTACATGTAGGGACTTTTGGTATATTAGAAACACAAATAACCCGAGGCGAAAGTTAATTTCGTCCCAATACAGGTAAAATGTTTTCCGTCCCTAGGGAGCGAAAGTGTATTACATGTAGCTGTTCCACGCAATATCATTGTTCAGAAAATGAAATAAAATATCATTTACGCCATCGTAACTGTGTTACTGGAATGCTGCTAAAGTGATTTTTTTCCTTTGCCTTAGGGGATAAACATGCATGTAATGCTCAATTTCCGGATGGTACAACTAAAAAATTAACTTACAATGGATGCTTGGAATCAACTTTGTGAACTCGCCAACTAACTCGTGTGTTTTTAAGCAACTCGCTTTCGAAACTGTTATTTTGACTCGTGCAGTTGCATACCCCGCCTTCGCCTCGGATATGCACACTCTAAACTTATCAAAACAACAGTTTCCAAAGCTTGTTGCTTAAAAACACACTTGTGAGTTTGGCACGTATAACAATATTGATCCCTCATGTAATGAATGATTTCCGCCGCATCCACTGTAATATACTATTAATCGATGTCGTCATGTAATGAATTACTTTCACAAGGTACAGTGTAATGTACTATTACGAAACTAACGTGTTTGTTCATTTATGCTACTAGAACTGTAAAATGATATCTCGGCTCGAGATGGTGTAAATGGTTCGAAACGAAGTCGAAGACCTACTTTTCGACATCGAGAACCGAGATATTATTTTACATTTTGTGTAGCATAAATAGTCTTATACATCGAGGGGCTGAAAGTTCGCTTACTCTACCGTAAAGTGGCCTTTACAGTAGAGAGATATATAAAAGTTTAAATCAACATTCGAAAATAATTTACTAACTTTTTAGATGTTATTTTAATGCCGTATCTTGAACACTCAACTCGAGATCCCTCTGTTTGTTTATATCGAATAAATCTTTCAAGTTGTTTTATTTATGAAATCTTCCCCAGCAACATCAAGGGACATTTTTCTAAAATATTTCTAACATTGAAATACAAACGAAACAAAATTTTATGTAGAATATTGCTTCCGGTTAAACGCCACATATGAAGATTGAACTCTTTCATATTTCGTGCACTGAAAATCTATTCCAATAATATAGCTTTAAGACGACAAAGTATCCGAATATACTGCAAACACGAAACCAGAACAGGGATATTATTCAATAATATCACATCACTCGGTAACCATAGAACACAATCATAATAAATTTTGATTATATGCATATGAAAAGTTTTACTAAAAAAAAAGTTTCTCGAAAAACTTTGAATATAAATCCCCCACGAGACTGAATCTTTTATTTGCAGGTATCCTTTCGTATAAAAATTATTTTACAAACATCCTCCAATCCATAACTTTTTTTTTTTGGTTCGTTGTATTATTCCTTAAGTTTCTGAAAGACGAATCCCTCTATGGTAGAGGAGTTAGTGTATACTTCCGTAATATGTACGCTTGCATATGAATTACGTCGTTGGTAACAAAAAAATGTGCATTTGCCACCGGTACTCATACCCCAACCGAACGAAAATTCTATGAGTCATACAACAGAAAATGGTGTTCCCATTTAGTCACAAAATATTGTCATGGCCCAAGAAGTCGTTGGTTTTCATTGATTTTCATAGTTGAAATATTTTTACGATAATTTGATTAATTTTGCTGCCGTAGTAGAATCCCAGGGGGATATTACGTAACACAAGAGGGGAAGGAGAGTGGTATGAGTCTAACGTTACGGTTATTACAAAAATGGGTCACAGTAAAGAGTGAGGGGGTCTCGGGTTTGTTTATTTTACACTAAAATGAAATTACAGTGATAGAATCATAAGTTTGTGCATTTTCTAGGGCCCATACGGCCCGAGCGTGTAAACAGTTGATTTGAGGGAGAACATTGACCCTAGATGCCGAATCTTCAAAAAAAAAAAAATTGTCCGCCCGTCTGTAAACACTCGAGTAAATTTTTTGACTTTGAGCCTTTGGAATCAGCCAGGGCCACAAAACTGAGACTCTATTAGATCCAATCGTGTTTTTACCGTATTCATATCAGAGTCGAAAGTAAACTTTCACCCCTCAAAATTGATATTTTTCTACTTTCTGGTCTGATATGAAGGATGTAAAACTTAAAACTTCACTCGGAAGAGCAATTTGGGCTCTTGTCCTTTTCGGGGGTAAAACTTCTTGATAAGATTTTTGACAGAAGTATTTATGGTTATCTCGTTCTCTCTTTAAAAATTTTAGATGTCTCTCTCTACGTGTTAGCAACAGGTGACAACTTAACAACAAAAAATTCTTTACAATTGGCTTGGCTATGTTGTCACCTGTTGCTTATACGTAGAGAGAGACGTCTTAAATTGTTAATGAAAAAACGAGACAGGTATAATAATTTCTGTGACAAATTTTATAAAGAAGTTTTACACCCGTCTTTCAAGAATCTTTGTTTTTCCTGAAAAAAATCGAAAAATTGATTATACAGTTGAATTTGTGCAAAATCGGCTTGGAACCTCCAAAGTTACGGTCGAAAAAGTGGTCAAAAACATGGTTTTTTGATGGTCAGTGAAACTAGTTGACTTATGTGCTGTAGGATCCTTAGAGTGGACCCAACTCACTGTAAGCGACTGTAGTGACAAGAAATATTCAAATCATTATTCGAGCCAAGTTACTTCGAAGATTCGAATCAGTTGGACAGCGAGCGTTATTAATCGGGTTCATTAGTCGTTAAGTCTCACTCATCGAGTTAGATGAAACAAGTGACAGAATGAACTCATTCTCTTCTCTATCAACCAGCTTGGTGAACGGACGTAAAATAAGAACAAATAAATTTTGTTAAAGTTGAGTCAGAATATTATTTAATCAACGATTAGTGAAAACAATTACACTAAACGACCCTACACAATTTGGTTTTTAATGATGATGTTTTTAGACCCGTACGAAGAACGAAATTCTTCGAAAAGGGGTCTTATGCGGTTACCACGATGTTTGTAACCACCCCAATTTCGACCGGGAAGTAGGGGGGAGCATAGATCTTGGTCCTTAGATGACGAATCAGCAATAAAAAAATATCCGTCCGTCGGTCCGTCACCGCGATAACTTTCAAAAACTTTTTTTCCCCTGAAAGGTAATTGAAATATCTTTTTTGGGATTGAATCCAGGCACTGTCGGCCCAAAGACCGCCGAGCTAGGGCCGTTTAATTGGTTTTTGGTCTTTTGTACATAACTCGAGTAAATCTTTTCCGGTTTTCATAAATTTGTTTTGTTTGAAAGATCTGGGCATGGCCGACAATTTATGGAAGAAATTTTTTTGGATTTGAGTCCTTGGACTTAGCTAGGGAACTAAAAACGATTCTATGCTAGGGACATACATGTTTTTTGTACATAACTCAAGTAAATCTTCTCCGATTTTCATAATTATTGTTTTAATCGACAGGTCCATGAAAGCTTTACTATTCGTAAAAGAAGCTTTTTGAGATTGGGCCCGAGGATATAGCTAGGGCACTAAAAACGAGTCCCTGCTAGGGCTCTACATGTTTTTTGTACTTAACTCGAGTAAATCCCTTCTGATTTTCAAATTTTGTTTGATCGAAAGGTCTAGGACTGTTTCCCGTTTGATAGAAGAAAATTTTTTTGATTAGAAACCCTTGGACTCAGTCAGGACCCTAAAACTGAGTTTCTGCTAGGGCCCAACGTGTTCGCTTATATAAGTTGGATAGATCCTATCTGATTTTGTTGATTGTTTTTCTATTTGAGAGGTAACGAATTATATTCAAAAACAAATTTGGACCCGGTGCCTGTGCTTAGGGCTGAAGTAGGCCTCAGGTCTGTCCTAAGGTCGGTCCCAACCAAAAAAAAATTTTTTTGCAATGTTGCAGAGCAAATTGAGGGAAACATTTTTGTCTATGGAATTATGTGTCCGAGGTATTTCCTTACAGCCCTAGCTCGGTCCTAAGATCTGCCCTAGACAAAAAATGGTTTTGCACTATAATGTAGAGAAACATATAAATACTTTAACTAAATAAATTTGTACAGATGAAATGAAACCAAAATTTGCAAAGCAGCTCCTTCTGAATTATTACTAGAGGATCAATTATTTATCCGTGACTTTCATCTACAGAATGGTTTAGTGAGCGATATTTGCAATATTTAACAAATTGAGACTAATTAACTAGGAATGTGGACACAATTCAAACATTTCACTATTGTTCAGCATTATTGCAAAATTTTACAAGGGCTTTTGGTTACAAATTTCGAATTTTTCTTCTTGCTTTTCATTGTGTGAATGTTACCATTTGAAAACTTGTAAGAAAAGTGCACGTTTCCCTTAACTCCCTGGCTTATAGACGAAAGGATCACCTATTTCGACGAATTAACGTAATATTTCTTTACTTGACGAGCTTTACCGCTGTTAATTCAAATAAAAATCTTTGTAACTCAAGATTAAGTTTTAAGGTCAAAATTTCGTCCGTAGACTTACGATTTTTTTTTGAGAATTGCAAAACACAAATTTTGTCGTAAGTTACGATAACTCATGTCAAGTTAAGAATTCTCAAAATTACGGGGCCCAGGGATTTTGTTCTGTTAAATTAACTCTGTCTGGCGGGTCAATCAGTCGCGCTAGCTAATATAACCGCTCGTTTTTCTTTTCAGTTCAATCGCTGAGCCAAATAATCAATGTAACGAAAGTTAATTCGACTGCTACACCAGCAAATAAACATTTTGCAACATTTCACGATAACATTGATTATCATTCGCTTTCTCAAGTACATGCAAGTTTAGATTGAATCCTTTTAAGCTCCATATCCTCTACACTTACTTACTGTTTTTTTCCCCCATTCCAGCATATACCAAGCATTACCAATTAGTACTGTTTTAAGTTTTGGCTTAAGATTTAGTCTCGTTCCTATATGCTTGGTTGTGTTATTTGTTGCTACTGTAAATGAGCTTCGCTGATAGAGTTTCAGTTTAAGTTTTATTTATTCGTATGTTAAAGACGCTTTGAACAATTCGTACAAGGATTTCTTTTACTTACGTCTGTGTTAATGAATTGAAGTAAATTTGAAAAATCTGCTCAGCGTTCGGAATTTTATTATCTCAGTAATTAACTCCTAGAAACAAAATGATTTTCCAATTATTTCGTAAAGTTTAATGTTATGAATGTAACCGACGTACCTCAACAGCCAGCGCGAAAACGACGCTTATTATAATCAGGTTACGCTTGGTAGATTATTCAAAAAAAAAAAATGGAAAATTCTGTTTTCCTTTATGATTTCACCCTTTCTGTCCCTCCGTCCGTCCATGCATGATTTGTGATCAGTGGTTTGTCATCAGTGGTTTGTCAACGGTGGTTTGTCATCGGTGATTTGTCATCGGTGCTTTGTCATCGGTGATTTGTCATCGGTGATTTGTCGTCGGTGATTTGTCGTCGGTTATTTGTCATCGGTGATTGGAATTTTATTACGTTCCTATCATGGGGGTGTGGTAGCACTGCACCCGTAACGCAAGTCCGCATACGATCAAAAAATTAAGAAAATTTTTTTCGGCTCGTGCTCGAAAACGGCTCGATAACTTTTCTTGGAATTTTGCAGGGACCTTTGGGTGGGCATTCTACGCCAAAATATTTTAAATACGGGGGGCCTCGTTTGGGCACCAGGGTTCTTGGAAGGCGCCATATGAAGCCCATATAAAAGAATGTTTTGTGTGAGTGTGTGAGTGTATTCAAAGTATGGGTCAAATATGAGCAAAATTTTTGGACTGTGTAAGGATGGAGGTAGATGTTTGTTGTCAAAGCAAAAGTTATTGGGTTGAGTGTGTAGTGTGTCAGGGCGGCCAACGGACGGATTTCGGGAGAAAGTTGATTTTTTTAATTTTTTTTTTGTTGAAGATATATGAAATTATATAATTATATTAATTATATATTATAATTATATATATATATAAATTTTTTTTTCACCGGAAAATTTTTT
>CM055404.1:144291329-144401455 GCA_029228625.1 Pseudolycoriella hygida
TTCGCTGAAAATTTTTTTTCGCTGAATATTTTTTTTCGCCGGAAATTTTGTCTCCAAAATTTGTTTTCTTTTTTCTTCCAAAACTACTGACATCACAACAAAAACCCTTTTTAAAAGGGAAAGGTGACGCAGGTCCTCGTCTCTTCTTCCAAAACAACTGATATCAATTTGGGTGACGCTTACAGCTTCGGAACGCAAAAAATTCTTTTGAAATATTTTCATTTTAGATTAAACAAATGCGTCACAAATGCCGGACCCTCCCAACGTAATAACTTTTCTGCGCTTTCAGATTTCGCTCGCCAAAAATGTGGCTACCCGTACTCCACACATCACGCAAAACTTAACATTTTTTTTTTAAAAATCGGTGGCGATTTCCTCGAGTTATGTACATAAAAACACGTGGGGCCCTACCAGAGAGTCGTTTTTAGTGCCCTTGCTAAGTCCAAGGGCTCAAACCTAAAAACTTTCTTCCATAAATTGTCGGCCATGCCCAAACAAAGAAAGTTTATGAAAATCGTAAAAGATTTACGCGAGTTATATACAAAAGACTAAAAACCACTTAAATCCTTAAACTCTTGGGCCGAAAATGCGCAGATACACTCCAATAAAAGATTTTTCGATTACTTTTCAACGCAAAAAAAGTTTTTGAAAATCGGTTCAGTTTTACTCGAGTTATCGTGTTGACGGACGGACGAACGGACGGACATTTTTTTTATTGCTGATTATCTAAGGACCATGATCCATGCTCCCTCGAAATTCGACTGATTACAAACGTCGCGGTAAACGCATAAGACGCCTTTTCGAAGAACTTCGTTCTTCGTACGGGTCTAAAAAACATGCACCGAAAAATAAGCTGAATTTTAACTATATTTTAATGTAAATTAACCGACGAACGTATATAAAACAGGACTTGGTTTGGATTGATCGTTCTTTTTGTGCTGGAAACTTTTTGTGCCATTGAACTGATGTATTGAGAATATTGCCGCATGATCAAAACATATGAAACCAAACTCGATTAATTTACGTTTCATTTCTCCGGTATTCGTGCATAAAAACTCTAACACAATCGCAGAACTTACCTGTGCGATTAACTTTTAGATTCTGTAAAAAACATAACAGATTCCTGTATTGGTACATTGCTTGGAGTGACGTATGTGTGAAATTTAGGAATTTCTACAGAAAAACAACCAAACACATCTTTACGTCAACGTTTACTCTCACAAATTAATAATAATAAATCAACGCTTATCATTCCAAGAATTTAGACTCTGGGCTTCTTATAGGGTGGTTGCGATGGTTCCAGGGAAGAGGGGTGTCGAATGAGGTTATATACAGATCATTTTGATCCTCTTGTCAGCATTGATATAACTCAATTACAATTCAATCCTCTTATCTTTAACTTTTTCGGAGTAGGGCCCTGGGCCAGGTTAAGCTCGTATGCGTCGTCGAATATATAGACTATGCAGGCGAGCTTAAAACCTGATCTGAAGAAGAAAAAAGCTTCGTATGTCAAGTTTCTTCAATGACGGAGGGCAAAATATTTAGATTGAACGGAACTTGATGATAATGTGTGCTAATTAATTATGAAAAAACCGCTTCCTGGCGTCAACCGGACGCAGAGTTGGGGAAAGGCGTCAGAAACACCTAATAATTGGTGAATGAGGAAAAGACGAAGGCGGCGTTTTTCT
Organism: Pseudolycoriella hygida; assembly: GCA_029228625.1. NCBI lineage: Eukaryota > Metazoa > Arthropoda > Insecta > Diptera > Sciaridae > Pseudolycoriella > Pseudolycoriella hygida. The sequence goes on from CM055404.1 coordinate 144,293,018, forward strand.
CCAGAAGGAGAAAGCCTGCATGGTACACATATGAGGGTGTGACGGTGGCAAATTCGAAGATTGCTTGGTCAAGGGTCTTGATAAAACTCTGACATTCCATAAGCACGTCGAGTTAACAGTTGACAATGCATTGAGGCGGCTTGCCATCTTTAGGCCATTACTTCACCGCAGCTCCAGACTAGATCAGTATAACATGATTACTATTTATAAAGCCATGGTTCGCAGCCCGGTATGGGAGCTGTGCCGAAGTGCATTTGAGGAAGTTACAAATTGTGTAGAACCGTTGCCTCAATACTGAAAGTTCCACGTACCATTAGCACCTTGCAACTCCACCGATTGGCGAATGTGCCGGCTTTAAGAGAGTAGAGTAGAGGTTAATCGTTACCTTGCAGAGAGAAAATCTTTATTGAACAAACAAATAAAGTATGCTGCCCACGTACAGTAGGTTGCCTTTGTAACACAGTTCTTCTCAACCCCTTCTACTTTTTCTCATTGGTCATGCTCCAGTAACCAAGTCCGGGAAGGCAGGCTGGTGTCAAAAATGATTTATGGGCAATCCGAATCTAGTAGCCGGTACTTTTAAATTTGACATCAGGCTCCCTCCATGTGACCTTGAACCATGAACCGTGAACCATGGTGTCAAAAATTGAAGCATATCACCGTGACGGCAATGACGAATGCTATACAAAGCAAAAATTTTCAACTTGACACCAGGCTGCCGCTGACATCTACATTTAAACAAACATACCTCAAGAACGCAGCCTGGTGTCAAGATGAAAACTAGTGCGTTGTGCAGCATTCGTCATAGTGATATCTTCAATTTTTGAAACCAGGCTGCGTTCTTATTGACCTTGAATCATGACAAAGTACGCAGTCACGAAAGTTTTTCAAATATAAATAAATATCCCAAAAAGAATGTTTTTTACGCAGCCTCGTTTCAAATTGAAAAGCATGTTAACATAAAGTACTCGCTATTGGCTTCGACATTGCCTAAGATCAATTTTTGATCCCAGGGTTCCTAGTCGAAAATGCAGTTCTCCACTTGTTGAAACTTTGTGAAGGCTACGTACTTCTAATTTAAGTTTTTTGCAAAAAAATTTTTTCTTCCGCCGAAGATGTGTAGATGTTTACAGCCCGAACTAACAGTTGATTCAAAGACTGAAAAGCTCAATAAGCTGAACAGTTACTTAAGAATAAAATTGTGTTGTGATATGTGAAAAAACACTCAAATTTTTCGTCTTTTTCGACCCTCCTCCCCCTCCCTTGTACGCTATTATTACGTTTAGCAGATACACCCTGTAAAAGATTGTAAAAAATTGATGATGTCGTTGTTTGGGATTGTGACGCAAAATCTCAGCATCGTTAATCGATGACGTACTTGCTGTCCGTAATATACATGCCTGGATTATTATGCACAGTCGTGTTGAATGTACGTTAATAATAAAAAAAATTGTCAATCGTTCGCAGGCCCGAACTGGTAAGCAAAAGACGCTGAGAGCAATACAAGTAGACGGTAGAAAGGGATAATCTTTGTCAAAAAAGCGTGTATTTATGTAAGAAGTTTGCATGCTATCAATGAGCAGAAAATAGTTATTTGTGTGTCTGTTTTGGACGACTGATTTTAGGCAATTTCGCGATTTGTAGACCAGGCAAAGCGAGGTCTACATGCGAAAATGCCTAATCCGCCCAAAACAGATACACAACAAAATTTGCGTCAACTGCGGTTCTCCCAGAAAAGTGGATCTGATGTGTCGTTCTGTCTTCTTTCTTAGCCCATGTATATCCACTGTTGAACGTAGACCCCCCTAGCTCCTTCCACTTCGTACGATTCATCGCCATTTGCTGCCAATTTGTTCCTGCCATTCGCTTAATACTGTTGGTCCATCATTCTGTTGGTCTGCCCTTCGGTCACATTGTGGGTGGTCTCCACGACATTATATTCTTGGTCCATCGTTCATCCGTCGTTCTTGCTATATGTCTCGTCCAGTTCCATTTCAGCTTTGCTATTCGCTCCATGACATCCACGACTTTTGTTTGTTGTCGGATCCAATGATTGACTTTTTATCTCTGAGCGATATTCCGAGCATACTTCTTTCCATGGCTCTTTGAGCGACTCTCAGTTTATTTTCCGATGCTTTTGTTAAAGTGAGAGTTTCAGCTCCATACGTCAGTACCGGAAGAACACATAAATCAAATACTTCACTCACTTTTGCTTTTAAAAATCGAATTTAGCTTTCCGAAAGCTGCCCATCCGAGACCAATTCTTCGTCTGATTTCGGCAGTTTGATTGTCCAAACCCAATTTCAGTTTGTGGCCAAGATAGATGTAATTGTCGACCCTTTCGATCACTGTGTCTCCAATTTTGGTATCTCTGTCGTCGTCGATGTTTGTCATGATCTTCGTTATGTGATGTAATTGAAAATGATATGCGCACCCGTATCTTCACCATAACCACATAGACACTTCGGTTTGTCCTCTATACTTGAATAAAATTTTGCAATAATGACGTAACCTCGACATGGACAGTTCACAATAGTAACATAACTCCTATTTAAATGCACTTTTTGCGGTGGGTTGACACTTTGAGTTTTTTAACTCCATTTACGATGCACTTTTGAAAACGCATCAAATTTTTCAAATTTCTTTAATTTCGCGCCTTTTTTCGCATACAGAAGTATATACACACGTACGTGGTTAAGTTATTGTTGCAAAATTTTATTCACTTATACTGCAAATATACTTGTTGAGTTTGTGATGGTTTGTGATGACTTCAACCGTTCTTTTGATATTTGGGTCTGTCAAGGTTTCTATGCTTTCGCCAGGAATTTTCATGTTGCTTTATCAGCCATTTGTTTATGATAATTTTCCTCGTAGTTTTTCTGATCTGGTAGTTCGATTCCCTGCTAGAATGTCTGCTTTTTCATTCTCGCGAATTCAATCAAAAGATAATAAATCGATTTGTGTCACTAATTGAGCACACTACCGGAGATCTAATGGCCTCAATGGCCGATTATTGTCTGTACAGATATAGATGTCTTTACCCGATGCCCTTTTTATGACGTGTGATTCGTAGAGTTCCAAAATGGCAAATAGTTCGATCTGGTGGATTGAAACGTGGCCTGTGAAAATGCTAACTTCTAGGAGAGAAAATTCATAGAAGAATCTTGCCACAGTAAAACCGTCTCGTTTGGAGCTATCCGTATAACAAACCAGTTGTTGGTGTGGGTAGATACTATTCTCCCGCAAAATCTACGATAAAGTGTGATGAAAGGATTTTTTTTTTTAAATCGGACAACATGACTCACAAAATTCCTTCGTCAACTTAAGAGTGCACACTGCTTACAAAAGAGCCATCTGTCGGAATCTTTTCAACTAATGAAAATTTGTATGGAAAAAGTCGCAATTTTCTGTAACGTTTTTTCTTAAAGTCTTAAATGAAAACGAATGCTTATGTCGTCATTACATACTTAACCTATTCCCAAACAAAATTCAGTCAATTCCCAAGCAAAAGTCAGTCTTTCAGCTTTTCCACTTAATAAACACTTCAAAACGCTCAACTGATATCAATTTGGGTGACACTTTCAGCTTCGGAACGCACAAAATTCTTTTGAAATATTTTCACTTTTGATTAAAAAAATGCCGGACCCGCCAATGTTATAATTTTTCTACGCTTTCAGCTTTCATACGCAAAAATTTCATTTCCTGTACAAAAATACGCCATACATCCCATAAAGTCAAACTTTTGCATTGTGAAAGCTGAAAGAACAGAAAAACTATAACACTGGGGGGTCCGGGGGCGAAAATGATCATCTCAACTTCCTCTACAACATATAATAAGTTTTTTTTTTGAGCCGCCACTGCCGCCGAACTGAAGCTCGGCGGCTACTACTTCCATGGGCGAAAATGATCCCCTTAACTGCCTCTACAACACATCAAAGGATTTTTTTTGAGCCGCCGCCGCCGCCAAACCGAAGCGCGGCGGCTACTACTTCCATGGGCGAAAATGATCCCCTCAACATCCTCTACAACATATCAAAAGTTTTTTCTTTGAGTCCCCGCCTATTTTCCGTCATTTTTGGGGTCAGCCTGATACACTACACACCCAACCCAACAACTTTCCCAACAACACCAAACCTCTATCTCGAACACACTACCATTGCCTCATACAAAATGTGCTATCATACACACTACACACACAAACACATACATATGGGCTTTATATGGCGCCTTCTAAGAGCCCTGGCGCCCAAACGAGGCCGGTACCTCGTTTTTAAAATCTCGTATTGCGTAGAATGCCCACCCGAAGGTCCCTGCAAAATTTCAAGAAAAGTTATCGAGCCGTTTTCGAGCACGAACCAAAAAAGACGGTTTTCATACAAATGGCTCTGGAACTAACTAACGTAGGATGTTTCTATTAACTTGGGCAGCACATTTTGTATGGAAAATGACGATTTTCTAAAGGTCATATCTTCGGATCCACTGGACCGATTTTAATGAATAAAATGTCCATTTCAATCAAAATTTTACAAGGAATCCAATGAACTAGGTTTCAGGGGAGTACGACGCAAGGGGGGGGGGAGTCAAAACTTAGCTGTATATATGGTTCCGAAGTCTACACAATTTTTTTTTCTGAATTGCGCCCATGATTTAAATGACAGAAAACATTTTCTAAAAGTTAGAAATTGATACAAAAAATTTTGAGTTGATGATTGCAAATAAAAATGGGCGCCATCTTTGTATGCTTACAAATATTTGCAAATGTATCAACTCAAAAAATTTTTATCCATTTCCGACTCGTAGAAAATGTTTTCTGTCATTTAAATTGATTATTCAGTTAAAGATTAAGTGAGCAAACACATTGGTCGAAAAATATATGCGTTTTGAAGTGTTTATTAAGTGGAAAAGCCAAAGGACTGATTTTTGTAGTGAAATATTTCTAGCAAATGTAAATGTTTTCTTCAAAAGTGTTTCCGCAATTTTGTTTGGGAATAGGTTAAGTATGCAATTCATTTCGTTTAATGCCTTTAGAGAAAAAGAATCCAGAAAATTGCAACTTTTTCCATACAAATTTTCATTAGTTGAAGAGATTCCGACAGATGGCTCTTTAGTAAGCAGTGTGCATTCTTAAAGAAAATCAACAAAGATTTTCAACGAAATACACCGAAAAAAATAACGGCAAAATTAAACAAAAGACTTGATTTTTTTGTCAAAATTCGTTGAAAATCTCCGCTGATCTTCTCTAAGTTTCTTTTCCTTATAACGGCGCGGCGGTACTATAAGTTTACATTTTCAAATATGATGTAAAATGTATGAGCGATGCTGAAGCATATGGCCCGATCACAAATGAAGTTATGCTCAGAGGGGAGGAGGGGCTCCCTTAAAACCGTGACGGAAACGCTCGTTGCGGCGAGAAAAAGATAGTTTTGTGTATTTTGAGTGCAAAGGATTTTTTTTTATTTTCAATGATTTTTTATAGTTTTCTTTAATTTTCAAGGATTTTCAAGCATCTTTACACGATTTTCAAGGATTTTCTTCTGATTTACCTGATTTACAAGGATTGACAAGGATTTTCAAGGATCTTCTTGCAATTCAAAGGATTTTTTGGGGATTTTCAATGAATTTTGGGACTTCCTTAACAATTGATTTTCTTTTGGGTGCAAAAGGATTTTCTACGTTTATCTGCCCCTTGTGTTGGGGAGGGGTAAGTGTCTCATCAAACGTAATATCAAAGAAATTTTAATGGCTTTTAAACATTGATGTCACGTTGTTTCCATATAAAAGATAGACAGAGCAGAAATTGCTACTTTAAAAAAAAAATTTTTTAAATCTACAATTGTAAGGAGTTCTTCCATTTACTTGTGATGCTTGGTTGGATATGGTTGACATTGATGAAACCGTCCGACGCATTGAGAGCGATGCCTTTTTACTATGTATGGCCATTCGGTCCTGATCGTTTGGGTGAAATGCTAAAAATTTGGTGAATGAAAAAAACAGATAAACTTAAAGATTAGCTGGAAATCGGTTGTTATTATCTTTGTTAACGACGTTGTTGGCTATAAGAACAACGACACATAGTCTCTTTCGCATAGTTGTTTGGTTCTGCTAAGAGCTTATAGTCGATTCTGTTATTAGTCTTATTAGTGTGTATAAAATGAAGAGCCATGTGATTTGTTTGTGTTTAATTGCGTTGTCCATTTGCCAGACGTTCGCTTACCAACACATTGTTAGTTGTGATCATGAAGCAACAAGTGACGATCGAAATATAATGACTTTTGTTTGTGCTCAAAATGATCGCGAACATGATCTATTTGAGTCCAGTAAACTGATGAGCTGTCGAGATGTTGGTAGCAGCAGAGGATATGCATATTACAAAGCTAAAGTTGGAGTGGTGAATTTCAAAAACTGCGACGAACCGGAAGTTCCCACAGATTTTTTCGAGATTTTCGAACATGTTCACACCTTCAACATATCCAACGTTGGTTTGACCACATTCGAACTGGGATTCTTTGCTGAAGCGACGGATCTAGTCAAAATCAATGCGTCACACAATCGAATCGCCGAGATTCCATCGCATATATTTCATGCAACAAATTTAAACGAAGTTGATTTTTCGTTTAATCAGATAGTCTATATGGGAGGCGACATCTTTCCAACGGGAAATCAACTACAAATACTCAACATTTCTCATAATAATGTCGCTGAGTTGAATGTGCAAGCATTTCATAATCTTTACGAATTGAAGGAATTGATTTTGTCACATAATAAATTGACAGAAGTGAAACCAAGGACATTTTGGCATCAAGTGAATTTGGAAACGCTTGACTTATCGAATAACCGGATCGTTTCATTGGACGGAAACATCTTCCCAGTCGGTCTAAACACTTTGAATATGCTGTTAATTAGGAACAATTCTGTAACAAAATTAACTGGCTTCCCGACTGATATATCGTCTGTAGTTGTTGGTTTCGATTCAGACGTGGTTCAAGATTTAACCGAAAATTCGTATCATACAGCTCAGGCGTATTCTCAAGCATCGTCTGAAGAGAACAAGATGGATGATTCACACACAATGGCATATGTAATCGCAAGCGTTTGTATTGGTTTAGTGGCGCTTGGTGGTTTGATCGTAACCATATGGATAAATCGGACTAAAATCCAAAATTTACTCAATAAACCATCAGATGAAACAAATCTCACGTATGAAAACTTCAACAATCCGGTAAACAATAGGCAGAACCCCGACGCTAAGGTTACCCCCAAAACATCGTCAGAAATTCGACATGTTCCCTAAGACAATGCCATCAACACATAATTGAGAATTTGGACTGAAAGGACCTTTGTTATGTACGGTGCTCCGGCTCGCATTTTTCAGCTTCATAAAGTTCAAACACCTCTGCTCTTTCAAAATAAATCGGAATGAAAACTATTATAAAATTATATATTTTGTTGTTTCGCATGCACGTGTCAACGAACATTAAGAGTCCTAATAAACTAATAAATACACCTGCCCCTAAGGGCTACGCGGACATTTAGCATTCTTGTCCGCTGTGTCGGAGACTTGCGACTTTAATACTAAAATGTATGCAAGGGTGTGCACAGTTAGATTTAGATCAATAAGAAATGGATTTAGTAGTATTTTAGTAGTTACCATAAGCTTACGCAAATCTGGTTTTCCCCCGTACTACCATTTCCCGTAAAACCGTTTTGCCGAACTACCGTTTGCTATATACTATCATTACGTCTGTACTACCGTTTTCCCCGTGCTACCGTTTCACCCGTACTACCGTTTCCACCATGCAACACTTTTCCCCGTATTACAATTTTCTCCGTACTACCGACCCCTGTACAAACGTTATCTCCCGTCCTACAATTTCCTCCTCACTACTGTTTTCCGCGTACTACTATTTCACCGTTCTGCCATTTCCACCGTACTATCATTTCTACTGTACTACCATTTCCCCGTACAAACGTTATCAGCGTACTACTATTTCCCCGTACAACCGTTTCTCCCGTCCTCCTCACTACTGTTTTCTCCGTACAACCCCATACAACCCCCGCACAACCGTTTCTGCAGCACTACTGTTTTCCCCGAACAACAGTTTCCCCCGTACTACTGTTTCCCGTACAACCGTTTCCACCGTACTACAATTTTCTTCTCACTACTGTTTTCCCCGTACTACCATTTCCCCATACAACCGATTACCACCGTACCCGTGCCCATCAGTTTCACCAATACTGGTGACTTCTACTCACAAAACTCTGAGACTTTGCAAAAGAAACCTATCGTCTGTTTCTCATACCTTCCCAAATACTTTTAAAACCATAAAAATTGACCCAATGTCCAACTGCCCGACATTTTCACCAATACTGGTGACTTTTACTAATAAAACTCTGAGACTTTGCCGAAGAAACCAATGATCTGCCTCCCATACCTTCCCAAATACTTTTTAAAGCAAAAAATCCAAGATGGCGTCACTTTGATAGGTGGCAGCCATTTTCTTAGGATTCATAAAGATTCTACTCATCAATGTCAACAACTTTCCCGAAGAAACCAACTGTCCAAAAGAACCAAAAAAAATTTTAAAATTACATCAAGAAAAAATTTATATTGAAATCTAGGTAGCATAATGGTTTTTTTGCTATAAAAGGCAATGCAAAACGACACTTTCCTTCAGTTCCTCGGAACTCTTCAAGCAGGTCGGAAGTATGTTGGTTCACGCTGGAAATTTGTGACCGACAATTTACAGGCAAACAGACAGACAAAGAGACAAACTTTTGACTTTATAATTAGTAATAATCGTTTCTCTCAAAAAAGTTTTTCTTATTTCGTAGACATTCATAAAGGACGTCCACTGCCTGGGGGGTGGGGGGGATAATGCTAAAAACAGGACAGATTTGGAACTACCGGGATGGCGAATATTTGCAAATTCGGATGTCTACTTTCGTCGGCCATGGAAGTAATGTTTTCTTCCCGGGAACCAAGTCAAAATTTCCCGGCAACCAAAAATTAGCCGAGGATTTCCCGGTGTCACCACTTCCATAGACGAAAATGTCTCCCCCAATTTTCTCTGCAACATTGCAAAAAAATGTTTTTTTGGTTAGGGCCAACTTTAGGACCGACCTAAGGCGCACTTGAGCCTTATGCACAGGCACCGGGCCCAAGTTTGTTTTTGAATATAATTCGGTTAGGATAGAAACTCAGTTTTAGGGTCCTGGCTGAGTCCAACGGCTTCTAATCAAAAACTTTTCTCCCATAAAATGTAAGACATTCTTAGATCTTTCGATTATAAAATTCTTTTTGAAAATCGGAAGAGATTTACTCGTGCTATGTACAAAAATATTGAGTCCTAGCAGAGACTCGTTTTTAGTGCCCTAGGTAAGTCCAAGGGCATAATTACAAAAACGTTTCGTCCACGAATTGTTGGGCTTTAATAGACCTGTCGACTAAAAAAGCAATTATGAAAATCGGCAAAGATTTACTCGAGTTATGTACAAAAAATACGTAGGACCCTAGCAGAAACTCGTTTTTAGTGCCCTAGCTAAGTCCAAGGGCTCAAAATCAAAGACGTTCATTCTATTATTTCGACAGTGCCCACCTCATAAAAGATTTTACGATTACCTTTCAGGGAAAAAAAGTTTTTGAAAATTGAGTTTTAGTTTTGAGTTTTACTCGAGTTATCGTGTTGACGGACAGACGGACATTTTTTTATTGCTGATTCGTCATCTAAGGATCATGATCGATGCTCCCCTCTTCTCCCGGGTTGAAATTTAGCGGGTTACAAACGTAGTGGTAAACGCAATAGACCTCTTTTCGAAGAACTTCGTTCTTCGTACGGGTCTAAAAACTTCCACCACGTTTTTGACCACTTGATCGTAGCTTTAAAACTCCTTAACCGTTTTCGCTCAAATTCAATTCCGTAATCAGTTTTCCGATCATCTCTCACGAAAAAAAGATGATTTGTGAAAATCGGATAAGATTTACCAATTTATGTAGGTAGTTTGGCACGTTCGGCCCCTAATAGATATCCGGGGCAATATCGGGTCAAATTTGACGAGATTTCAGCTCTAGGAAGCTTACTTCCCCAAATAAACCGAATTTATGGTTTTCCGACATTTCTAGGGTTTTTAAAAAACGACATTTGTAAGGTTTGGAAAAACGACATTTGAAGTGGTTTGAAAAAAAGGCATTTGTAAGGACCCGAAGGGCATAAAACACGTGTTTTTAGTCTGACAAGGGCGTCGCGATGTGTTTTCGTTGAAACACTCTTGGAAAACCGCAAATCCGGTTTAATGTGTACAAGTAACATTCAACGTGAAGTTAGCTGCAGTTGCGGCCGAAGCTAAATTCATTGGAAACAAAATCAGCTGATTATTGAAATTTTCAATGAAGTCAGGTGATTATGGTAAATTTATTGGGGACGGCTAGTTTGGCCCACCATACAATTCTGTGGTGTGCTAGATTCGTCCGCCTGTGGAATTTGGCACAGTGCCAAATTCACCCAATACGGGGAAATTTGGCACACGGAATAAAAATCTATAAGATAATTTCAATGGAGTGCTCAAAAATTAGAATTCGTGTGCCAAAAATATAATTCGTGTGCCAACACGAAAAATTGGATTTCGTGTGCCAAAAATAGAATGCGTGTGCCAACTACCAAAAAGTGTTGACAAAGTATCAGAAAGTGTGGGAACACGAAATATAAGGATTCGTATGCCGCCCCTCGACCCTGCTTTTTTATTGGCGCATTATTTTCATGGCCTGCGACACTAACATTTCGATCAACGTTTATTTTGAATATTCAAATACTTTCAATACATTTAGGGGGGCCCCTTACCCCCGCGCCTGCGGCGAGCTTTATTTTTCACCCTGCAGATGGCCTTACGTGCATTGGGCTCTGCCCCCAAACCCCGCTAGGGGCTTCGCCCCTTACACCCCTTAAAGGGGGACACTCCCCCTTGACCCCCCTTGGCGAAAGCTGCCGCACCTCGACCCCGATTTTTTATTGACGCATGATTTTCATGGCCTGCGGCGGTGACTTTTCGATCAACGTTTATTTTGAATATACATGTAACTTCATTACATTTAGAGGGGCTCTGCCACACACGCATTCCAATTTTTCATATTCCCAGACCCCCAAAGTATACCAAAGTCACTTTCCCACGCTTGGCACACAACTTTTAGTGATTGGCACACGAATTCCAATATTGGCACATAAAGTCTCGCACACAACTTCTCATTTCGACAAATTGGCACACACATTCTCGGATTTACTTTATATTATGTGCCAAATCCCTTACGACCACGGAAAAAAGGTAATCTCGAACATGTGCCCCCAACCCGAATTTATTACTGAAATCAGCTGATTTTGTTTGCAATGAAGTTAGCTTCGGTCGCAACTCACGTTGAGTGTTACTTGCTCAAAAACAAAAAATTTCTTCGGGCATTCCTTTGAAATCGGAAAAGAGTTGGCAGACAGACGGACGGACAAAGTTTTGCATATTTCTCTTATTTAGACCCTAAAACGAAAAACCCACAAACTCCTCCGTCCCGGTCCAGTTGGTTACAAAAGCAATTCACGCATTAAGCGCACCACACAATTTAAATTTTGAGAGGATGAACGAATGAACCAAAAATCACATTTCAACGTTTTAAGATATGAGAATAACGCAAAAACGGACAAGTCAACACTGCGTCAAATTGTACATTTTTGGACCCGTACGAAGTACGAAGGTCCTATACGTTTACTACAAATTCAGGGCTCCCACACATCCAATATTTGAAAAATTGTCCGTCTCTACTTTTTTTTCGAAACAGCTGCACCGATCACCCTGAACTATTTTTACCTGAAAGGTACATATGTCCCATGGTTCAAGTTCAAAGATGAACACACTCGATCGGGTAGTTTCGGAAATGTGGTTGAAAAGGTGTCCAAAAACATGGTTTTTTGGGGGTAGGTGAGACATTTTCTCAGATATCTCTAAAATTAAGACAGTTAGAAAGCTACTTTCTGGGACAAAGCTGTGGAGAACTAAATTTTAGAGAACATGTGTTTCAGGGTTTTCCCCAGAAACGTCCCAATCCCACTTTAGCCACTTCTAGAATTGGTAGTGATGAGTCATATCGGTCATATCTCAAGAACTATGACAGATGGAAAGCTGCAACCAAAGGCAAAGTTGTAGAGAATTAAAATGTATCGAACACGTTTTTCAGGGTTTTCCCGAAAAATGTCTCAATCCTGAGATTCAGCCACTTCTAGAACTCAGAGGGATAAGAATGTTAGACAACGCGTGATTGGTGTCAGAGTTCAGAAAATGTACTTCGGGAGGGCTTTCGACATTACTTTAGGTAATTTCTAAGAGTCGTTTAAACTCTGATAGTTCTAAAAGAACTTGACTTTGCATTCTGATGCGCATTATATTTATGATAATAGTAAGAGGCTAATCGAGTACATCGAGGCTTTTCCCACGTGAGGGCTTTACGTACGGGTCTTTGCATATGTTTGCGTTATTTTTTAAATTCAGAGCGCACTAAAGGAGTCAATAGACCCCTTTTCGTTCTTCGTACAGATCTAAAAATAGCCGCAGCAAACATTTTTACCGATTGATTCTATTTGATAAATAAGCGATTAGAGCCATCTCAAGAGCACATAATGTATTACTGACATCATTGTTTACTGGTGATTTCCTTCAAACACAGACCAGAAACCACCCATTTTCAGTCTTCATATAGTTTTACACCGAAAAGTTTTAAACTACAACCTTGTGCTGACACATGTCCGAAATTTGACATACCAAACTTCTTTACTTCGAGGAAAGGTGAACGTAACAAGAGGAGTAATTAAATTAATTATTTCGCTTAATACACAATTTCGACATGATATAGAAAGGTAATTCGCTTCGAGCTTGCTCCTCTTCACAAACGTTCATGCAAATTTAAAAGACACGTCGATCATTTTCAACCAACGTGAATGTGAAATTGTAAACCAAACCATACACTCTGAATTTGGCTTTGATGTCCCTCAAAAACTTAAATCTTTCTTCGTACAACACCGCGCAGCAACGTACACATGAAAAATTTGCATTATTTGTTCAATATGAGACTAAACATAAATCACAAGTTTTCTAGCAGCAAAAAAAATCTTAGATTCTTGTAGAAATCTTGGAGTTTTGTGAGCGGAACCAATTTATACACATATTTACATCGGAACAAGTATATGTTACGACTGTGTTTATATAGGACATAACCAGTGTTGTTTGTAACTGAAAATAACGTATACGAAATTTAGCATTTTTGTTGTTTTTTTTATTTCGTTCGAAGAGGGATCAAAATGTTAAGCTTGACGAATCGTTTGATGAATGTCGTCGCTGTATATTTTTGGATTTGCTCCTAATCTTGTTATACGTATGTATCATAGGGATTAGACTCGTGTGCCGATATCTGGCGAACTAGATTGCCGGTGTTCTGAATCGGAGTCCAGAAAAATGTGGACGATTCCCCCAGTGTTGTTAACGCCTACTCGGTGTTTTTAGCGCCTAGATGGACATGGGCATGGACAATGTTGTCGTTTTGCCGCGTGATAACACCATGGGTTAATAGCATCAAAGGGTGACTTAGCTTGTTGTGCATTCCCACGGTGGATTACCTAAATCCTTTTAGTTTGATTGAGGTAGTCCAGGGTGTAACTGGGCGGTGGGCTCCAGACAATGCGTATGTGTTTTACAAAGTTAGACTATACAAAATCACAGTTAAGTTACATTCGTCATTATATCACATTTTACAATTGTAAATCCAGTCTTCTGAGCCAGTCCTGAACGCCAGTCGTGACTTCGTGCACCTCAACGATATTATTCGAGAATGCTCTTGATGAACATTCAGTTGCGATATGCGTCATTGTCCGATTCATAGCACCACAGTCGCATCCTGGATCCACATATACAAGCGATGAGCACATCTACCATAGCCGGTTCTGATACGGTTCAGTGTAACCCATTCTTTCCTCGGCAATGTGAAGCCAGGTACTCGTACCGTCGGATTTTCGATAAGTTTGTTGCGGTCAACGTTACTGATTATTACATTGGACACGAGTCTGTTTGATCTGATTAGCTCCATGTGCAAATGAATCGGAAGTTGTTGATTTTGTTCAATTTTTCGATACTCTTTCAGCAGCGCCTGTTGTCGTCGTATGTGAGGGGGGACTGAGGGGGGACTATATTTGAGAGCACTGGGAGCCATTCTGTGGGTGTAGACATGACTGCTTCACTTATCATACGAACAGTGTCGTTGAGTTGAACATCAATTTTATTAGCATGTGAGCTGTTCAGCCGGTGAGCAATACTCCGCTGCGGAGCAAACGAGGGCAATTGCTGATGTGCGAAGAGTCTCAGCATCCGCTCCCCATATGGTTCCGCATAGCTTATGGATGAGAATGTTTTTCGTCTTGATTTTGGCAGCCGTATTCTCGCAGTGTTTCCTATGTGTAAGAGACCTATCCATTGTGAAGCCCATGTTGTGAGGCAAGATGTATGACACTAGGATTTTGTCCCTAGCCGTTTATGTACGCTGCACATTTCCTGAAATGTTTGCTGGTATTTAGGTTCCAACATAGTATGCAAAGCGGCGTGCTTGCAATTCCGATGGTGTGTAAATGTTTAATGAGGAGGCAGTTCCCAGAGAGTACGCTTGTTAATCTGCTGATATTCCTTCTGCTGAGTGAGAGGAAGTATTTTGAGTTGTTGGTGTTGATGCTGATGCAATTCTTGGCATGTCTAGCGACTTCAATTGATTTTCAACACTTCCTAACTTTGGAAAGCTTCCATTTGTTGATATGGCTCTTTTTTTTTATAAGGGTGAGGAAATCTTCATAGACACCCGGTCTTTCTGAACCAAGGTAGTGTTGGATTCCATTCTTCAATGACCTACCAACTAAAACCTCCTTCGTTAGTCTTCGTGCTCTCTTCTCCCCGGAACCGCCTCATAGCATTACTTCGGGGAGGAGCTGTGCTTTCGCACCTACTCTCTTAGATCAACTGCCAGTCTTCTTTGATCGTCTCTCCATGCAATTTGCAGCTTCGTCATTATTTTCGCAACTACATTATCCGCCACTATCCACACCTCCTCATCGCGGCACATCTCCGCTATTATGTTTTCGGCACTTACATCTGGCCTACTCACAGTCAACAGCTCTCCTCGTTCTTGTTCGAAGCGGGGGCAGACGAATAACACGTGCTCCGCAGTCTCTTCCTGCCTATCGCATGTCGTGCAGAAAGGTGACTCCGTGAATCCAAACCTGTGCAGGTACTTCCTGACGCATCCGTGACCAGACAGAAACTGTGTCAGGTGGAAATTAACCTCTCCATGTTTTCTCTGTACCCATGTCGTTATTTTTGGTATGAGTCTATGGGTCCACCTTCCCTTGTCCGAGGAGTCCCACTCTTGCTGCCACTGTCTCAGTGCTTCGGCTCTTAATTTCGTCCTAACTGTTTTGGTAGTTTGACCCTCCATTCTCTTCTTTCTATGACATTCACTGTCTTCTGTCAGCGTTATGCATATGGGCATCGTCCCGGCTATAACACATACCGCTTCTAAGGATATTGTTCGATATGCGCTTGCTGATATGGTTCTTGAAGAACGAGGTTGGGGCTAAGGCCAGGCACTGCACCTCTGAGTAAGTTTTCAGCTCCTGTTTTTGTTTGTCCGCGCCTAGCGTGACAGATTTTGACAGGGGGAGGGGGTCTGAACATGTGTTGCGTCACGCAAAACTTTTGAAACAACTGGAAGCTTAACCGAGTTCTTCGCAGTGCCTCCTTTTCCATATGGTAGTAGTAGTATTATGGAGTGAGCCTAGTTTTGCAGCCTATGAAGCGAGAGTCATAGTGATCTAAAGGACCGATTATCCCAAGAAAAAATATCCCCTGACAAATTATCCCCGGACAAAATATCCCACATAAACCGGACAAAAAATCCCCAGACATAATGTCTACTCAGAAGTGGCGGATATAGGTAAGTATTATTAATTAGATATTATATTGCGTACTTGGGGGGCGGGCTTTTTTACGCCCTGCAGGCGGCCTTATATGAATACGGCGCTGCTCCAAACCCCGCTAGGGGCTCTGCCCCTTAGACCCCGCAAGGGGGAATATTTCCCTCTAGACCCCCTTATTGCGAGTGCTGCCGCCCATCGACCCCGCTTTTTTATTTTCCAGTTAACTTCACGGCCTGCGTGTACTTTCTGAAACGATTTTTTGTCTGAGGGGATATTTTGGTTGGGGATATTTTGTCTGGTTTTTTTCCATGTAAAAATTGTGGTTATTATATCCGGTTATTTTGTCTGGGGATATTTTGTCCGGGGGGATATCTTGGTTGGTGACATTATTTTTTTGGGACATTCCGTCCTAACCCCTTAAATTTTATGTGAAGATGTATATTTGATGTATATTCGATGTTGAAAAACTCATTTAAAAAATTATCTTCTCATAAAAATTGACTAGCTTAACGAGCTACTTCGTGGCACTACTGGCTTTAAGCCTGAATACACGTTTGACAAACTTCATATTTCAAGGCTTTTTTAAATGTACTGATGCTCAGATTTCATATATTTGGAGACGTACGAAGTACGACAGAGATGACAGCCGAGCTGTTTTTTTAAGTCGGCTAAAGCCTCGGATTAGGGTGAAGATGACGTTGTAGAGCTTTAGTGTCTTCAGCAAATCATTAGATATTAATTAGAGGAATCATATTTTGAAGCTGTCAGCGATTGGCTGCATACAGAGTTAAAAGTTATAGCTCGGCTAAGGACACATTTTAACAAAAATGCGAAAAAACGACCTTAGCCGAGCTGTAACTTTTAATTTTGTATGCAGCCGATCGCTGACGCCTTCAAAACATGATTCCTCTAATTAATAGCTAATGGTTTGCTGAAGACATCGTCATCTTCTCCCCAAGCCGAGGCTTAATCCGACTTAAAAAAACGGCTCGGCTGTCATCTCTAAAGTACAAGTCCCATGCGTTCATCCGTCCGTCCGTAAGCACGATAACTCGAATAAAACTTGACCGATTTTCAAAAAATTTTTTCCCCTGAAAGGTAGTACCAAAAGTGGGTTTGGTATTCCAGATGGGCACTTTTGGACGAAGGGTCACTGAATTTAGGTCGCCTAAGCGGTTTTCGATCTTTATTGTTAATAACTCGCGTAAATCTTTCCCGATTTTCATAATTTCTTTGTTCAAAGGCATGCCCGACAATTTACAGAAGGACATTTTTTGATTTCGAGTCGCTCTGCTCAGCCATAGCCCCAAAACTGAGTCTTTACTGGGGCCATAAATCATCTACATAAATCTACATAAATGGACATCAGAAAGTCACGAAAATGAAATTAGTGAAAATCTGTTGAGTGATTGAGACTGTAGAGTCCTTAGTGTATGCCCAACTCACGCTACGCGAGCCTAACGATTTTTTGGTGGTTTTTCGAGAATATTCCTTTAGTGAAGAGTTTTTTTGTTCAGTTTTGTGGAGAAAAAACATTTTTGTCCATAGAAGTATGGATCACAGGCCTCTTCTAACTGCTCTAGGTCGATTCGAAGATCGGCCTTAGGACAAAAAAAATTTTTGTGTGTAAATGTAAATGTTTTTTTTGGATTTTTTTGTGCTTTTTTAGGGATTTTGTGAGGATTTTCGCCGTTGCTTCGGACGAGTTTTTTCAAATTGGCCTTTCGGCAATTTCCAATCCACTAATCCACTTTGTGGATATAATTTCATACACTTAAGAGCAGAGCCTATTTTTGTGGAAACCGGTTTCCCGAAATTTCACGAAATTTACCGAAGTTTCACGAAATTTATCAAAATTTCACGAAATTTCCCAAAATTTCATGAAATTTCCCGAAATTTCACGAAATTTCCAAAATTAAAAACATTTTCTTTGTTGATATGACGATCGGAAAAGACCATCGAAGTACTCATTTACTTACTAAAACATTCTTAAACATATATTTTACCTGCGTACCGTTAAAATAACGGCGATGAAGACGTCTAGTTTGTAATATGTCTTTTGCTTAGAAATTTGTAACTATTTCATCATAAAAAATACTTCAAATCAATATTATTAGCTTTACTTGCTTATCTAAATGATGTTTTCTTGTAACAAAAGTTGTTGACTCCCTTCACTTTTCCAAAAATTTCTGGTGTTTTCTTGAAATTCCCGAAAAAATCCCGAAATTTACTGAAATTTGCCGAAAATTCCTGAAATTTCCCGAAAAAATCCCGAAATTTCCTGAACATGGGAACTCCTTCACTTTCCAAAAATTTCTGGGTGTTTCTTGAAATTCCCGAAAAAATCCCGAAATTTACTGAAATTTCCCGAAAATTCCTGAAATTTCCCGAAAAAATCCCGAAATTTACTGAAATTTCCCGAAATTTCCTGAAAATATCCCAAAAATAGGCTCTGCTTAAGAGTTAAGGTAATGGTAATACTTACTTAGAAGTAAAAAGTTCTTGGTCATTGTACCTTTACGGTAGGAAAGTGTTGGAGATAATGATTGTAAGAATGCATTATCAGAAAAAACTGCGTTGGAAAGCTTTCCGTTGTGATTTCCCATTGTGTCATGGAGAGATTTTTGTTCCCAGAACTCATGAAAGTGGGCTTGTGAATTGAAGTACTCGCCGTGCGGCGCACGAGTCTAACAGGAATGTACAACCTGACTGTTTGTTCATGTGGTTGGCTGCCACCGTGTTTGAATATTCGTGTTATACACATTGACTCCAGCTGAACATAAAAGATTTTCGAATTGAAGAAAAAACTTTTGTAACAAAACAACAAAAGTTTAGTGAATTGATAACACACTCCACAACCGATTATTAATGTACCTGTCTTTGCATTATTTAACAAGCGATACAAGTTGACTTTGGTCTTTGTTCAACTTTATCTCAACTTTAGCTGCTGTGTTACCAAGCATCTACTCTCAGATTTTCGGAATTGATTAAATTTACTTGATGTGTGGACACTAACTTACTTCAATTAATGATTTGTTTTTGTTATTGTTCAACTTCTTTGCGAAGTGGTTTATGTGGTTGAGTGTGAGTTGTGCGAAATATGCGATTAGCTTGTATTGCGTGAAAAATGGTTTATTTTTTAGATCAATACGAAAATACGAAGTGCTTCGAAAACGGGACTTAATGCGTTTACCACGATGTTTGTAACCAGTTGAATTTCGATCCGGGAGTAGGGGTGGGGGGGGGGGGGGGGTGGAAGTGCCGATCATGGTCTTTAGATGACGTTTATTGAGATTTATTTCTAGTCTTTTGAGACGCGTTTTTTAATCGCATTTTTTTGCGTTCCGAGGCTTTAAGCGTCACCCCACAAAGAAGTGACAAAGACTTTCCCCTTTAAAGGTAAAAATTGAGAAAATTCTCGTTTTGGTACAATTGCATCCATAGAAGTAATATTTTACTATGGCTGCTGTACCTTCGGCAGATTAAAGTCCACCCGTTCAAACGAAAAGGCATGCATCCAATCGTAGGATCTGGATTGTATAAAAGGCGAGTTGACATAGTCTGAGTATCATTCTATGGCCATCGTTGCTGATATACACATGGTCTTAAGACAAGGTGTACTGATGAGTCGTAAACGACGAAATCAGCACTTTTAGTTTTTCGATTTTTTTAAACAATTGGAAGTAGGATGAAGAATTGTGAGTGGCTTTTAAATGTCCCCTTTAAAAAGGGTTTTTCTTGTGATATCAGTTCTTTTGGAAGTAGAGACATTCTTTTCAACGAATTGGAAATTTATTTAGGCGAGGCTGCTTCTACTGAGTCTACTTCCATCCGCAAAAATGATCCCCTCAGCCACCTCTACAACATCAAAAATTTTTTGAGCCACCGCCCACATTTTCTGTCGTTTTGGCGTCTCAAACAACCAACCTTTGTTTCGAACTCGTTTATTTCGAACAATCCCATACAAAATCTGCTATCATATGCATCAATTACAAACACATACTAAAGAAGCTTTTATATGGGATTTGTATTGGAGCTTCCAGGAGCCCTAGCTCCAAACGAGGCCGGTGACCCTATTTTTTGAAAATATCATTTGGCGTAGAATCCCTTGCCAAGGCTTCCTGAAAGATGTCAGCATTTTAGTCGCTTTTGAAAGTATTCCAAAAAGTTGTTTTTTATACAAATGGCACTGGAAGTAACTAAGTAACGTAGGATGTTACATTGGCTTCTACGAAAGAGCAAATGGGGTCACCAGTAATTATAACCTTATGTACGAAGGACGCATTGAGAAAATCAATGTAAGTAAAAAGACCATTACCAAACAAGGAGTTTTCGATGGGAGGATGCTGATTCAAAGCGTCCAATCCCGTACACAAAACGATCACAAGCCTGAAAAGGCTTTTATAAGATCTACTTCGCTGCCGCGGAAAGTTTCCCCAGAACTGGTCAGCAATAGGTCAAGTACAGTAGCAGAAGAGATTTTGCCAATAATTTACGAGTTCGCAGTGGTGCAAAGCGAGCACTTAACCAATCAGAACACAGTTCAGCGAGCACTTTCGAAGATACATTCCGAGAGCTTTCACGAGAGCTTTCGTTTTACTCGCATTCAGTTTTAGTTTGTACTCTTTCCAACATATCTGCTTTCAGGTAATGCAGGTCAATGAGCACGGAGTACTGCAGACCTACAAATCTGGAAGTAGACTGCTAAGGCTCGGAATAAATGAAAATTAAATTCGACAACCTGACCTGAATTCGAGGTGACCTAAATTTTACCTGACAAAACGAAATTTGCAGTTATTAAAACTAAATTTCGCGAAAAAAATTTTTCTCCAAAAAAAATTTTATCTGAAAAAAAAATTTCTCTAAAAAAATTTTTTGCACCAATCTCTATAACTTTCCCGAAGAAACCAACTGTCTAGTTAAATCTATCTATCTATCTGTAGCTGGCCGCCATTTTCTTGGGATCACAAAATAATTCTACTCGCCAATCTCGACAACTTTCCCGAAGAAACCAACTGTCTAGGTATTCTAATTCAGAAGATAACATTTTTGAGAATTCACAAAAAAAAAAATTAATATTTTTTGAAAAAATTTTTCTATGAAAAAAATTTTCTCAGAAATTACTTTTCTTACTGTTTTCTTAGAAAATTTCTCCGAAAAAATTCTTCTCAAAAAAAATATTCTCAAAAAAAAATCTCCGAAAAAAAATTTTTCTAAAAAGAGTGTTTTCTTCTTCTCCAAAAAAAATTTCTCCAAAAAAATGTTCTCAGAAAAAAATTTTGCCTCAAAAAAAATTTGTCGTCAAAAAAAGTTCTCCAAAAAAGTTTCTCCAAAAATTTCTCCGCAAATTCTTCTCAGAAAAAAAATATCCGCGAAAAAAAAATTTCTCCGACAAAATGTTTTCGAAAAAAAAAGTTTTTCCCAAACATAATTTCTCCGAAAAAGAGTTTCTCAAAAAAAAGTGTTTCGTCCAAAAATTGTTTTCTCCAAAAAAAATTTTCTCCAAAAAATTTTCTCCGAAAAAAAAATTCGCCAAATTCTTCTCCAAAAAAATGTTGCTAAACAACAAAATGTTTTATTCCAAAAAAAATTTGTCTCCAAAAAAACTTTCTGAGAAAAAATTTTCCTCAGAAAAAAAAGTTTTTAAAAAAAATTTTTTCTCCAAAAAAAATTTTTCTCCAAAAAAATTTTGCTTCAAAAAAAATTTTTCCTCAAAAAAAATTTTTCTCCAAAAAAAAATTTTCTCCAAAACAATTTTTCTTCGAAAAAATTTTTTTTCAGAAAAAAATTTTTTTCTCCAACACCTCCGGCTACCATCGGAACACTTCGTATCACCTTCGGCTACCTTCGGCTACCTTCGGAATACTTTATGGCACTTTCAGCTACCTTCGGAACACTCCGTGGCACCTGCGACTAACTTCGGCTACCGTCGGAACACTTCGTATGAGTATTCTTTTTCAGAATTTAGTGAAAAATCTAAGATGGCGTCACTTTGACAGTTGGCAGCCATTTTCTTAAAATGCTAAAAAATTCTCCTGATGAAACTCTATAACTTTCTAGAAGAAAGCATCTCTCTATGTACTGTCACTCTGGAGCTAAAATTCGAAAACCCCGAGCATTACCTGAAAAACCTTCAAAATTGACCACTTTTACACATACCACGGCTTTTCCAGAATTTTCCCGGAAAAGCGGCCTATGAAATTTTTGATTTGGGGCAGAGACTGACGTTAAGTGAAAAAATCAGAAAGATCGGCTGACTGGTTCTTGAGATCGAAAATAATTAATAGATAGAACATAGATAGGTAGAAACCGGCAGATCAGAAAAAAAGTTTTCATAATGTTGAGAACAATAGAAAAATCCATCGCCCATAGAAAAATGTCAATATCTCAGCCAATTCTCAACCGATTTTGATGAGTCTGGGCTCGTTGGAAAGCTGCTGCGACGTATTTACTTTTTAAAAATAATTTGGTGGGGGAGGGGGCGAGGGGAAAAAACTGAAAAGTTCGCTTATATATAGCTGCTTGTCCCAAAGGTTTTTGTATGAGGTTTTTTGAGTTTGTGGACTTCTTTTTTGGGGTGTTAAGACTGCGTCATGCCTTCCGCTACCTCTCCGGGCAGTGAGGTATGGTAAAAAGTATATTCTAAAAGAAAACGACACTTTATAACAGGAACGTACGTTTATTTTTGCACATAGCAGAATATAAGCTAATTACGAAAACATCTCGCCGCCATATTTTTTATACATAACTATATTATAAATAATTTCATAAATATAATTTCAATTTAAATGCGTATGCACAGTGAAAGCCAAGCTCTCAGAAAGAAAAAAAAATATTTTTTTTTTTAAAATATATTTGTATATTTTTTTTTATTTAAATATATTAAATGTTTCGCTTTTGATATAATATTTCTTCTTTTTTTGGTTTTAAGATAATTCAATTAATTTCATTTAATTAAATTCTTTTCCACTTTAATTTTTAAAAAAAATTAATTAGAATTTCATGTGCATGAATGACTTATTAGAGATAAATCAAATTTAAATTTTTCAAATCATTAGCAACATTTAAGAGTTTCTTTTAATCATTTTTGTTTCTTCACAAGCACAACAATATTTTTTTTGTTTAAACTTAAGTTTAATTTAATTTTTTTTAATATTTTATATCACTTTCGTTTTTTTTTTAATTTGCGCGAAAAAAATTTTCTATACATATGTATAATAAGTTTCATTTCTTAGAAATTATAATATAAAATTTGATTTAACTATAAAAAATTAATGTTTTTTTTATTCTTAACAAAAAGAAATTTTGGTTTTGACTACAATTAATATAAAATTCTTCTTAATTTTCTTTTAATTCAAAAAATGTTTTTATTTTTTTTATTACGTCGGCGAGATGTTGTACAATCTAATTAGAATTACAAGGAAAAATTATTAATAATTATTTTTAATTTTTTTATTTTAAATTCTTTTTTCTTTTTTTTTTTACTTTGAATTATACAATACACTTAATATGACCTTGTTTTTATACGGCTTTGTGTTAATGTATGTATAATATTATGTGTTAAGGTATATTCAGTTTAGTTTTCTTGGTTTTCTTTTTAAATTTATGTAATTGGGGGAAGGATATTTTCAAAACGGTTTTCTTTTTAGGAAGAATTGAATAAAAATGTAATCAGAAAATTATTGAACAATTTTCGTTTTTTTTTTTTTATTTCAATACAAGAAGTACAAATGACAGCTACAGGAATTGAGTTTACTATTTGTTATTGATTTGGACGTGTTTGTGGACAAAAATATTCGGTCATTTAAAATACCAAACATTTGTGTTCGGTCAGTGTCGAAATTATAGATTTTCTCTAAAAAAATATTGATGAATTCTCCAGAAATTATTATTCATAGGTCAGACCTCGCTAAAAAAAACGACTTCTCTTGTAACGGCGCAGTGGATATTACGGTATTTCACACGAATTAGGAAAACAAAAATTAGGAAAAACAAAAATTAGGAAACAAAATTATTTGCCAAAAATAAGGAAAAACAAAAATTAGGAAAAACTAAAATTAAGAAAACCAAAATTAGGAATCAGGCAATCAGGAAAAACAAAAAGCGGGAAAATAATTTTGCGCCGCAGGCCGTGATAATTCCTTAAAAAAAAGCGGAGTCAAGTGGCGGCAGTCCCCGCGTAGGGTGGTCAAGCGGGGAATATCCCTTCTATCGAGGTCTAAGGGGCAGAGCAAAATGCACGGAAGGCAGTCTGCAGGGCGTTAGTAGCTCGCCGCAGGCGCGGGGGTTTATGGGGCAGATCCCCCTACATACCGAAAATAAGATTGCGATCTCCTTAGGAATTGAAAACTTTGATGTTTTTCCTGATTTATTTCCTTCCTGATTTTCATTTTTCCTAATTTTGGTTTTTCTTAAATTTGGTATTTCTTGATTTTTGTTTTCCTTATTTTAGGTTCCTGATTATCGTTTCCTGATTTTCATTTCCTGATTCTTGGTTCCTGATTTCTTGATTCCTGATTTTGGCTTTTCTAATTCAGGTGGACCTTCGGATATTACATCTTTCATCTGAGGTATTTTGTCATAAAACATTTTTGCGTAAGGTGAAGATTTCCATTTTAAACAAAACATTTCCCCCCGATACCCCTCCTGAAGAATTTTTAATTGATTTCTCCAGATTTATTCAGAAGCCTTATAATTTCTATTCGGTTGCTACCGGCCTGGCTACCAAAAGGCCCTGCGGGCAAAACCTGGAAAAGCCCATATCTTCGGGCGGATATTTTAGCGCTTTTTGGTAAACAAATGGAATTCAATGAAGTCAAAAGCCGGCAACTTTTGTTTGAGTTTAGCGCCGCAGGCGACTTTCTTTTAATTGTGGTGTTCAGATAAGGTTATCATGTAGGGATCCTTTATGTAAGAATTTCAATAATTGATTGATTTCTTTTAACGCCACAGGCGACAATTTTTGGGCTTTTCGGTAGTTTTTAAAGTAAATTGAGGTATTTTTGAGTACCGCAGGCGAAAATTTCGGAAATTTGGATTCATTTTTCGTATTTTCAGCCACAGCTCAAAATGACAGCCCGAGCCCCTTTTTTTCGCCCGGGCCCAAGGGACTTACCGTTCTCCGAATCTGCATGAATTGTTCGTCCGTCTGTCTGTCGGCACGATAACTCGAGTCAATCTTGACCGATTTCCAAAAGTATGTTTTCCCCGAAAGGGAGTTCCAAAAGGAGTGTTGTGATCATAATAAATGAAATCAGTCAAGAACTTTCGAAATGAGGATCGAAAAAGTAGTCGAAAACGTGACTTTTTGAAGGCCGGTGAAACTTTTTGGCTTAGGCCCTCGGTCGGTTCTAAGGTCGGACAAAGTTCAAAAAAAATGTTTTTGCTATGTTTTAGAGAGAGGTACGGGGAACAGGAAGTATGGGTCTAAGGCCAATCCTTAGTGCCCTGAACGGTGCGTTCCAAGTTGCCATTTTAACGATTTCCAATCCAATATAATCTAAGACTTCAATTCAATAAAATTGCAAAGCATTCCTGGATACTCTATGGAAGTTTAGCGTTTGTTTTAATATGCAGTAAGAGTTTGTAACAGTTGTTCTGACACTCACACGTCTCTTTGCTTATCGAATCGCCTTGGCTATGTTTTTGAAATATATAATCTTTGCATATACAAAAGGCCCGGCCGGGATACCGCCCGGGTCGGGCAAAAAGCCCTGCGGGCGAGGTCTGAGCGCCCATATGGCACGATTGCCGCTGATGAGTATCTTCATGATTTTTGGAAATTTTCACATGATAGTAGGGACTGTACCAGGGAAAAAATTTCCTGGGAAATACCGGTACCATTGAAACCCGTTTCCCGGGAATTTATATTTAAACTTCTCGGTTCTTTGAAAAATTTGTTACACGCATGCAAATTACCCGTTAACATTTATGACAATAGAAAAAGAATTGTTGTACATATCAGTGGGTCATTTTTATTTTGCATCGCTGTAATTCTTGGTTAGTGCGCTGAAATTATTCACCATATACCATACCATTAGTCATTAGAAAGAAAAATGCAGACTGAGATCAATAAAAGAGTTATGTGTCCTTCGTGAACCACTATCATTATGTTTATGCTCTACTACCAACCGAAGTGCAGCTAGGTGAACCTAGGTGCATCAAGGTGAACCTAGGTGCATCAAGGTGAACCTAGGTTCATCAAGGTGAACCTAGGTGAATCGAGGTGAACCTAGATGCATCAATGCGAACCTAGGTGCATCAAGGTGAACCTAGGTGCATCAAGGTGAACCTAGGTGCGTCAAGGTGAACCTAGGTGCGTCAAGGTGAACCTAGGTGCGTCAAGGTGTATCAAGTTGTGTCAAGGTTAACCTAGGTGCATCAAGGTGTATCAAGTTGTGTTAAGGTGCACCGAGGTGTAGCTAGGTGGCAAACTGATTCTTAGAAAAAAAATTCTAAATGACAGATTTTCGTTGAACACCTTCCACGAAAAACCCTTGTACGAAGCCTCGACTTTTTCGATTTTTATCGATTATTTCGAAAATTAAAAAAAAAAATTTTTGAGCTTCTTACAGTAGATCGACAGTACCGATGGCTACCGAAAACAATCATTACACCTCCGAATATGCAAGCTTATCCATACAAAAAACCTAGTTGGCCCACACTCATAAAGAATGTACATTGTACTTGAGCTTGTTCGTATCACATTTGGTTTATTTGGTATGAGAAAAGCGTGCGCTCTATACATTTCGAATTGTTTTCCATATATTTTTGCGTGCAAATGGGCGGAGATCTAAAATCCGTCTTTTTTAGCGTGCGCATTATCTAAATGGCCCTAAAGAATAGTGTGGGTAAGGAAAGCATCAAGCTCAATTTATTTTGCAGAGAATAATCGTTCATCGAGCCCGAGGTCAATTGGAAGTGAGTCAAACGCTCTACAGCAGAGCCTATTATTTGGGAATTTTTTTATACTTTTTTGGGAAATTTCGGGAAATTTGTATTTCAATCCCTCACAACGCACATAACCGGTTGAAAACAATGCCATTGTGTTACATTATCCTATACGAAAAATATTTGTTCTACCCCTTTCTTCTTGAACGCTAGGAGGTCTTTTACGAGGGTAGCCCTAGTGCATATCTCAGCCATCACACTTCGCAGAAAATATAAATTAGTGCCAAAATGAAGATAAAGATTGAAATTTAAAAATAAAAATTTTGCTGAGCAGACAATCCAAAATTTCGAATTTTCTACTAGTCTGGAAAGAGATGGCCCTTCATCATAAAGTTTATTATTAAATTATTATTTGGAAATTTTTTATATTTTTTTTGGAAATTTTGGGAATTTTTGGGAAATTTTGGGAAATTTTGAGAACTTTTGGAAAATTTTAGGAATTTTTGGGAAATTTTAAGAATTCTTGGGAAATTTTGTGAAAGTTTAGTGAATTTTGAGAATTTGTTCCCAAATAATAGGCTCTGCTCTACGGTCTGAACTACCTTGACTTTTTAAGCAAGTAGAATGTACATTATCTATAAGTCATACGTACAATGTACAATGACATTTTTAAATAATGATATATACAATGTACACATCCATCGCATGATAAACAAGTGACACGTATGATATACACTCTACAAGTAATGACAAGAAGATCAACACATGCAATTCAATTGTACAATTTACTAACTCTAATGTCACATCAAGCTGGTTTTAATCAGGCAACACTACCGAAAATGAGAGAAATTCTCTGAATCAACCAATTTCGTAGTATGATCACGGTCAAATGACCCGAAAGCATTGGAAAAAATCAATTTGATGTACACGAATGTGGCAAAACCATAATGGATTGTACCTTAGGCTAAAACAATGGTACAATGTACAATGGACAAGTTTCACGTTCGTCTTTTTTTTGGGTAGAAGAATAAATAAATTTTTAGGTAATTTATCAACATTTGGTTTGGAGTTCCAATCTATAAGTTTCGTTCGATTGAAACCGAACACATGGGCTCGGTACAGACTAAACCGAATGTTCAGTACCCCGGTCCACCGACTCATGTCTATGGCTATTTAATGTATTTACTCGTTTTTCTTTTATTACACCTTTTGATTCCTAAATAAGTATATTAATATCGTTTTATACATACTTAATTGGAATGTTCCAAAAACACGTTAAAAACAATACGGTCATGGGTTTTCATTTTAAAAAGAATTAATAAAACAAAATGAATCAAATTTAACTAAAAACAAACGAAAATAGAAAAATTATTGCGTATAGCTCTCATTCAAACAGTAAAGATCATTCACATCATTATTTTTATGCTAATTTTTTTTTATTCATTTATTTTATTTTTTATTTATTTATATCAATTGTACAAAAAGAAATTGTAAAAGATTTTTATTTTTATTTTTTATTTATTAAATAAAAAAATGGTTTCCTTACACTTTATTAACATACATCAAATCCTCGTTTACACTATTATTAATTAAGTTTTTTTAATTTTTTTTCATTATTTTTTTGTGTGTTATAAAAAATTATATTATTAAAAAACACATTCAGTTTTTTTTTTGCTTGTACAAAATTCGTTTCATTATATTATTGTATTAAGAATATTATTCTTTATTTATTTATAATTTTACTTTTACTTTTTAATTTAATTCTATTTTTTTTCTTTCTTTTTAGTAACTATTTTCGCTTTGTTTAATATGTTTTTTTTTATAAATCCTTTCTTCCTATTTTTTGTGAGAATTGATGTTTTTTTTAAGATTGTATTTTACATTTATTGTTGCTATTGCATTGAGTATGGTTACATGAACGTTAAAAGTGAATGAAATGAGAACATTTCTAGTTTCTCTGCCAAAAAAAAGATTTTGTATGCGCACTGCAACACATTGAATAGTAAATGGAAATGTTGAAAAAAGGTACAATTCGGTTAGCAATTATTTTTGCGAGGATTTTCTTGTTCGTTTGCCAACACTCAGAAAATAGTAGTCTAGCAATGTGTTACCTGATGAAAATGTATGTAAATGGCGATTTTATTACGAGGGTGAAAGTAAATTGAAATAATCGAAGGATTTTGTTACAGGATAAGAAACATCTTTATGTTTAAAGTTTTTGTGTAACGAGATTGTATTTAACAATTAGTGATTTTCATCAAGTGTCAGAAGTGAAGGCTTTTCGTCTGTTAAATTCAAAAAGATCTAAGATCTAAGAGTCCTCTCTTTGCATGCCGTTTTGTATCCGTATAAGAGAAATGTCTCACGTAAACGAAGGAAAAATTGGAAACGATTCAATTTCGCCTCCGACTCCGTTTTCATGACAAGCCTCTCATACGGAGAGCTCTCGTTTCAAAACGGACAAGTTTTTCTTTAGTAGTGCAAATCATACTTGATGTTTACGGTAGATAAAGCTCCACGAAGCCTATGTTCCTTGAAACAAACAGCCCTTTGAGATCAACAGATCTATAAAATCAACAGCTCTTGAGAGACACAATCTCTATCGCTCTTTGAGAGCCACACCTCTTTGAAATATTAAATTAATAAAACGAGGCTTGACTAGCCAGATTTAAATTATGCCTTTAATTTATTTAATTCTACCGACCGGTTTCGAGACCTATGCTCTCATTATCAAGGTGTGGTCAAGACTTTGAAATACACAGCACTTTGAAAGCAATCGATCTTTGAGAGTAACAGCTTTTTGAAATACACAGCACTTTGAGAGCCATCGCTCTTTGAGAACCATCGCTCTTTGAGAGCCATAGCTATTTGAGAGCCATCGCTCTTTGATAGTCATCGCTCTTTGAACCCAATGGCTCTTTGAGAGCCATAGCCCTTTGAGAGCCATAGCTCTTTGAGAGTCATAGCTCTTTGAAAGTCATAGCTCTTTGAGAGCCATAGCTCTTTGAGGGCCATAGCTCTTTGAGAGCCATAGCTCTCTAAGAGCCATAGCTCTTTGAGAGTCATAGCTCTTTGAGAGCCATAGCTCCTTGAGAACCATAGCTCTTTGAGAGCCATAACTCTTTGAGAGCCATACCTCTTTGAGAGCCATGGCTATTTGAGAACCATCGCTCTTTGAGAGCCATGGCTCTTTGAGAACCAAAGCTCTTTGAAATACAAAGCACTTTGAGAGCCATCACTGCTGTAATTTGCATAAAAACATTTCTATTGTTTAAAATTTTTGGTTTTTACAATTTTTGATCGCATAAAAAGCTTGAATACGAAAAGTGATCACAAACAATTTGCATAAAAACACATGTTTTTTATGCAAATTACGGCGATCGCTCTTTGAGAGCCACAGCTCTTTGAAATACACAGCACTTAGAAAGCCATTGCCCATTGAGAGTCACAGCTCTTTAAGAGCTACAGATCTTTGAGGGCCACAACTCTTTGAAATCCACAGAACTTTGAGACCCATCGCTCATTGAGAGCCACAGCTCTTTAAAAGCCATCGCTTTTTAAGAGCCACAGATCTTTGAGAGCCACAACTCTTTGAGAGCCACAACTCTTTGAGAGCCACAGCACTTTGAAATACAAAGAGCTTTAAAAGCCATTGCTTTTTAAGAGCCACAGCTCTTTGAGAGCCAGAACTCTTTGAGAGCCACAGCTCTTTGAGAGCCATTGCTTGTTGAGAAAGATTGCTCGTTGAAAGCCATTGCTCGTTGAGAGCCATTACTCGTTGAAAGTCATTGCTAGTTGAGAGCCATTGCTCGTTGAGAGCCATTGCTCGTTGAGAGTCGTTGCTAGTTGAGAGCCGTTGCTCGTTGAGAGTCACAGCTCTTTGAGAGCCACCGCAATTTGAGAGCCAGAGATCTTTAAGATCCATAACTCTTTGAGAGCCACTGCTCTTTGAGAGCCACTTCTCTTTGAGAGATATTGCTCTTTGAGAGACACAGATCTTTGAGAGCAACAGCTCTTTGAGAGCAACAGCTTCTTGAGAGCAACAGCTCTTTGAAATGAACAGTACTTTGAGAGACGCAGCTCTTTGGGAGACACTTATCTTTAAGAGCCACCGCAATTTGAGAGCCACAGCTCTTTAAGATCCATAGTACTTTGAGAGCCACTGCTCTTTGAGAGCAACAGCTCTTTGAAGGCAACAGCACTTTGAGAGTAACTGCTCTTTAAAAGACGCAGCTTTTTGGGAGATGCAGATCTTTAAGAGACCCAGCCACCCAGAGCCACCGTAATTTGAAAGCCACAGCTCTTAGAGATTCATAGTACTTTGAGAGCCATTGCTCTTTGAGAGACACAGCTCTTTGATAGCCTCAGCTCTTTGAAATAAGCAGTACTTTGAGAGACGCAGTACTATTAGATACATAGCCCTTTGAAAATACAGTCATTTAAAAGCCAAAGCTCTTCTAGCGCTACATTTCCACTATAGTCGTTGTCGCAAATCTACGAGAGCCAAAGCTCTACGACGCAAAGACTTACGAGAGGTAAGATTGTACAAGAATCTAAAGTCTACGAGAGCCAAGACTTTGGGAAGGCTTAAGCTTTACGTGATTCCAAGTAGCTTTACGTGAACCAAAGTAGCTTTACATGAACCAAAGTAGCTTTACATGAACCAAAGTAGCTTTACATGAACCAAAGTAGCTTTACGAGAGCTAAAACTCGAAGAAATTTTTTGAGAGGAAGAGTTATACAAGAGCAAAAGGTGTTTAAGAGTCAAAGCTCTACGAAAAATAAAGCTCTATTGAGACGTCTTTGAATGCTAAAAGGTACAATACTGCATGAAACTCAGTCTCATTTTGTAGCATCGTTACACTGCCTTTTAATTGGAACCATGAACTAAGAGTGTTTCAGTTGAATTGACGAATTTGAAATCAAAACGTGTCATTTCATCCAAGCTTAACGTTCAAGATGACGAAAAAACTGTGCCAAATTAAGTAAATTATAGAATAAAGACAATTTTAGCAATTTATTAAATTGTACTGACATGAACATGAACATCTGAGACTACACATAAAATGGAAGAGCTTTTAAAAAAAAAAAAAACTGATTTCTTTTGTCCTTTCCGATCAAAGAAATTACAAAATTTGTGCTTCAAATCTTCATCGATATTTTATCAAAAAACTATTGTTATGGTGCCGCTAAAAATATAAAGAGAAAATAAATTAAATAATAAAAATGTAAACGTTGCATTTGCTTCTAAGTTCGTTACATAAAAATGGAAAAATGTTTCAAATGTTTGTTGAATTGTTTTTTTTTATACTAGCGGAACACCGTTTTCCAGTCTTCGTTTAATACTTTTTTCATTTGACACAATTTTTAAAACATTTATTATGACTGTCATTCATTATTTCTGTTTTTTCTTTTTTATTTTTACATAATTTTTATATTTATTTAAGAATTTTGTTACAATTTGATAAACAGAAAATGTTGAAACAACTTTTTTTGACTTTTTTTATAATGTCTAATGATTTTTTTTATTTTAATTTACTACAGTGAAAATTAATATTACTTTATCTAAAAGCTAAAAAAATTTTTATATTTTTTGTTAATTTACCTTTTTTTTGAACTTATAACCTAACTTGATCTAGACCCGAGCTTTGACTCGACTTTTCATTTATCATAATATACATAAATTTGGCTTTAATGGCCACCAAAAATATATGCGGATCACAGAATTGCATCACACAAACGACAGCGATTTTTTATCCATTTTTTTTATGAAAAATAATTTTGTTAGCTTTTCATTATAAATTATTTTATTTTTATTTTTAAATCTTCTTTTGTCCTTTCACTAACATTGTTTCGATTTCGTTTTTCTTTTATTTTATTAATTATTTTCAGAGATATCCTAAAAATAAGTAATTTTTTTATTGCATTCATTTTTGCTGACACTAGTTGAAAGATAATTTTGATTTGTGTGGAATTTCCATTTTTTTTTGTTCTTTAAGTTGTAAGTTTTTTTTTAGTTTTTGATTTAATTTATTTTTATACAAATTTGACATTACAGTACAAAATCGTAACAGCCACATTATGTTAACAGCTGTGAACTTTCTTTTACTAGTACTTTGTATTCACTTTTTTATTCTTCAACGAAAAAATTGAATTTCACTGAGTAGAGCCAATTATGAGCGAAATTGTAAATGAAAAAACAAAATGAATGTAAATTAAAGTTTAAAATTAAAAAATAAAATAAAGAACGCCAATAAATAGTTTCGCTTATCGTTTGTCTGTGTATAATGTTTATAATAATTTGTGGAAACAGCTATCATTTTCTTATCGAATTTTGGATTATTTTCACAGAACTATGTGATGTTTTACTTCCGTTTTTGCAATTAAAACCGTACCGAAGATGCTGAGTGATAAGTCACAGTTTCTGTTGCACTGACTGAGTTCCAATATTGACAACTAAACTCTTAGGAAGAATTGGGAAATATACGGTTAAAGTTTCAAGTCTCGGGGAGTTTCAAGTTCTCTGGAATTACGATTCGTGGTTGTCCTGTTTCCTATTGAAATCTTCAGTTAAGGGATCGTCCCTAAATTACGTAACACTTTTTCAGTGTTGCCACAAATTTCAAATCATCGATATCTCAGGATAGACGCACTCCAGAGAGGTCAAATGTATGCTCAACCATAAGGGGGTATAAAAGGGAGGTTGGCCATACATTTGACCTATCTGGAGTGCGTTTATCCCAAGATATCGATTATTTAAAATTTGTGGCAACACTGAAAAAGCGTTACGTAATTTAGGGACGCTCCCTAACCAAATTCCTCCTTTTTTAAAAATTCGGAAAAGTCATGTGTTTTGTTTCGTTTTTAAATGTCAAACATACATAAGAGGGAAAGAGATAGAAAGAAAGGAAAGCAATAGCAAGGCAAAAGGGAGAATTTGGTTGGGTGGTTCTGTAAAATTCCTTTGGAATCGCAATGGCTACGGAATTCATTGTAAATTCAAGTCCTGACGAATAAAAAGTCGAGGGGATTGCAATAACACGTTCCGGGTAATTATAGTGGTAGAGAGCTTCGAATCCTCCTAGGGAAATACAAGCCCTGGGAATTATAAGTCCATGGGAGGTACACCTGCTAAGGAATTACATGAAATTTCTTCCGAATTACCAGTACTAGCGAATTTCAATTCCTAACAACCTTGAATTCCTAAGAAATTAAAATTTTAGGGAATTAGAATTCCTAAAGAACCATAATTACTAATCAATTAGAATTCCTAATCAATGAGAATTCTAAAGAATTAAATATCTAAGGAATTAGAACTCTTAAAGAATCAGAATTTCTAGGGAATTAGAATTCCTGAGGATTTAGAATTCCTGAGGATCTAGAATTCTAATTAATTAAATTTCTAAGGAATTAGAACTCCTAAGGAATTAGAGTTCCTAAGGAATTAGAATTCTTAGCGAATTAGAATTCCTAGGGAATTAGATTTCTAAAGGAATTGACATTCCTAGCGAATTAGAATTTCTTGGGAAACGTGACGCAAGTCCCCATACGAACAATTAGAACTCCTAAGGAATTAGAATTCTTAGCGAATTAGAGTTCCTAGGGAATTAGATTTTCCAAAGAATTAAAATTCTTAGCGAATCAGAATTCCTAGTGAATTAGAATTCCTAGAGAATTAGAATTCCTAGGGTATAGGAATTCCCAGGAAATTAGAATTCTCTAAGAAATTAGAATTCTCAGGGAATTAGAATTCCTAGCGAATTAGGATTTAAATTTCTAAGGAGTTAGATCTCTTAAGGAATTAAATTTCTAAGGAATTTGAATTCCTAAGGAATTAAATTCTTAAGGAACTAAAACTCTTAAGGAATTAGAATTCTTAAAGAATTAGAATTCCTAAGGGATTAGAACTTCATAAATTATTTATAATTTTGTATTGCTTGGGAAGACCAAAAATTGTTGACAAGCAATGCGAGTAATTATCTTATATCGACGAACAAAGTTTTGCTGATGGGGACGTTTACGCCTCATCAGTGCACCTTTGTCGCTGGTCCATGTGCATATCAGCAAAAATAAACAGAGAATGTGTTACCAAACATCTGTTATTGGCAAGGACAGAGAATGGTGTGATCCAAACATCTAAAATGCCTTTGCTTTTATGCACGCTCTTCGACAGATTGATTTTGTTTGTGCGCTAGATCTCTCACATCTAACATAAAGTTTGATAGATTTGTCAGATCTCCCACCTCTGACGGTTTTATGAAGTACTTCGTAACTGATACTTCAGTATTAGTAGAGTTTCTAAGAAATTGGAATTCTGAAGGAATAAAATTTCTAAGGAATTAGAATTCCTAAGAAATTCTAAGGAATTATTGTTCCTAAGGAATAAGAAATCTTAAGGAATTGCATTTCTAAGGAAATAGAATTCCTAGGGAATTAGAATTCATAGGAAAGTAGAATTCCTAGGAAATTACAATTCCTGGGGAATTAGAATTCCTAGTAAATTATAGTTCCTAGTTCCTAGTTCCTAAAGAATTAGAATTCCTAGGGAACTATAATTCCTAGGGAATTCTTAGCGAATTAGAATTTCTAGAGAATTAGGCTTCCTAAGGAAACAGATTTCTCAAGGAATTAACATTCTTAGGGAACTAGAATTCCTAAGGAATTAGAATTCCTAGGGAATTAGAATTCCTAGGGAATTAGAATTCTTAGCGAATTAGATTCTTAGCGAATTAGAATTCTTAGCGAATTAGATTTCCCAAGGAATTAGAATTCCTAGGGAATCAGATTTTCCAAAGAATTAGAATTCCTAGCAAATTAGAATTCCTAGCGAATTAGAATTCCTAAGGAATTAGAATTTCTAGCGAATTAGAATTCCTAGGGATTTAGAATTCCTAGTGAATTATAATTCCTAGGGAATTAGAATTCCTAGGGAATTAGAATTCCTAGGGAATTAGAATTCCTAGGGAATTAGAATTCCTAGAGAATTAGAATTCCTAGGGAATTAGAATTCCTAGGGTGTTAGAATTCCCAGGAAATTAGAATTCTCTAAGGAATTAGAATTATCAGGGAATTAGAATTGCTAGCAAATTAGAACTATTAAGGAATTAGAATTTCTAAGGAATTATGATTCCGCAGTTATTAAGATTAAGATTAGAGTTCCTGGAATTAGAATTTTTCAGAAATTAGAATTCCTAACGAGCCAGAAAGCCTAAGGACCTAGAATTTCTGGATGCTTAGGATTCTAAAGTGAATGGAAAACTCATTTCCAAGATTTACATTTAACGAATCGTTAAATCAAAATTTTGTCTGGGAGAAGTGTCATGTGTCATGTTAGAACGCATTACCTGCCACGCTGTGACGCATCGTTTTGTCCATGCACAAACGCAAACATGTCAATTATAATTCGTATAGAATTCTAGCGAATTGTAATCATTAGGAAATTACTATTTTTGGGAAATTCCTGCTGGATAACGATTTCTAAGAAAATCTCAAACACTGAATTTATTCTCAGGAGTTCCAAAATTGAGGTTTCGAATATCCGTTCGTCGTAAGCATTCATGCTTAACAATGACTGACAATAAGCTTGAACAAGAAGTTGAAAACAATTTCCCAAAGAATTAAAAAACCAAAATCAGATTTGCATAATTTAGCAGCGTGTTGTTCATGTCGATTTCGCACTCAATTTAATTCCCACTTTACCTCAATTTCAAAATACGTTAGAGGATTACACCTGTTGCGTATAAATGTTATCGCTTCCTGTTAACAATAAACTAAACAGCCAGAATGCAAGACATATTGTGAAGTGTTAGCTACACTTACTAGCCGATTGTACAGTTGTGAGTGTTGTGTTTTGGTTTTGGGCGATTTCGTTGTAGAACATCGTCAAAATTTAAACAAACGAAATGTATGTAGGGAGAGAGATATTGTGAACAACAGGACGTCCGTCAATCGACTTTTCAGAGAGAGAAAATTTGAATAAAATTTCCATCTCTAAGCTTACTTAGAACATCTGATAAATTTTCCATAAATGTTACTTACGCCACAAGATAGCTTTACACGAGTGTAAAGTTTGTCACTGAATGGGATGTAAAAAAAAAGCTTTTTTTTGTCCCTACACTGAAGGAAAAGATATGCTTCTTCTTTGGGGCATGTTTTTCAAAATATAAAATCAAAACCACAAACATAACTTGGTGTCGCCTCCTCATAGCAGAATAGGGATTCTAATGCTTTAAATAAAATATGATTGCCGCAACAATATTGTTTCTAAATATGAGTCGAGGCCAAACATAAAATGTTTGCTGTAAACATATGTTTACATCGAACGCGTGGTATTTGCAACCATCAAATGTCTGCATTAAGCGCATCATTTTTGCAACCATCACATGTTTATGGCAAACAAATGTATGTTAGCAGCAAACAGATCAAAAATATGTTACTATTTGTTGTGTTAACAAAAGTCAACGTTGAGCTGCGAAGTTGGAATAAAGCAATTAACGCAATGATGACGTTTGATCTACGTTCCATAATTGGAATTTGGACGGAGTTGTTAATTGTGCTATCAATGAATGAATATGCTCGTGAAAGATGAAAGTTTTCGGCAAAGAAAGACTCTTTCCTTGTTTTCACTACCTTGTTAGAATGATTGAACTGTTGCGGCAGGATGAGTATGGATTGGCATCGTTCGGTGCGATTTCAATCAGAAATGGTTTTTATTTGTTTTTGTTAATCGAATATTCTTAACCATTAGAAAAATTCCTAGTTATATACACGTTTAGGTACTTGTTATGATGGTTACATAAATTTGCTTTTGAAAACTATGGAATTTATTTTTGGTATTTGGTTATATTCGGGAAAATATTACCCGTGAACGAGAATAACATTAATTTCTAATGAAAAGAAATTTGCATTTTCTGTTTTTATTATTCGTTTTTGGATTTACAGTTTACTAAAGCTGCATCATTTAGTGGAGCGATTGTCGTTACGCAGAATTTAAAAAGCTCATCGTCATTTTGTTACCTCAATATTTGGTTGTGCAGTTGCAGAGAAAAATTTGTTTCTTCTCCTTTGATTCGAGCTGATGTTACGCGATTTTCTTAAAGTAACTTATCATACTTTGCACACTAAGGATTGTAACTTGCGGTTTGGTTAGGGCTTATTGAACATTGTGAATCCATAACATTAGGCTAAGAAGACTTTTGAATTAACCGGTGAATTAGTTTTTGGAGACACATGGTAACACCGTTGACAAACAGATGGCACGCGAAAGACATTGTGAGGTGTCATTGAAGTTGTCAGGTTAATACTTCACAAAAGCAGACAAGACATGGTTTTTGATTCTCATTTTGGACTTCAAACAGATAAGTTGTTTTGAACCTTTATCATTTTGTTAAGGTATGAAGGTTCGTGTTAAAGTGAAGTACAGTAACGTGAGCCATAATTATTAGTTGAGATTTTGATTAAGCCGATCCATCTAGGTTCATGCATAAAATTGGCTGTTGGAAACAAGAAGCTCCTATCAAAAGATTCATTCATACAATGTGGAATTTGCGAGAACAATTAGCCACGTTGGAATTGGAATTATTCTGTGTCTTAAGGATCTACAGTTTTACTCACCCAACATACAGGTTAGGGTAGATTTAAGGGGATGCGCATTTAGTATTTAAGGACCAGTGATTTAAAATTATATTTGAGTTTTCCGAATTATTTGTTTTTGTATGAAATTTGAGTGTGAAATATAAAGTGAGGTTATCGAATCGTTACAGAAAATTCTGTCTCAAAGGAACTTCTTTTGCAATAGATCGTGTAAGTTGTTTTATGTTGAGGGCGGCACCAGATGTGTTTGGGTGTCATGGCGTAGTGAAGTACGCAAAAAATCACCGCCATGATTGCATTTTGGCTTCCAGAGCCAGTTGGCGCCGTAATAGATTCATCTCAAAACTCACCGTATACCGTGGTGGAATGAAGATGAATTTAACGCGCTGCTTTCATTCCACATCCGATACTAGCACATATCCATAATTTGCAACGCATGTTAGCCGTAATATCACATGTGGAACGAATTGGATCGGAAAAGTATAAAAATTTCTGTTATAAAGCGACACCTATAAACTTGGTTGAAGTTGTCAAATACCTGGACTGTCGACTTTTGTGGAACGACAATCCTGACGCGAGAATTGAAAAAGATCTAATGGCGCTGTCGTAATGCCGCAAGGCTTATGGATCCAAAGGAGGACTCTTATCTAAGGTCATGTATAGGATCGACAAATTTCAAAGGAAAGCTTGTGTAGCTCTAACCAGTGCCTGGAAGTCTACTCCTACTGCAGCAATGGAGGCTCTACTAAACCTTACTACTTCACACATTTACATTAAAACGGAAGCTCAAGCTCTACCAGGAAAAATTGCCACGTACCCTAGTACTGGTACAGGTACAGATACGGATATGGACCAAGCTGACGCGGCAGGTCCTTCCATACTAATGCCCTCGGACAGAATAATAACAACACACACTTTGGTAGGCAATTCAGTGTGAGCATCCTTCACAAAGAGCACTGGATGGAAGGTCTCCCACCCACAGAGCATGGGATAACATTGTACTCGGACGGATCACTGATAGGAGAGTCTCTCAGCATGATAACTCCAGTTAACGTCACTAAGGCCGAACAACGCCAACCTTATCAGCCAATTGAACGTTAACGAAAAAGAGCGCCAACATCCGAGCCAGAGAAAACGAGAAGTAGTCGAAATGGATCGACGAAAAGACGATACCAGACCGAGAAGTCGAAGGGTATAATGATACTGGCGTCCTCATTAACCTGTTTTCGAAAGTCAATGTGGTTAACGACCAAAATGAAGAGAGACAACACAGGCAAAGTACTCCGAAACGAATGCTTAGTCCGGAATATGGGCAACCACTCACTGGCGATGGGGAAAAACTGAGAACTGTAACAGTTTCACTCAACCTAATCTGTGTCGACCGACTACCTACGAGCAAGGAACTTCGAGGTTTCAAATTGTTTCTAGTTGGAAAAAATCGAAGGAGCTGTGGTGGCTAAGGATTAAGTTATCCCAATTGTGACTTACTGCAGAATGGAAGAAGATGATATTTACGTGGGCTGCGCCGACTGGCAAGGCAGAACAATTAAAAATCCAATACCAGACATCACGTCAACCATGACGATGATCCCGAAAACCTGAACCTAACCTGCAAATTAAGGATGTACCCGGTAAAGGTACCAACCAGGAGACCTAATGATTTCATTTTGATCGCCTTTGCCCAGCTGAACAAAAATATCGATACATCGGAATGGCGGGTAGCACACCGTCGACTCAAAGGGGCAACGAAATCGACTCTTTTCCTGAGAATGGACAGGGATTCATCTCGAACTATGGAAAACCAAGGAATGAAGGTAAAGTGATTTCTTGGTATGGTGCAGGTAGAACTTGAAAGGCAACAGAAAAATGAAACTCCAGCCTCCTCGTCCAACCAAAAAACTCTACCAATACCATTTCGGGACACATTAGCTTCACTAAACATTTAACAACCATTGACAAACGCACAGATCCAAGCTGTGAACTATGTGGGGAGCTTATGGACACAGCTGATCATTTCTACTGTCCCGCTATCATTAACGCAAAAATGGTAGAACAAATATTTTGAATAAAAAAATACGAGTTGTAAATATCTTATGAAAATGGTGTTTTGCTCATTTTTTTGCTGTGTTTCCTATGTGACTCCTGTAAAATACAGCAATAGAACAAGCAAAACAACGGAAATACAAAAATTTTACAACATTTGCACAACGTCTTGTAAATTATTTTGGTTGGTCTGTTTCTGAGACTTAATATGTCGGCTGGGTTTCTCACATATGAGCAAATGTCTGCATCATTTGACATTTCTTCATCATATCCCAACAAAAAAAATCGAATTAATTCGGATCTCTCGTGCACAAGAGAACTTACATGCACATTTTTCATGTAAAATTTTAATTTGAATGGTGAAAATTTGATTGTTCCGATTTCTTATATCGGGGATAAAATGCAGAGAAAAATTTGTCCATGTGACAATTTGTTCCATCACATTAGTCTATGTGATGAACCCAGTCGCCATATCTGTCTCTGGATCTCTTTGAAAATGTTCTAAAAACCAGAGCAATGAGCTTAATCTGCTGATCAATTATCTGGCGGTTACTCACTAGAAATGATGCAGTTCTTAGTTAGACTGGAAAATTGAGTTGCACGAAAAAGTGTGATAACGTTGACGTTTTGGAAATTGAAATATTACTTCGTTAAATAGAAAATTATATACTGAATCACAGTGTTGTTTACTAAATCTAAAAAAAAAGTTTAGTCGGTAACAAAAATAATTCCTTTTTTCATTAAATGCTATTACTTTTATCTCGTTTTGTTTATGGTAACGTTGTAGTTTTTTTTAAATAAATCTAAATGTTTTGTAAATTATTTTTGTTATGAAATTACCGTTTCTTGGCAATAAAAAGAAAATCGTTAGCATATGACGAATGGATCGAATGTTTAACATGCGAACCGATGCAGAATTCAATTATTCCAAATGCTTTTATGGTAAGTTTAATATTTAAAAATAAAAAATTAAAAGCAAAATCAATTTCAACTGGCCCCAATCGAAGTTCTACATACCCTTTCTTGGCAGTGATGTTTTACGTGTGTAAGTAGTCTCCTGTATTCCAATCTTTTATACAAGTTTTTTTATTTATGTTTTATTTTTCATTTAAATATTTTAAACGGACCATCATTTGTTCTTCAATGGTGAGGTACAAATACGAAAAAAGTAAATATTGTAAAATTTTAAACATTCACAGATATAAAAAAGACGATGATATCTTTATGTCATATTTTTTTAAAGAACAAAATTTTTTCTTTATCACCTTACGAATTGGCCTAATTTTAGGTTGTATCATCTAATGAAAATAAAACAATTGCAATCGCTTAGATACCACATTATTACATGTGACGTTTCATATGTAGTGCCAAATGATCGGATCTAGAAAAGCATCGATCACAGTGACGACATTTGAACGGCTTAGCACCTGTTGAAAATAAAATTTACAATTTAGTTTCAAAGCAAATAAAACAGTTGGTTGAAATGTACTTCGCTTGTTAGACCGATCACATTATAGACAATTTAAAAAAAAATCAGGCTTCCAACACAAGTCCGTAACACTCGTGATGCCTGAGAAAAAATTCTCTAAAAACAGCGAATTTTTTTTTCTCGAAATATTGGTCCCCCTGGTTAAAAGGAAGCGATGTTCATACAGAAACGGAAAATTGAAAACCGACAATTTTCTGATTTGTATGGTAAATTCGTATGATAAATCAGAAAATTGTCGGTTTTCACTTTTCTGTTCCTATAGTACATTACGTTGCTCTGTCTGTCAATTAGTCGTTTTGACGACTGTGCAGCTTTTAGTCCCACTCGTCTCCACAACAATCCACAAGCAACAATGTTCGTTCTTTACATGTTTGTGGAATATAAACACGAAAAACCACCTCGAAGGTGTCGTCTTTACATGCCACAAACACCTAATCATGCCCACAAATTCAAAAAACGCCATACAAAAACCTTTGGGACAAGGCACAATGTATTTCCCCCTGCACTCCCCCTCCCCCTTTAAATTATTGAAAAAAATCCAGGTCGCAGCAGCTTTCCAACGAACCGATACTCATCAAAATCGGTTGGAATGTGGTTGAGATATCGAGGTTTGAAAATGACATTTTTCTGTGGGCCAACGATTTTTTTATTGTTCTCATCATTACTAAATCTTTTTTCTGATCTGTCGGTTTCTATCTATCTTCCTGAAATTTTCACTGAACGTCAGTCCCAAACGAAGAATTTTTTAGGCCGCTTTTCCGGGAAAATTCTGGAAAAGTGGTCAATTTTGACGGTTTTTCAAGTAATGCTTGGAGTTTTCGAATTTTAGCTCCGGAATGAGAATTTCTTCGAAACGGTTATA
This sequence comes from Pseudolycoriella hygida, assembly GCA_029228625.1. Lineage (NCBI taxonomy): Eukaryota > Metazoa > Arthropoda > Insecta > Diptera > Sciaridae > Pseudolycoriella > Pseudolycoriella hygida. The sequence continues at coordinate 144,335,877 of CM055404.1, forward strand.
GAGTTTGATCAGGAGAATTTTTTAGGGTCCTTAGAAAATGTCAAAGCGGCGCCATCTTGGATATTGTGAATACTCAAAAAAGCTATTTTCTGAATTAGAATACCTAGGCAGTTGGTTTCTTCGAGAAAGTTGACGAGATTGGCGAGTAGAATTTTTTTGTGACCCTAAGAAAATGGCTGCCAGCTGTCCAAGTGACGCCATCTTGAATTTTTGGCTATCTTCTGAATTAGAATAGCTACACAGTTGGTTTCTTCGGGAAAGTTAGAGATTGGTGCAAAAAATTTTTTCAGAGAAAAGTTTTTTTTGGAGAATTATTTTTTCGGAGAAAAAATTTTTGGAGAAAAATTTATTTCTCCGAAAATTTTTTTTCGGAGAAATATTTTTTTCTGAGAAAATTTTTTTTTGGGTCTGAAAAGTGAAAGTGTTCAAAAATTATTTCGCTGGTGTGACGCAATTTTTTTAACACAACGTAATTTTGTTTTAAAAAAAGCGCTGTAATTTTTTCAGAAAATAAAACTTTGAACACAAGATTCCATTCAAACAAATGTTTGGAAGCGGACTTACGGACTGCGTCACACTTTACCTTTGAAGAGGTTTTTGTATGCGATATGATTTTATCCCTTAAGCCGCATTACTCGCATGACTTACCTTTACCTTATAGCAATGCGAAAGCGACAGATGCAAAATTTTTCGAATTAGGCAACCCCGAATTTCATTCTTAAATCGAAAGCTATCAATGAAATTTGGTGTTGCCATATTCTAAAAATTTCGCATCAATCTGTCACTTTTGTATTGCTTTCTGTGGGTAGAGTAGGCCTGGGTTTCCCCTAAATAAAGGACTCCGTTTAACGCTTCGTTAAGAATTTTAATTGGTTGAAAAAATCACGTGACGAATTTCGACCAATTAAAATTCTCAACGGAGCGTTAAGTGGAGTACTTTTTTTAAGTGGAAAAAATTCTCCGTCATTTTTAATGTTTCATGACCATGCCAACGTCATCGTTAATAATAATAATATTCTAGTCAACTGTTCTCTTCACTCTTCAATTTTTTCCTCGGTGAGTGGTAATTTAACCATATCCGAAGTGATCAATCTTTGGGTGCTAGAGGGATTTCTATAAACGTCTGAGGTCAAAACATTGTCATTGATTTCAACCATGGTGTTTAGGTTGTTGTTCTGCTTCTCAATAGTGGGAAGAACTGCATCCTTCTCGGCATCTTTTCGAACAAATTTTTTACCAAATCGAATTTACGACGATTTAAGATCACGAAGGTGTCATCCACATACCTATGATAAACTCTAGCAAATTTTGGGTCTTTAGCCATGGAGGTTTCAAAGTCGCTCATGAAGAGTTCAGCGACAAAACTGGAAAATGAATTACCAATGCTCTGTCTATAGAACGAGCCCCTGAATTGGAACATATTCTGCCTTATGCATAACTAAGTTAGCTTCTGCATATTTTTTGATAAGAAATTTTTACAATGGTGTCATGGAGTACGGGATGGGTGAAGTCGGGAATTTATAAAATACAATGTGCGACGTGTGGAAAGTATTAATTTGGCATGACAGTTAGACAGTTATTGGTCCGCTTTTATGAGCATGTGAAATCCAAAAATTAGAAAAGGAAAACACCTATTCAAAACTGACCATTTCATAGACATCACAACCCTAAAGTTGATCCAAGAAATCCGACGCCCTTGGAATATTGAATTCAATGAAGCGATACACATAGTCAAACACACACACTTAAACCTCATGAACGCTATGCAGGACGACCGCAGAAATTTTAATAGCCATGTGGACTACACGTGCGGCAAGGCAATGAAAGCCACCGCACACTGGCCAGAACAATGCCAAACGACTTTGGACCGCGCAGCAGCAAAACGAGGCTCTTAGTAAGCGTCACACTATTGATATTGCGCTACGGGGCACCAGCGTGGATACAGGCGCTAGATACGATGAGGAACCGGAGGAGGCTTAATAGAGCCCAAAGGCTGGCAAGCATAAGAGTTGCAAGCGCATACCGAACGATATCCCTAGAAGCGGTATGTGTCATAGCCGGGACGATGCCCAAGAGAAGGGAGGGTACTAACAAAACAGTTAGGACGCAATTAACAGCCGTATCACTGAGACAGTGGCAGCAAGAGTGGGACTCCACGGATAAGGGAATATGGACCCATAGACTTATACCAAAATACCTGCACAGGTTTGGATTTGCGGAGTCACCTTTCTGTACGACATGCGAGGGAGAAGAAGAGACCGCGGAACACGTACTATTTGCTATTTGTCTGCTCCCGCTTCGAACAAGAGCGAGGTGAGTTCATGACGGCGAGTAGGTCAAAGGTAAATGCCGAAAACTTAATATCGGAGATGTGCCGCGATGAGCAGGTGTGGAAAGTAGCGGATAATGTAGTTGCAAAAATAATGGGGAAGCTGCAAAGTGCATGGAGAGACGATCAAAGACGACTGCCAGTTGATTTGAGAGAGTAGGTGCGAAAGCACAGTCCCTCCCCGAAGTAATGCTGTGAGGCGGTTCCGGGGAGACGAGAGTATGGAGAGTAAGAAAGGAGGTTTTAGTTGGTAGGTCATTGAAGAATGGAAACCAACACTACCTTGGTCCAGGAGAACCGGGTGTCTATGAAGATTTGCTCACCTTTATAAAAAAAAAACCTTATGAACGCTGACAATGGAAATGTAACTTCTTCCCTTTTAAAGTTATTCCGTGTGAAGAGAACAGTCGAACAGCCACATAGTTTTTGAGTGTTGTACTAGACTTTGTTATACTGTGACTAACGGCACCTGGTGCGAATAACCAATAACATTTAGACTTTTTGGTCACGTAACCTCAAATAGTTGAAAATATTCAATTTACTGAAGGGGGTTGTGGATGAATGTGTTAATAGACCACCGAATAAATGATCGAAAAAGTTCATCCAGCGAACCATCTATCTTCGAATGACTCTCCGCGATTTTGAAAGATTCTTTCAATTTTTTTCAACAAAGTACATTTCTGCTTATGCTACAACCAGGGGCGTGAGAGTCTTTTGTTTCGATCTTTGCAAGTAATATTCAGCATGAAGTTAACTGTAGTTGCAACCGAAGCTAACTTCATTGCAAAAAAAATCAGCTAATTTTTGAACTTTCCAATGAAGTCAGCTGATTTTGGTAAATTTATGAATGAAATCAGCTGATTTTGTTTGCAATGAAGTTAGCTTCGGTTGCAACTGCAGCAACTTCACGTTGAGTACTATTTTTTCCAAGGAGGAATTCATTTTTGGATGAATTTCTTTAGTTCATTGCCAAACTCCCTGTACTTCCAAAGATCGAAACGAAAGATTGTCACGCCCCTGGCTACAACAGTGCAATAAAATAATGAAAAACAAACCTGTATGTTTCCTGTAATGCCGCGTCAGCTCATCGCTCCTAGCGAACCGCCATTCACAACCCTCCCACGAACATTTGTAAGGTTTTTCACCTGAAATTGATAAAAAAACAATTAAAATATTTTAATTAAATCCATATTTGCTTTGATTTGAATAATAAAATGATTTCAGTAGAAATAAAATGTGCTGTGGGGACGAGAACGACTATTTCAGAAAATGATGCTTTACCAATGCATTGACATGTTCACCGATTGATTGATTATAGAATCAATGACTGATTTGAAAAATGTCAATAGTTTTTTTTCCGTAATTCAAGAATACTCTTCTGCCGCATAACGATTTTTTTTTGTTTCGAGTGTCGACATATATGAAAATTGTAAACAAAAAATTTTTATTTCAGTTTCAAAATTTTACGATCCGAATCTTTATTGAGCGTTATGATGCACTGCACTTTGTATGTCATGTCACTGGGAACGATGTAGTGAATATTTAAATTCAATTTCATTAGACCAAACGAGCTGTCGTTATTCGTTTTTAATTAAATTTAACGATAAATCAATCATTTTTATGGCTCAATATTTCTCAAAATAATATTCCACATTATCAGCCAGTATACATCAAACGAACGATATTTTTATTTTGAGATATTTCATAAAATTTCAATTTCTGTTCAATAAAATTTTGTTGACGACTTTTACAATTCACATAATATCAACCGAAGCATATACATAGTTCCGCACACTCGAAAATCGTACAGACACATTATTTTCTTGTATGTAACGAAATTGTTCCAAAAGTTTAATTCTTTTGATGTCATGTCAAGTCAGAAACATTTGTCAAATAAACATATCGTTTGTACTTGAAGCAAAGTATCTCCTTTCATACGTTCCCTCCATTCAGTTCAGATCGACCACATGTTTCAAGTAAAATATTTTTCACTATTTTGAACCATAGAAACAATTTATTTTTGGTGTTTGAATTTGTCATTGCACTTGATTTCTTTACTTCTCCCCTCAACGGATAAGCATGTATAGAGGGTGTCCGGCAAAAGGTAAAACCTCGTCAGACCAAGGCAGCCTTGTGCTGAAATTCTGACAACTCCTATCTTTGAGAAGGAGCGAGGTTATTAGTTAGTAACACGATTGAAGTCGACACCAAGCTGCGTACTTCAGAATAGAGAAAGCAGCCTGGTGATATCTATACGTCATGTAAGTTTCATCTCGGGCAGCAGCAGCCTGGTGCCGAATTGAGACTTATGTGACGTATAGAACTCACCCCTGCCTCCACTTTAGTAAGAATACTTGGGACCTTGTCAGACCAAGGTAGCCTGGTGCTATAATTCTGACAACGCCTACCTTTAAGAAGGACCCTAATGCTGGGAATGAAGAAGTCAGCCTGGTGCTTAAAATCTGATTTCGCCAAATTGGAGGCAATAGTAGGTTATATACGTCACATAAGTTTCAATTTGGAACCAGGCTGCTGCTGCTCTCTACATTCAAAGGGTCGTAACTCAAGGACGCAGCCTGGTGCCGAGTTTAAACTTATATGATCTTATAGATGTCCACACTTTGGTGAAGACAGATGCTTAGCAGCAGGCTGCCTTTCATATGCCCAGGTAAGGGACCAAAGTACGCAGCCAGCTGTCGAATTATAAGCTAATGTACGTAATGTATTCGCTACAGACCTCTCGCCGTTTATGCAGTAGTTGATTCGTTGATTCGATCATATACGGTAACGTATGTTCCATATAAATACTTTTTTTTGACATGTCAACTACACGAGGCTCAAATTATGTGGTTAACAGATGTGCGGTACGCATATACCGCATCAACGGCGAGAGATCTGTACTTCATTAACTTTGACATTTTTCCATTCTCGGCACCAAGTGTCCTGACTGAAAGTGCCAACCTATCTTCTAGCGAGAAATTTGTTGAAAAAACTTAGCAATCTTAAAAAAGTAGCTCAACTACTAGATAAAGAAACAATGACTTATTTAGCTATTGAGGTACTTTTTTCAAATAAAAAATTTTTTTAACAAAACCTTCGCAGGAAAAACATCATTTTTATCGGGCTTGCTAAGTAAGTAAGAGAAGAAAGAAGAGGCAGAAGCTGATGTCTACTTTTTTATTTGAATTCTTAAAAAATTATAAAAATTGTCAACCTGCTGCTAACTTCATAGTAGTTCATAAAAACACTACTTACAGTGAACTTAGCTTGACAGTTCCGTCAGAAATAGCTATTTATGCAACGAGTTGCGTTAAGGGGTATGTTAATGCACTAGACGTGAAATTATTCATCGAGCCGCAGGCCGAGGACCACTCATTTTGTATAGAATTGGCACGAGCCGAAAAAACGACTTGAGCCGCCGATTTATGAGCAATGTGCCATTTTCAATCGGCGCGCCGCAGTCGACGATTTTTAATCAGCTGATAGACTAAAAATGTGAGCAAATGCCCTCATCATTTGACATTTCGTCACCATATAAAATGCAAAGAAAAATTTCTCCATATGACAATTTGTTTCATCATATTTACAGTCTATGAGGGGAATTTCATTATCATGTCTCTGAACATTCTTATCAACGTGAAGTTAGCTGCAAATTTTACAGTCGCGTCGCGACGTTGGCTTATGTCAAAGTATACAAAATTTCATGACGAATTTCATAATCGGCTTCACTTAAGCTGGTAGAAAGAGCTTTCAGTTCAGTAATTCGCTCTGTTTATGGTAAGAGGAACAGGGATAATATTGATCTGCTACGGGGTCGTTTACTGAGTTGTGATCTGTTGGGACTGCTTAAATTTCGGGGGATGAGCTTATGTCCGCCATATCTCCATGAGCTAAAAGTCTTTGGGTGCTCCACCAGAACACGTCAAATCGTTATAGCTAGATACAATGAATCAGATTTTCTTTTCGGTAAAGGGTTTGTAGACTGCGTTGGCGACAGTAGTGAGAAACTCGAGTTCGTATGCAGTGTTTAGAGCTCGCTATTTTGAAAATGTTTTGATGTGTGCGGGGCTGGGTATATGACCGCCCATGTGGCGTGCCCTTTACACTATTGATTCGTGAACCTGATGGGAATTTGGTTTTCTACGCGGTTAACTGATGCAAAGGAAGGAGGGATGTTTCGTTTTTTGTCGTAACTACAACGGTTTTGTCTAATTCTATTTTGTAAATTTTGAGGCTTTCTAGTTAAATGGTTTAGTGAGTTGCAAATTTCTGTAATTTCCCAAGAAAAATTGTATAAGGCCCTGCTTTGGCATGATAATGAATTAATAAATTGAATTGAATCTATCAGGCGGTGAAAAATGGTATGCTTGTCAAATTATGCACTTTGTTATGAAATTTCCTATACTTTGACATAAGCCGACGCCGTACAAACCACGTGGGTTCCATTCATTTCTTCTGTTATGAAACTGGAGCGCGTACAGCAATTACTCGTTAATTTTGGCAGATCTACCCATACAAATAACGTGGGTAGACCTGTCAAAATGTTAACCAGTGAATTTCACTAGCAATTGATGTACGCGCTCCTGGAAGAAAATTACATTTGATTAGCACGCAACAATTGTCAGAATAAGTAACTTCAAGAAATTAACAAATAAATCAAGCAATATGAAGGTAGTTTTTCAAAGTGTGGGGTGACTTAAGCAACGAATGAGAATCTACGCTTTCAAGTCATGACCTTAAGGGGACCAGTGTTACAATTGTTACAAACTTTTTAATTTGTTTCCTTCTACAAGTGGAACTATTAGAGCGTTGCATATATGTGGCATGAAGATAGTTCCACTCATTTTTTAAAGCGGGGAAAGTGGAACTAAAAGAGTGGTATTATTGTAGCGCTGGTCTTAATGGGAAGTTATGGTAGGTGAACATGGAAGACAGTTGTGTCTCTAACTTTTTTGTCATTTTGGGGCCATCTCTGTAAAGTACTCACTCAAAAAATGACTCTTTTTAGACCCTCCTTTCCCCTCGTACAAAAATATATGAAAAAAAAGTTGAAAAGTTGTTACGTCGAAACCCCCTCCCTCTGTAAGAAAGTACGTACTTTATGGATGGTGTTCTCATTCTCTTACACTGAAAATTCTTGGATTTTCACGTTGTTTGTATGCTGCATATATTAGTTGCAAGTTGTATAATATACCCACACACAGCATTTCGTATACTGCATGTTGGTATATTATACAACTTGCAACTAATATATGCAACATGTCAATATAGATATGCTGATATGCAGCATACAACTAACGTGAAAATCCAAGAATTTTCAGTGTAGGAGTTTGTGCTAAACTTAAGAGTGCTGCCTGACAATCCTAAGTTTAGCACAAGTTCTTGGTCATGTGTCTTGGACTGTCATGCATTTTCTATTCCCCTCCTGATAAACTTGATTTAAGCTCATTGGTCTCATTGCCATTTCATTCTGTCTATTTGTTGGGTTTATAAAAAATTCTTGTGTAAAAATGTGGAGGAAATTCTTGTAGCCAATATTGATTAAGTGTGAGAAAGAATGTTCAATAAAATACAGACAACGTATTCCACAAATTTTTGGAATGAAACAAAAGTTCATATTTTTGTTGTCGAGTCGATCACATGAACAATGAATGGTAGCATGGACAATTTTCGTTAAATATTTGCTATTTAATTTCGCATTAATTAAGATTATAGCGAAACAATGTGCGCAAGATAACAAAATGTAATTCGCGACAGAAAATTGTCTTATCAGAGTTACATCAAAAAGAGAAAATAATTAATAAAAATATTGGCGCAAATATTTGATCAGTAAAATTCGAAATTACATAAACTGTGCTCTTTCACAAATAGATATCTAATGTACAAGCATCTAAATGTAGCAAAATAGCAATAAATTTTATGTCCCCCTTCAAAAAATGGAATGTGAGTTGTATACACAATAACTCAGTTTTCATGAGTACACAACACCAATCTGTTCCATCTCATCTACAATTTACATTTTCCATCATATTTTACCCTACATTATGTACATATGTACACACAGTTATTTCATATATAAAACATTTTGTAACGACGGAAACACAAAGTGGCCCTTTTATACACAATCAACGCACAAAGACGAGTGAAAACCCCTTATCTTTCACTCCTTATATAAAACGCAACCAGGAAAAACTTTCAAAAAAATGTTATTTTTCTTCTTTTCACCCTCTAAAAAAATTTTTTTTTGATGCTCGCATAAAAAAACTTATAAGCAGCAGCACAGAGATATATAGATTCCTGTAATCGTTTTACCCTATATCTTGTGTATCTGATACACGGGCGTAGCACTTATATGGCCTGGGAAGTCGACTAAAATACTTAATAGGTCGGCCAGTTGAGGTCGTTAAAAGAAATTATAAGTTTACCTCATAATCTGATCAACAAAGCCTTAGTCTGGATTAGCTAATATTTGGGAATAAAAATCGGTTCGAGGTCTGGTTTCGGTCCAAGAAGTCTTATCGTCAGGTTTCACCGAACTGCATTTTGTTACAGTTTGTATACGGATTCAGGGAGTGATGCAACATGAAAGTAATTCTTAATTCAACGCCTTTATACAATAACTAACCATTGTTCTTCATCGAAGAAATTGCAGATTAGCGTTCGTACCTGGCATAGCCTTAACCGCACGTCCCCCCTTGGGCATGGAATTGGGATACTCCCAATTAGCGCGAGTCACCGAGGTGACTCCACCTATAAGCGGCCTAGGTAGGGCCCGAAATACTATCATCTTTCTACTGTACTGGTTGCCCAGGAAGGACTAGGGGTGCAGTCACTGTTTTGACACAGTCCACTATCTACCACAGCCCCCGCGTTGCAGCGCCACTAGGCACCTTAACGGATGTCTCCCCAGCCCCGCGGTACCGAATTTACCCTCGGTGAGGGCTTTCGCAGTAAGGCATTACTTCGGTAAGAATGTACGCAAATATTCCAGGTACCGCTGGACCAACTCAGCAAACCATGGTGTCGTCACTCACCAGTGGACCAACGGGTCGAAGCAAGCAAAGACCGTTGGCGACCACCCCTATGGTAACCATTGTTCTTCAATGGGAAAAGGTGATTGCTGCTTATGGTCACCGAATTTAGAGCGTGAACTGAAGATGTAACTTGCATCCCATTGAACAGTTCACGCCACGGACTGATCCTTTCTTTATCTGAATCCATTCTTCTGGGAATTTGGGATCCGGAAAGAACACTGACCCTGCTTTTTTGCACTATTCGCTGATGCAGCAAGTTCCTTTGAAAAAATTACGTAAAACTGAAGGAAAATTAATTTCCCTAACTAGTGCTGAAATATTGTGTATTGGTGACTCCAGTTTGGAAAAATGTTGTTCCTAAATCAGGGAAAAACACCTTTCTAGGTCAAGGAACTCGCCGAAAAAGCCCCTTTTTTGAACGCATGCCAAAAATTTTTTTTTTATAAAACCAACAATTTTGTGATTCAGCGATAGAAAGTCGGTTGTCTGTGTGTCTCTTTTCAACAGATTATTTTTGGAAAAATATTTTCTCAAAACTTCATCAAATTTGTCCAAACTTTCTCAAATTATTCCAAATTTTCTTAAGTTTTTCCAAATTTTCTCAAGTTCTTCTAAACTTTCTCAAATTTTTTCCAAATTTTCTCAATTTTTTTTTTAATTTTCTTAGTTTTTTCCAATTTTCTTAATTTTTTCAGATTTTCTTAGATTTTTTCAATTTTGTGAAAACGTTCAGTACAACATTATCTCAAGATTTTCCTGAATTTTTTCAAAATTTACCCAATTTTCTCAGATATTTCCAGTTTTCTCAAAAAAAAAATTTCAAAAAATAGTCCCTGCTCTTCAGGGAGGTCCAAAAATGTATGGGGAAATAAAAGTATCGAAAAGTTTGGGACACCAACCGAAAAACAAAAGGTTTTCGATCCCTGATCAGGATTATATAAGGGCGTAACTTGTGATTGGGGTAGCTCAATTGGGGTAGCTCAAAAGCGTTAAAGACAAAAAATTCAACGACTTTCAAAGGCACATATTCACTCAAGTAATGAGTGAATCTATCGGTTGTTGTGGTGCAGTCGAAAGGTCTTAAGACACCCTTGACATAGAAAAATTAGACCAGGCAGTGTTTTCGTCCATATGCCCCATATGATTGAAATTCATGAGAAAATTGCACCACTTTAATCATGTGGGACATATATGATGTGGGACATGTGGACGAAAACACTCTCTGGTCTACTTTGTTCATACCGATTTTAAGGGTGTCCTAAGACCTTTGGACTGCACCACAAAAACCGATGGATTCTCTCATTACTTGAGTGAATATGCGCCTTTGAAAGTCGTTGAATTTTTGACTGTAACGCTTTTGAGCTACCCCTAATTCGTCTCAGATCAAGTTACGTCCATATACAAGCTTGACCAGGGATCAAAAACCTTTCGTTTTTCGGTTGGGACCCCAAACTTTTTGACACTTTTGTATTTTGGACACCCCTACTGCTCTTTTCGATGTCGTATAGGAGAGCTTTGTCGCAGTGGAGCGTGAAACTAGTTCGGTGTAGTGCAACCCGATAGTAGCTTTGTCTAATTGAGCGAATTGTGAGAGTAGTTGGTCGTTCTATGCTTGGCTCGCTAAGATGTTGGCGATTTCGCTTTGAATCTCGAATAGTCAGAAAAACTTGCACACATTGTCGTCTTTGGTTAGGTCCTCAACGTGTTTGGCTTTTCATTTGTATTTCATGGAAAATATGAAAACGACTAGCGGGACGAAATGGTGTCCCTAGGTATACTCTAGGGTTCGTTAAAAAAAATATTTTTCTTATTAGTTTGTGTCTCTTTATTATTCTATGCAAATTTTCTTTCATAAAATTTCTCATCTATTTTTGATGAATCGAATTTTAAATTTACTACATGAAAAGATTAGAGTGTCTACCTCACGACAAACTGGTCTAAGTGTGTCAATCACAGTGGAATTTCAGAGTAACTTTTCACATTTGTTCTGTTTGTCTTCAGTGTGACGAATGAATGAACGAATTTACTATGCATCTGGTATACCCTTGGCAGTTTTAATATTTGTATTTCAAAATAATTAGACTGAAAACGCATGAGAAACTGCAAAACGTGTTTCATTGTTTCACGCAATTTTCGCAACTATCAAATGATTAAAGGAATTTATCTATCTAGAATGACGACTTATCCCTCTAGGGCTTTAGTTATCTACTATTTTCAACCGCAAAACTGAATTGCTGCAACTGTCAAAGAGATGAGAGATCAAAAGATGCTTTGGAGTTGTTCGCACGCACGTACTTACGTACGTACATACCTTACGTACGTACGTACCTTACGTACGTACGTACCTTACGTACGCACGTACCTTACGTACGTACGTACCTTACGTACGTACGTACCTTACGTACGCACGTACCTTACGTACGTACGTACCTTACGTACGTACGTACCTTACGTACGTACGTACCTTACGTACGTACGTACCTTACGAAATTCGATGCAAAGCGGTGCGGTGTAAACTTGAAGAAGAATTCAACATGTGATTTCCAAAATCATTGCTTAAAAGTAGGTCTTTGCGACATCGGTTAGCACTTTGTGTAACTTAAACATTATGCACAAGGTGGTGAATGATGAATGTACCTTTTGCACACGTTACGTGTGAGGGCACTTTACTCACAATCAGAATACTCAACTCACTTGCGACTTGTATCGGAATTTCTATCGTGTGCTATACGTATCTCATACGACTACCTAAAGATTCTAGTTCACTTAATTCAAATTCATTGTGAAAATTGTCGGCTTCTACAAATTGAAAAAACAGGTTCACAAAGAAAAAACATGAAAGGAGAACGGAAGACAAGTTAACAACCGTTCCACCCCTGTGAATCTGATACCATTTGCATATAAATGAAAATATTGAAAGAGCCTTTTTCTTTTCGATATTCGAAAACGATCGATTGCTTCAAGTATTAATCTTTGATTCATTTCTGTGTATAAGTGAAAAGGCATTTATTATCTCTCTATAGTCAGATTTTTTTTTTCATCCCATTCCCGTTTCGTTGTTGTTCTTGTTGTTGCTGTAAAAATCCCATTTATTCTTCTACATTTTCAAAATGTTGATGTTTTATCTTTTCAAACAAATAAATCAAAGGATATTAAAAGGCTGTCAATAAATTGAGATGATGGTTTTGGTTTTTGGCTCTATTTTTATTATTGGAATTTAATCCCAACTCCTGTCGTTGCAGGCACAAAAGAAATGATTTGATTGAGGTGCTTTTTGTCGTAATTCACAAAATGATTATTTCTCTGCGATTCCATTCCGCTTCGTTTTACTTTTTAATATAAATTTTAATAGCCCGCGGGTATTTGCTTACTAACTACGTAAATCTGTTCAACGAATCAAATAGCACGGCGACAATAGAGATTTTCGATAAATGAATTTAATTACATGCTCTTTTAAATGATTCATTGATTTTATTAGCACAATTTAATCAATTTGATGCGCACATTAACAGTAAATCATACATATCTCAATCATGTAACTGTCCGGTTGCCACTGTATTGCTGTCTAGCAGTCCACTAACAAGAGAAATAATTACATTTTTAATTAAAAAATCCAATTAAAAATGCTTTCCTAACAGTAGAAGTGATAATAATTCTCATATTTAATACGCCAAGCATGCAAAAATATTATATTAACGCGGAACCATAGACAATTGTTCTAGAGAGCATTATGAACATGACCAGCACCACGCTTACTTTGAACGAAAAAAGTGTTAGACATATCAAATATTTTCTGTGAGAGATAGGTGCCATCCATAATAAAGTACGTACAGTTTAGGGGAGAGGATAATTTCATAAATTTTTGTGTACCAGAGGGGAAGGGGTACATTCGTCATTTGTGAAATACGTATTTTACGGATGACCCCTACACGAGTTTTGAGAGTCGTCACCAACACCATACACTCTTGATTTATGATAAGAAGTTAAATTGTATTACACAGACCCGTACGTATCAGAATAGATGTGGCAAAAAGATTCGAACGTTCCCAAATAAAAATGAGCAAACAATTCAAAGGTTTATGTTCTATTCGAACTGTAAGAATTTAAAGATTCACAGAAATTATCCAAGGTAATGTCAAAGGCCCTACCGAAGTACATCTCATGTTATCTGGATATGAGTAATGCCTCCCAATTCTAGAAGAGTCATATCCTAGGATTGTGTAATGATCACTCCTCGTTGGCTCGACGCGAGTGTGAACTTACATGAATCCGACCGGACCTATTCCCGAATTCCATTAAACGATATGAACGATGATATACTTAACGACGAATCGCACCTTTCTTCAAACTCATAAAAATAAACTCTTTCTTCTCGCCTCTTTCTTTCATCAACCAAACCAACCAAAACGAGCAACAACTCCTTCTCTTTTGGCTGATCGATTATCCAATGATTAAATTCTTCGGTCTCTGCACAACTTTCTCTGTCAACCAGATCAACCAGGACGAGTAATGATTTCCCTGCACACCGTACGAATTTCCACTTATCTTACTTTTCACCAAGGGGATATAATGGTTCCAGATGGGAGGTCAATGACCCGAAATTCAGAGCGAGCGGTGATCGTTGTTGATCGTAAATGAATACTTTCGCAATGTTTAGAGTGAAATTAGTTCGCGATAATAATGAGATTAATTGATCTCATTATAATTGGGTCATTTTCCCGCAAAACTCTGAAATACGCGCCCTCTAAAATTTTATTCTCTACACCTTTGCCTGTGGAAGCAACTTTCTAATTTCCATAGTGGTAGAGATATGAGTCATCCCTCCCAAATACAGATGTGCTCATAACCCAGGGTTGAGCAATTTTTCCCTGAAAACATGAAACACATGTTCTCTAAATTTTTATTCTCTACAACTTTGCCTTTGGAAGCAACTTTCTAACTCTCATAGTTCTGGAGATATGAGTCATCCCTTCCAATTCAAGAAGTGGTCATATCCCAGGATTAGGCCATTTTTCCCAAAAACCATGAAACACGTGTTTTCTAAAATTTTATTCTCTACAACTTTGCTTTCGACAGTAAATCTCCATTTTGCATAATTATGCAAATGTTGACGAAAAAGCACCTGCATATAGACGAGAAACTCAATTTCGTATATTCATTAATCCCAATGTCCAGACCACTAACCCGATTTCCACTAACTTTTTTCCCTGTTTCGTGAGATCAAATGCTTTCATTTGACACCAAAATGAACAATTTCCGCGCTATATTTGCCGGGATATTTGCGAAAAAGTTTCATCGACCCTCGAAAATCCACGGTTTTGGACACTTCTTCGACCATATCTTCAGAACCACTTGACCAATTTTGCTCATCTTTGAACTTGAATCATGAAATAAGTGAAGACGGACGACCGCATATTACTGATTCGTCATATCTAGACTATAATAGACGCGTCCCCCTCGATGTAACCCATTTTTCAATAAAGTTGTTTTTAGTAAACGTATAGGGTCCAAAAAGGCACATTTATGATTACGTGATGATCCCCCACCAAATCCATCAAATTCTTGGATTTGAAAAAAGAAGTGTCTGATGTCTGATACTGCTGAGAGGTATTACAAGGACGATTTATTTATTTGCCTTCATTTTTAAGAACAAAAGCAAGCAAAGTGCCAAAGAACGTGTAGTTTCAAAAGTAATTAAGTATGGGAAAGGAGTATCCTGCTTGAGGGAGGAGTTCGAAGACGCCGTTGGATTGTACAGATTTAGAGCGAAGAAATATTATCAAGATTTCATAAATCTTAGCTGTTGAGAAAATTTTATTTCTCGTTTCTTTGTCCACATAATCGCACTTTGGTTTTCGGACTTCAGGACTTGTAGGGGAGCATTATAATCAGACATCTCTCTAAGAATTTGATTATTGCTCAAAGCTCAGGCTCAGGTTCTAGATTTATAGATTTATCAGTTTGGGACGAACGTCTCACCAATCTTGAAACACAGATCTGACGATCCTTTCTTCCTTTCCCGTTCATCATTTAAATCAGCTTCCCCACTCAAGTTAGTTAAACCTCCCGGTCGCCTCCAAGAACTTGCTCAAAGTAGCTGGTTCTAAGTTAGCAACTTCGGACGGTCTCACAACATACCCTCCCAGCAGCCTGCGCCTCAGTTGGAAGAAACTGGGACATTCAAATAATACGTGAAATCCCGTTTCTTCCTCTAATCCGCACGCACACATAGAGGTCGCCGAGAGCCTAAGCTTTTTCATGTGCCCATTCAGCCCGCAATGTCCAGTGATCGCACCTACCACTCTCCTGAAGCGATTCCTGTCCATCCCTATTAGAGATTTGGCCCATTTCACATTAGGTCTCGGGAAAAAGTGCTTGGTGTGGATACCAGCGCTCCACATGCCTGCTCATCACCCAGCTCCCCAGCGCTTTTCTACACGCGCAGGTCGATTAATCCGCAAAACGGCTCAGCTCATCAGCTTTTTCATTCCCCTCCACGTCAGAGTGCCCAGGTACCCAAACTAAAGTGATCTGATTCCTCAGACCCATTTCGTTCAGGTAACCTCTGCACTCTTTCACTAGCTTGGAGATCACTCTAGGCGACATCAGCGCCTTGATTATTTCCTTACTGTCCGAACAGATAAGTACCCTCTTGCCGTGCGTTCCAACAGGCAGAGTCTCACGAGCTGCTGACAGCACCGCAAATGGCGACCGTGGCCAGTTAAAATATACAAAATGACATATTTTTGCCATTCTGGTAAAAACAAATCGTTTGAAACACAAAGTCAATATAAAAAATCAGGCATATATGCGATATAGGGTAAATGGACCAGTTATCGACCATGTAGGGGTCTCCGGCCAAACCCTAGTTTCACTATTTACCGGCCACATTTAAATTGAAATATGGCCGATTACTGCTGCTGGTCGGAGACTACCACATGACCGATAATTGATGCATTTATCCTACATGACATGACAGCCATATGAAAATTTGTATGGAAAAAGTCGCAATTTTCTGTAAGGACAGAAAACATTTTCTACGAGTCAGAAATGGATAAAAACTTTTTGAGTTGATATATTTGCAAATATTTGTAAACGTCGAAAGCCAACAAAGATGGCGGCCATTTTTATTTGCAATCATCAACTCAAAATTTTTTGTATCAATTTCTGACTTTTAGAAAATGTTTTCTGTCATTTAAATTGATTATTCAGTTAAATATTAAGTGAGCAAACACGTTGGTTGAAAAAAATCATGCGTTTTGAAGTGTTCATTAATAGGAAGAGCTGGAAGACTGACTTTTGCAGTGAAATATTGGAATTCACATTTCTAGAACATGTAAATGTGTTCACCAAAAGTGTTTCCGCAGTTTTGTTTGGGAATAGGTTAAGTATGTAATGACGACGGCGACGTCATAAGCATTTGTTTTCATTTAAGGCTTTAAGTGAAAAACGGTACAGAAAATTGCGACTTTTTCCATAAAAATTTTCATTAGTTGAAAAGATTCCGACAGATGGCTCTTTTGTAAGCAGTGCGCACTCTTAATGAAAATTGGTGGATATTTTTTGCAGAATATTTGCATAACAAAACAATAACAAAAACAAACTGCAGTGACTTAAAGCGTCGTTTTGGTGTGACTTCCATTTCTTTATAATTTGCTTTAGATTCATGACATTGTAATTCCTGCTATGTAACCATCGCATTTATTAGATTTTCTTTCTGGAAAATGTGTTTGGTTTTGTAACATTTTGAACAATCGATGGGTGTATGAACATCGTTGACATATTAAAAGTAAATTACGTTTGATGCGTCTCACATCTACTTACATTAATCTACGACGGAATGATTTATCGATTCCATTTATTTCGCAATTTATGTGGAATATCTATGTAGATGCATGAAGCATATACAAAATTCATACAACACATGATCAGAATTTTTCTTGATTTTTTTTTCTTCTTGTCATGTCGTTCTATATAAAATATTCATTTGAAACCAATTTTTCCATTCATCATTTTTCCTTTTTTAACGTTTTTTTTCGATAAACGTATTTTTCGTATGATCGTTTTTGGTGCGTCTCAAGTGATAAAAATGAATTTTATGTTCCGTACGCGAAACATATTAGTTATGCTCTCCTTTTGCGCATTATCTTTAAATTATTGTCAATAAAAATTACGACTTCTATTCGTCATTATCGAATTTTATGTGTCGAATCACTCAATGTCTTCACTTTACCCATAAGCCAGCAATTCTTACATTTTATGCCAACAGTTAATCAATATGTAACCAACTAGATTTTTGCCTTGTCATCGAATAAATTTTGATAAAATTTTCAAAGTGCTTTTCCTTTCCACATTAAATGAATCTTTAATTCACTTTACCTTTTATCTTTTCAAGTAATGAATGGAAAAATTTTTATCGTCGAACAAAATGCCAAACAGTTGCGTTCGTTCAAAGTAACAAGAAAGTCAGTTAATTTGTTTTGAACTTACAATGACAGGAAAATTTAGAAAAATTAACTTTTAACCGAGTTCTTTGAGAAAATGTGTCATTCTTGTGCTGCTAAAAGTGTTTCAATGATTTACATAATTCGCGTTCGTTGTATTCTGAACGCTCTTCAAGAAATTCGAAGGATCACATATTAGGGACCATTCTTTCTGGCGTGGAGGGAGACGAGAGAGCGGATGAGCTGGCGAGAAAACGTTCTTTAAGTTGTGGGCCAGAACCTCTCATACCCATACCACACTCGGAATGTGTAAAAGCAATAGAGTGTTGGGTTAAGTCGGAATTTGTTAACCATTGGAGCACCTATGAGGGAGGAGTGCACACAAAGCGCTTCTTCCCGGTGTCCGATGGAAAATGGACTAGAAAATTGCTAAACATGGACAGGTGTCGCATCAAGCGAGTGGTTGGTGCGATCACCGGGCACTATGGACTAAGCAAGCATCTGGCTAAAATTGGACTCTCCAATGATCCCAATTACACCTGTGGCTTCGGCGAGGAGACCGGAGTAGGAGATATGTGAATGACCGAAGTTTTCCTCACTGAGGCTTAGGACTCTAGGTAGTTATGTGGTCCAACCCGCAACAGTACCCAGCATAGGGCCTGCCACTCTAGACAGATTCTTGGTTGGGACTGGGAGGAGATTTACATGATGAACGGGTGACGAAACAAAGGATCACTAGATCTGTGTTTCATGGACCATAAATGGACCGCCCCAGCCTGATAAATTTAGGGACCATTTAAATGGTACACACGTCCAAAGTACCTTCTCTGCCTTCGTAAGAAGAATCCTTCACCTCCTCCACCTAAGTGTGTGCGCTACGTTGGGTGACGGCTGGGTGTTCAAGACAGTCTCTAGCTTAAGGAATACATCCTAGACTCGTCAAATGTTAGGCAAAAATGTAGAGAAGAGTTGTATCTAATCGGCTCTCGAAGACATTTCTGCTCGAAAATGTCACTGACTTCTAATTTTTTCGACCAATGTGTTTGCTCACTTAATCTTTAACTGAATAATAAATTTAAATGACAGAAAACATTTTCTACGATTTGGAAATAGATAAAAACTTTTTCAGTTGAAACATGTGCAAATATTTGTAAACGTCAAATCACAATAAAGATAGCGGCCATTTTTATTTGGAATCATCAACTCAGAAACCAAAAATTCTAATTCCACATTAAAAAATAGTAGATTATAAGTACAGGACAATTGAACGGAACCATGTTGGCACAATATGAAACGCGAAGCTTGCTGGTTGAAAATTTTTCTTTCGCGAAAATTTTCTGTTCATGCACATGCCTAAAATACCGTCAGCTTTCTCTAGCATTTTAAATTAATTTCTCCTTCAGAGTACATCATATTTCATCAACTCGCACCTTACAAGTTTGCTCATACAAACGTACGGTAAGTGTCCTTTAGGTCAGCGAATTCGATCTAATGAACTGTTTAATAAAGGTTTGAACTCTTCATGATTTCTAATGTTATGTTCGCACTCAATGAATATGTTCCACTCTCCAGTTGTTCAAAGCTCATTTAATTAATTTGATAAGTGTTAAATTACATCATCTTATACCTGTAGCATGACATCACACCGTTATTCCCAAATGGAGTTATGAGGCTATCGTGCAACACACGTACTTATGTGATTATGCACTCAAGAGACATATTTTTGGATAACAATAATTATACCGAATTGCATGATGTCATTTATATTTCAAATAAATGTCACTACAGATCGGGTTAGATTTAGATGCAGAGCGTTGAGTCAAAACGATAATTAGCGCTTACCTGTTTCTGTGCTGTTAATGAAAGTAATTAAGTGGCAACTAATTCAGAATAATGGGATTAATATCTCAAGAAATCTAATAATGTAAATCTGAACACTTTGTCGCAATGATTAATTCAAATATTGCATTTCGATACATAGAAACTAATTAATTGTGATTAGGAAAGGGGAGATTCATATATCACTTGACTGAGGACTCCGTGTGTTTTGCTTTCCCTTGAGAAATTGAGAAAAAGACAGATATAACACGATTTATTTCCCAAAAGTTGTCAAAAAAATGGGTTATGAAAGGTAAATATTCAATAAAAACAATATATGTCCAATAAAAAAATAATTTTTGTCCAATAAAAATATTAAACGACCAATAAAAAATACATGTTTTTTTTACAAAATGAATTTATTTTTTTATTGGACATTCAATATTTTTATTGGACAAAAAGAAGTTTTTTATTGGACATTTATTATTTTTATTGGACAAAATAACTTTTTCTATTGGAAGGTTTAATACGATGCCAAAAAAAATCAGCAAAAAATAACAAATAGTGCATCCGTTTCAACCCCCTTTTCTCTAACGCTTTCTTCGCTTTTTGCCCGCTTTTCTCTCTCTTTATTAGATCCTTTGGTCCTTAAAAATTATACGGTGCTTATGCTTTTACCACGAAGTTCGAAGCCACCCCATCGCTATCGCTACTTAATAAATTGAAATGGGTATAGGAAAGTAGCGATAAAATGTAGACAATTTTCAATCACCGATGACAAATCACAGATGAAAGGTGCACAGACGGACGGACATAAAGCAGCTATCGCTACTTAATAAAGTGTAGCGATCTGTAGTAAAGCAGAGCCTATTTTCGAGAAAATCGAGAAAATTTCAAGAAAATCGAGAAAATTTCGAGAAAATCGAGAAAATTTTCACGAGCTGACCTTGACGGCTAGTACATTTTAGTCGGTGGATGAGTACGATCGCCGCCAGGTTTGTTAATCAAATTCAACCGTCTTAGCCGCCGCCAATGAAGGCTTTTTCTGGGCAAGACGCCGCCGTGAATATTTTTTTCGGCTCTCATGACTGGTTAATAGCCGTGAGCGGACGTCAGCCGATTGAAATTTTTGAACATTTTATGCCATCGCCGACATAAAATCGAATAATTTTCATACACAATGCCGTTATTACCTAAACTTAAAATGCGCCGCTTAGAAGCCGAAAATTCAATCAACACAATGATGTAGTATTCTTGTAGATCCTATTTGCACACCACTACGCAGGGCAATGAAATGCTCCCTTTGCAAATTAAGGATCGGAGTGGGTCGACCCACACATGACCCACAATTTTAGCGGGTCGACCCACACCTGATCCACAATAGCAGAAGTCACAGAAATCATTTTTCTGTGCGTTCTAAAACTGTGGGTCAGGTGTGGGTCGACTCACTACAATTGTGGGTCGACTCGCTACAATTATGGGTCGACCCGCTATAATTGTGGGTCGACCCGCTACAATTGTGGGTCGACCCGCTACAATTGTGGGTCGACCCGCTACAATTGTGGGTCAGGTGTGTGTCGACCCACTCCGATCCTTATTACAAATGCTGTAGTTGGTAGCAAATAGCATCTACACAAATTTTTTTATTCGCCAAGTCAATGAAAGCAACATAAATTATGAAAGGAAATTTTTGGCACTTAGCTATGGGCGCAAGAGTGAGCGTCATGTAGAGTTCAACGTTTTTGATATTTGAGGGGTAATAGAAGCATTAGCAGCATTCAGGCAAAAATATAGGTCCGACAACATCAATAAAGCCCAGCTTTCAAATCATTTATGACACTAAGCATTTGCTACAGTGAAATGTCGGTTTTATCGCTGGGTACCTAACTCAATGAAATCATACCTAATTCACGATTTGTTTTGTGACATCAGACGCGTGTAATCTTTCTGAAGTGTTTAAATCTAAATAAGAATTAATTAGACACTTGAAACGACGAGGAAAACTATAATTTATGGTTGCCATGTAATTTATGCCGGGTATACGTAAGGTGCGATACAGCTAAAAGTATACAATGGTAAATTTTGACTATCCGTATCCAATGTTATCCGAGCATTAAAGTTCTGCATTAAATGTCGTTATAACGTCTATACATACCAACGTATAGGAAATTATTATTATATATTAGACAGCCTTTACATAATATATTATAAAGGGATTGCAAGACTAGAATTTTAATGACGTAGCATTATCAATACGAAAATGATCTAAAATTCGAATCCCTCAGTCGAAAACATAAGAGGGAACTTTGATGACATGTTAGGAATTCAAATGACGTTAATAAAACGGTTCATATATATTTATGATGTTATGTTGAATGCGTCTTATACAACAAAATATACACGACGATACGCTAGTTGCGGCAAAGGATGGAGGAAGCCAACCGGGTGTCACTTTCACAAACACAATGAATTTTTATTCATCGAAAGATAATTGTTGAAAATCTACGCTTCTTCCGGCGGTTTGTTAATTTCCCCGACGATTCAATTTCACCCGATTGTTTCTATTGAAATATATTTCACCTGACTAGTTAACTTCTCCTGGTCCAGAATATTGTCTTGAACATTTGATACTTAGATTTGCAACTAAGGAAGCCACGCGTAATAGAAAAGATTGGAATAACCGAAGTACTTAGTGCGACCACATCGACTACTATCAAAACGCAGCGAATTTCATGATAAGATGCTCAAACTCCACACAAGTAAAACATGAACAGCTTGATAATTAATGCACTCTAACATGAAATTCGCTATAACTTTGACAGAAGCCGATGTCGCGCGGAACGCGTCAGGTATAAATTATACGCCGCGCCATCTATTGCTCGTGCAAATGAAAAAAGTTTCTACCTAAAAGGAGACGAAAAATATGACGATGCCATTTCAGATTTTGATAAACACCCGTTTTGAGGAGGCCCATAAATTATATTACTCGGCCGCTATAAATTCATTGATTGAGTAAGCATAATTATCGTTTTTCGGGATATTTATTGATCAAAAGTTGAAAAATTATTGCTCGGAATTGTGTTGGGTTTTAGTTTGAATGGAATAACCTTTCAATCAGTTCGTCAGTCAGTTGTTTGGCAAATTTTATTCCTTTTAACTGGGGCGAATTACCATAGAAATAAAACAAAAGTTACCAGAGACTCTTAATTAAGAGTTAACGTATTTTCCCCTTCACAAACAAAATCTTTCAAAGTACGTGAGATACGTTGTTCTATTTGTTTCGATTGTATATTGTAAGATAAGTTTGACAACATCCCATGATTTATTTAATCGAAATATTACAAAGAGATGTGTTCTTGTAACGTATGGTCAAAATATCCTTTCATTTAGCCCCACAAATTGTCAGATGTCGAGCTGGTGAATCACGTTTTGTGAAGCGTTTAATCTCGATAGATTTCCCTTCTGAATGTTTCTGTTCAACTGACTGACAATTGATAAAACTTGACACAGAAATGATTTTGTTTGTAAAACTCATTTATTTTCTTCCTTAGCCTGCAAACATTGTTTGGCTACACGTCTATTTACGTTTGAAGGTGAGTAAATGCAAGTCTAACACAAATTTCCAAAGTTAAACTGACTTTTTTCTAATCCTAAAGACCACGCATGAAATGTTAAAGGCTACCACTTCACTATTTCTTTTGATCTCTCTTTCTATTGTCCTCTCTCTATGTGCTTGCCTGTCCGAATTACATTATTAGATGAAGAAACGTATGTAGTTTTTGGAGTTTAATTATAAATTTTACCTTTTTTTCCCCAACCGTTATTGACATAGTGAACCCGCGGTATTGTGAGTTCCATAAGATTAAATTTCAATTGTTTTTTAAAGCATTAGAGATAGAGAGCGATTTTTTTTTCTCTCTCACCTTTTTCTTGCAACGAATCGGCGAAAAATGTTGAATAACTGCCGAGGGGTAAACGACTCCCAAAAATTGTGTGCCACGATTTTTAGTACGAAGGTCCTATACGTTTACTACAAACAATTTTAATGTAACATGAGGTAGATCGAGGTGGCAGTTGGGGGATGCATTTATTATCGTCTAAATATGACGACTCAACAATAAAAAAATGTCCGTCCGTCCGTCTAAACTTTTTTTTCCAAACGGCTAAACCGATCACCCTAAACTTTTTCCCCCTGAAAGATACATGCCTCCCATTATTCAAGTTCGAAGATGACCAAAATCGATCAAGTGGTTCCGGAGATATGGTCGAGGAAGTGACCGAAAACATGGTTTTTCGAGGGTCGGTGAAACTTTTTCGCAAATATCTCAGCAAGTAATGAAAGGATGTTAGAAAATGGGGAAAATTTTTTTGTGGGAATCGGGTTAGGGGTGGAAGCACCGGGACCAATGGAATCGACGAAATTGAGTTTCTTGGCCATATACGAAAACAGTTTTTCGTGTTTATTTCCTTAACTATGCAATATGGAGATTCACTGTCAAAGGTTGTAGAGAATTCAATTTAAGCTAACACGTGTTTCAGGGTTTTGGGTAAAAATGCCTCAGTCCTGGATATGACCACTTCTAGAACTGGGAGGGATGATCCATATCTCTAGAACTATAAGAGATAGAAAGTTGCTTCCAAAGGCAAAGTTGTAGAGAATAAAATTTTACAGAACACGTTTCTCAAGGTTTTGGGTAAAATTGCCCCAATCCTGGGATATGACCACTTCTAGAATTGGGAGGGATGATCCATATCTCTAGAACTATAAGAGGTACAAAATTGCTTCCAAAGGCAAAGTTGTAGAGAATAAAGTTTTAGAGACCAGGTGTTTCAGGGTTTTGGGTAACAATGCCATAATCCTGGGATATGACCACTCCTAGAATCAGGAGGGATGACCCATATCTCTAGAACTATAAGAGTTAGAAAGTTGCTTCCAAAGGCAAAGTTGTAGAGAAAAAAATTTCAGAGAAAACGTATTTCAGGGTTTTAGGGGAAAATTGCCCAATCCTTGGATATAACCATTTCTATATTTGAATGGTCTGAGAGGTACTTCGGTAGGGCCTTTGACATTACATTGGGTAATTTATAGATCTTTGATTTTATAGTTATAAAAGAACATAAAACGTTGGATTGTTTGCTTATTACTACATTAAGATACGTTCAAGTCTTTTTGTATGATTCGTTCTATTTGCCACATCTATTCTGTTTGTCACATCTATTCTGATACGTACGGGTCTTTGGTTACGTCTTTTGTAAGATGTTTGTGATTTTTAAAGATTTAAAATGATTTTTAAGGATTTTCCGGAGCATCCAGGATTTTTCTTAATCTCAACAGAATTTAAAGATTTTCTGAAGATTTTAAAGATTTTTCTTGCTAAAAGATTTTATAAGCTGACTTGTTAATATTTTATCGATTTTTTTGAGATTTTTGAAGATTTTCGGGTGCAATTTGGGATTTTTTCGGAGACTGTGCCACAATTTTTCGGAGTTGTTTACCCCTCGGCAACTTGCAGATTTCGATGCAACTGAACTTCACACATTCCATTAGTTAGTTACATTGAAATTTGTGTTTGCATAGACATCTGACACAAGATGACACCCCGAAATTCTATTGTTTACTTACGTCTTTTACGCACGGATCGCATACCTAATTACGTACATATCGTACAAGAATTCGTCCGGCTTCGGTGAGGGAGCTGGGGCTCTTGAAAGGTCCAAAATATGTGGAAAATGAGGTAGAGTATTTGAAATGTATTTCGTTCATACTCTTCTTTATATGAGGTAGTTTCAGTGAGCAAATGACATACAAACTCAGATACGTAGGGCAAAGAAAAAATGTCATACATTTTTTATAAGTATTTTACTTATCAGCGTAGGGCAAACGCACAATTGCATGGATTTGAGAGAGAAATTGTAGAACACATTACGTTCTTCCAGCGACATCTGTTGTGTATTGAAATTGTGAACAGTTAGAACATGTATACCAAAGGCAAAGCATATAAGAGAACTTCAAATGAGACGTCAATAACGGAAATACAATTTTCTTGATGTGTTCATGTATTCATAATTAATTTCCTTGTAATTAGTTGATTCTGTAATTATTCACCAAATTAAATTCGCAAACTTCAGGTACATACAAACTTTGAAAAAAAAACAGCATTTACACGTTCATAAAATACTCTAATCCCTTGTGTTGATATGCAGAACATTTTTAGCTAAACAATGTTGTCTGTGTAAGTTAATTTATTGTAACATTTACATGAAACATGATACATCTAATGAAAATCAAATCTGTCCGTTTCATGAGTCGGTTTTATCTGAAATTGAAGTATAACATTTCTAACACAAGGTGCCGTCTACCATGTAGGATTTATTTTCGGTACACAATCTAACACAATGTACATACAATCAACGCTATATATATTTGTGTGTACATTCTTCATGTAATGAAAAGCCTTAACAAATGAAAAGTTTTCGGAAACATGTACGTGCTGAATAAATTCTCGGGTTTTATAAGTTTCAACTCGTTCAGCAAGCATCAATCCAAAAAGTTTTTGATTACATAGCATACCATAAAACACTTCTTTTCGTCCAAATAGTCACTCAAAATTGTTAATAATTTAAACGAAACATTTTTGAAACATTTTCTATCACAAAAAGTTGGTAGCGTTGAAAGCGCATAAAATTCCATCGTTAGTGACATAATTTCTATGAGAGTAGAGAAACACTTATGTTTACGTGAAGATGGAAAATGTTAACGATTTTTATATTCTTTTAACCCATGCCCAACGAACAGAAAATGTCAAAGCTGGCTACGTTTCTCTTACGTGGGTTTCGCGGTTGCTTTTGAAGAAATTTAGCTTAATTTTTAATTTTTGTTTAGTTAAATTGCCTGAAATCTCCTTCCGTCAGATGGCGTTAGAAGACAATTTGATGATGTGAATCAAACACTCTGAACTGTTATAAACTGTTATAAACTGTTCGAAAAAAATCAACACACAGGAGGAGTATACGCAGCCGTTTGCTGAGGTGCCCTTGAGTTTGTGTTTTGCGAGGAAAAATAGAAAAATTTCCGTCAAGAAGTTGAAACCTGACCGGAGGACCGTCCCCTGTGCCAGACCAACGGATTACTCGAGCTGGATAGTGATAAATCCATCAAAAGCCCAAACAGGACCGATGTCGTGAAATTATGACCTAAAACGACGATGTTGGAACCTCAATTGGTGCCAACAGGAAGGCAATTTCAAGGAAAGTGGCAACCAATATTTCAGCCAACAATTACTTTTTTATTGGTTCTTGAGGTCCAAACACCAAATTGCCACAAACAAGACGACTCAACACCTCGACATCGAAGTCTCTCAGTCAAGAAAATATTTTTACAAATCATTCAATTTTTTCGAACAGTTAATAACAGTTCAAAGAGTGTTTTCTTAATTTCCAAGTGCCCCCACCAACTTTTTGTTTCAAATAACGTCGTTTCAGGCATGGGTACCTTCAAGTTAATATCGTCTTGCTACGGCCCTGGTTTTAGGAATAAACACCCTTTCAACTGTTATAAACTGTTCGAAAAATTTGTGTGTTTATATTCTTCGGACAGTTTATAACAGCTCATTGTTTTTACCTCATAACTTCCTCAAATTACAAGTGCCCCATTTTTTATTCCGAAGAGTGTCTTCTGTTCCTGAAATCCATTTTCATTCCGATATAAGTCGCTAAACATGAACATATGTTTGACGTTATTTATCAGACACTCTAACAGATATTAACCTTAGGATACCAACTGAATGACAGTGACGTATTTTATGCTTAAAAAGACATTTTTGAGAATAAAAAGTGGGCACTTGTAATTTGAGGAAGTTATGAGGCAAAAACTTTGAGCTGTCATAAGCTGTTCGAAGAATATCAACACACAAATTTTTTAAACGGTTTATAAGAGTTGAAAGGGTGTTTATTCCTAGACCGTAGCAAGAAAATATTGACTTTAGGGTAGTATTTTATTCAGGCCCGCACTGGCCATATAGAGATGCGCCCCAGCTAGAGATTTCATTTACGGGTTTCCTTAAAAATGCCGTAAATGGCATCTGCAGGACACAGCATGTAAATTATTGCACCATTTTATTACGAACATCTTCAGTTTAGTATTACATATCAGAAGAGTCATCGTCGTGAAGTATCCTTTAACGCTGGTCCCGATGGTGGCTTAAACCGACTGCCGCACAGTGTGACATTTCTTTCAAAATGGTAAATTTGGGGTAGTGCCCGATTTTGACACAAGCCGCCGTTTTGAAAGAAATGGCACACTGTGCGCCGGTTGGTTTTAATCGACCACCAGTTGGTTTTAATAGACCGCCGGTTGCTATCAATCGACCGCCAGTTGGATAGGGCAGTCATCGAAAGAACTGCAGCGTCAATTGATTGAATAGTTCACTTTTTGTGTCTTTTACTTACTGCCATAATAAAGCTTTTGTTACATACAGAAACGCTCTTGTCTTTATAAAGTAATTTTTATTTACTTGCCTGCTTTGACACTGTTTGCTCCTGGGTGCATGAGCCGACGACGAATACTGTAATTCTTCGAGTCTCAACAAACATTTTCCAAGCAGACAAGCACCACGTAACTCTACATGCCGATGCAATCTGGGCACAATTATCACGAAAACTACAACACGATAACGACACCCTTGTATGTAAATAAATTCTTAGATTGGCGCCCCTCTGTCGGCTCGCCCGGTGCGCCCTTCGGTCGCCAGTTAGGGCCTGATTTTATTCTCATAATGATATATCAATGCCAAAAACGACGTTATGTTTTCACCCTTTCTGCCCGTCCGTCTGTGCACAACACCTAGCTGCACCTCATTGCACCTCACTGCACCTAGCTGCACCTCGCTGCACCTCACTGCACCTCGCTGCACCTCACTGCAACCTAGCTGCACTCACGGCCCTAGCTCCCTCACGGCACCTAGCTGCACTACGGGACTGCACTGCTGCACCTCACTGCACCTAGCTGCACCTCACTGCACCTAGCTGCACCTCACTGCACCTACGCACCTCACTGCACCTAGCTGACCTCACTGCACCTAGCTGCACCTCACTGCACCTAGCTGCACCTCCTGCACCTCGCTGCACCTCACTGCACCTCACTGCACCTATCTCCACCTCACTGCACCTATCTGCACCTAGTGAATTGATTTCTCTGACTTCACTCCATCACTTTCCTATGTTCATTTCAATGGTTTATTGAATTCCTGGATTGACTTACAAAAGTTACATGAATTTCCATAGAAAGCCTCGACTATAGCCTTAAACAAATAATCTAAGAGAATAGGAAACACAATCTTTCATTGGACATTACACATAAAATTTGTCTCGCAAAGAAGGTTGCTAATCGAATAAAAATACATGGTAAGTGAAGTCAATATCACACATTTTACGAAGAAAAGTATTTGGAGCACATTGCAGGTGTTAAAAATTGCTGAAATTGTATTGTTGAATGCACATTCCTTTGACATGACATGCTCCATCCCATTTAGTCAACAACTTGTTCTTTGTCATAAAAATATTTTGTAATTCCTGTTGTAATGCCAAACGATATAACGATGAATGGATTAAACACGGACAAAAGAAATTGATTTTTTTTTTTCTCTCTTTTTGCTAATATTTTACATGGTTTTGCATTTAATAGTCGGTAGAACCTAACTATTAATTCCGTGTTTTGACCATCCTTTTTCTACAACAATAACAAAGCGAATACCCTGCAGTACGAGAATGTAATATTAACACAGCGGAACTTTACATCGCATAGATAAAAGCATTGCATTAAATATTAATTACGCTTAAGTGAATATTATGTACATAAAATGTGCATACAAGCACCATTCAAATAACACTATACACTATGAACCTTTGTATACACACGCTGCTATAACATGAGCACACCTAACTCAAGAATATATTTGTTAAGTTGCACGAAAAGAAAAAAAAAATACAACAGCGAAAATATGCTCAGAAAAATGTTCCAACATTATGAGATAACTTTAAGGAATTTCCTTTTAAAAATGCTTTTATCAGCTCGTCTAGTCGTCTAATGTCATTAGTCATAAAGCTGCAAAGCAATTATACTGCTGTACATCATACATCGACTTTTTTTTTTTGTTGGTTTTATACACTTGCACGCTATACATTTTTGAGATCAGAGGAGTTTATTGATTTTACATCCGAGGAATTTGTGCATTCAGATAGTTATGTATGTTCGAGTCAATTTTTCTGGAAATATTCAATGAAAAGTTGATGATAGCTGGATGCATGAGTGATAGCAGCATTTTGTCAATTAAAAAATGTGAAAAGAGCTGTTAAATGGTTTATGAGTGTTAATTTTTGAAATCATTCAACAGAGCGAAAATAAAAAAGGAATTCAAATGAGGCATGCAAATTGCATGACAGATCACCATCCTATTATTAGGAAGACAAAAAAAGTGAGGGAAAACTGTTTCTCTTCTTGTTATAAATTAAATTATAATTTTAATTATTTTAGCTGTGAAAATTCATAATTTCTCTGAAAAACTTCAGTCTTAGGGATTGCAAAAGCTTTGAGAGTGTATTCTGTATTTCGAAAGTGCATTGGTGTGTGTTGTGTATTCCCATTAGTAGGTGGTGAAAGCTTACTTCCGCTGCAAGTGCACCAACACACTCTCGCACATACAAAAATAGTATATTTCAACATACCCCAATACACACGAGATGTGTACGTACGCGTGGGCGAAGCCCAAGCGAAAAGTACACATCGAGTGTGTTGAGGTATTTTGAGGGTGGCCGTCAAAAATCCCGAAAATTAAAATACCGAATACACAAATCCCGAAGCAAAAATCCCGAAATCTAAAATCCCGAATAACAAAAATCCAGAAAATCTGCAATTCAGCACTAAGTCACCCGGAAGTACCTCAGGGTATGTACTTAATGGCGTGCATGTAGTCCAGTTATTGTTGACTGGGTTTAAGAAGAAAGAAGTTATTTGAGCTGCGTCTCAGCGAGGGGTCAAGAGGGGTATAACCCCCCTTGCGGGGTCTAAGGGGCAGAGCCCCTAGCGGGGTTTGGGGCAAAGCCTCATGCACGTTAGGCCGCCTGCAAGGCGTAAAAAAATACAAAATAAGCCCGCCGCAGGCGCGAGTGTGAGGGGGCAGAGCCCCCCAAACTCAAATTCACTCCTATCAATCAGGAGTTTTAATATTTTACATTTTTTGTTATCATTCGGGATTAAGGTTATTCGGCATTTTTGTACATTCGGGATTATTGATTTTCGGGAATTTTGTTATTCGGGATTTCTGCATTCGGGATTTTGGACGGGAGCTATTTTTAGAGAAATTTTTCTGTAATAGTGAGAGTGTGTTGGCGCACATACCGCGAAAAGCAACTTTTCGTCCCAAGTAATGGGAAAATATTTTCCGTCACAACCAATACACTCTCACGTATACAGAAAAATATCTTTCAAAATAGCCCAATACACGCGCGATGAGTTGTTTAAATGAGATGAGATGTTTAAATCACTAATTCAGAAAGTAGGGGCAAAAAAGTATATTACATGACAAGAAACGACTGACTCTCTAACTCTCTGACTTGTTCACCACCTGGGTCTAAATCAGCCGTTTCAGCTCAAGGTTATTTTTACTATTTTACGAGCAGACTGACAAAAAGCCAGGTTCCGAACAAAACACGTAGTAAAATAATTGACAGGTGAGAAATAAAGTAGGGAAATAATTGACAGGTGGGAAATAAATTAGAGAAATAATTGACAGATGGGAAATAAAGTAGGGAAATAATTGACAGGTGGGATATAAATTAGGGAAATAATTGACAGATGGGAAATGAAGTAAGGAAATAATTGACAGGTGGGAAAAAAAGTAGGGAAGTGATTGATAGGTGAGAAATAAGTTAGGAAAATAATTCACAAGGTTGGGAAATCATTGACAGGTGGGAAAAAAACACGGAAATAATTGACAGGCGTGAAATAAAGTAGGAAATTAATTGATAGGTGGGAAGTAAAACACGGAAACAATTGACAGGCGTGAAATAAAGTAGGGAAGTAATTGACAGGTGGTAAAAACAAATTGGGAGCAATATTTTTTTATTAATTAATCTGCCCGTACAACCCGTCCGGGTCAGAGGCTAAACCATTTTATTTACTAGTTCCGCAATTTTTTGTCAGCTTTTGCTCACATGGATTCTCTGAGAGATCCTTTCGTTGCCAACGTTTTTACTGTGTCAGTGGTAAATTGCACACAAAGCTAGTGTCATTTATGATGTACTAGGGCGGAAACTATTATGTAACTATTTGACAGGTGGGAAATAAAGTAGTGAAATATTTTACAAGTGGGAAATTAAGCACGGAAACAATTGACAGCTTGCAAATAAAAGAGGGAAATGATTCACAGGTGGAAAATGAAGTAGGGAAATAATAAATGTCAAAAGTGAGCCTAAATGAACTCATTTCCGCTTCTAAATTATGTGAGTAAATCTAAAGTTTTTTGTCCGTCTACGCATGAGAGCATTTTTCTTCTTTCAATTGCGATAAAAAATAGAAATTCTCTCCGATCAACTGATTCTCGAGAAAATTTAAATTTCCCAACAGCTACACTCTCGTTACAATTTTCCCTACAAACTCTCACTTGTAACTAAATCAGACTAAGTGCAGGCGAAACGATTCATAGAAGTTTAACGAAAGAAATCAGTAACTCAGTCAATCGGCGTCGTCGCGTCGTAATCATTGATTCATTGGACCCGTACGAAGTACAAGAGGTCCTATACGTTTACTACAAACAATTTTATTGTAACATGGGGAAGATCGAGGTGGGAGTGGGGAGATGAATCTATTATCGTCTAGAGATGACGAATCAGCAATAAAAAAATGTCCGTTCGTCCGTCCGTCCGTCTCCTCTTTTTTTTCCAAACGGCTCAACCGATCAGCCTAATCTTTTTTTCCCTGAAAGGTACATGCCTCCCATGATTCAAGTTCGAAGATGAGCAAAATCGATCAAGTGGTTCCGGAGATATGGTCGAGGAAGTGACCAAAAACATGGTTTTTCGAGGGTCGGTGAAACTTTTTCGCAAATACCTCAGCAAGCAAAGCACGGAAATTGCTCAATTTGGTGTCAAATGAAAGCATTTGATGCCAAAAAACTGAAGAATTTTTTTTGTTGGTATCGGGTCAGGGGTCTGGGCACTGGGAGCCATGGAATGGGTGAAAATAAATTTCTCTGTCCAAAATGATAAGAGATAGTTTTTTTTCAGTATTTGCTTAAATACGCAATACAGAGATTTACTTTATCCTGGTATATGGCCACTTCCATAATTAGGCAGGATGACCCAGATCTCCAGAACAATGAGAGTTAGAAAGTTGGTTCCAAAGGCGAAATTGTAGAGAATTTAAAATAAGCGAACACGTGTTTCAGAGTTTTGGTGAAATATGGCCCAATCCATGTATATGGGCACTTCCATAATTGGGCAGGATGACCTGGATCTCCAGAACTGTGAAAGTTAGAAAGTTGGTTCCAAAGGCAAAGTTGTAGAGAATCAAATTTTAGCGAACACGTGTCTCAGGATTTTGGGGAGATATGATCCAATCCCGGTGTATGGCCACTTCAATAATTGGGCAGGATGACCCAGATCTCCAGAACTATGAGAGGTAGAAAGTTGCTTCCAAGGACAAAGTTGTAGACAATAAAATTTTAGATAACACGTGTTTCTGGGTTTGAGGGAAAAAAAACGACTTAGTCCTTGGATATATGCTTTTCTAAATTTGAATGGTCTGAGACGTACTTCGGTAGGGCCTTTGACATTACCTTGGGTAATTTCGATGGATCTTTGAAATTCTTACAGTTTTAAAAGAACAGAAAACGTTGGATTGTTTGCTTATTTGTATATTTAGGTACGTTCGAGTCACTTTGCCACATCTACTCTGTTTGTCACATCTATTCTGATACGTACGGGTCTTTGGTTATGTTTATAAATAGTTACTATTTATGGAAATTGTCTTTCCCCTTTCTCTATTTTTCAACAAAAATCACAACTTTTCTTAGGCCTACAAGCTTTGAAATAACATGAAAA
Organism: Pseudolycoriella hygida; assembly: GCA_029228625.1. Classification (NCBI taxonomy): domain Eukaryota; kingdom Metazoa; phylum Arthropoda; class Insecta; order Diptera; family Sciaridae; genus Pseudolycoriella; species Pseudolycoriella hygida. Next base: position 144,369,599 of record CM055404.1, read on the forward strand.
TTTGAGTTGTTTTGTAACAACAATAAGCCAAGTGGTTGGACGGACACCGACGTTTTTAGCTCCACGAATAAAATGGTAGTCAGCGTTGTATTCCTATAAAAACTATTTACGGTCTGATTAATGATTAAACAAAAGCAGTCATGTACATTTTGAATAAAAGTCTAACAAATGGCAGATAACTGTCTAAAAATGAAATGCGGAACGTGTATTTGCGGCAGTCATTCGGAGAGCTTTATTTGACGATAAGTTTTCTTACAACTTAAGACGAAATGTAATTGAAATATGAAAATCACTTCCAACTTAGTTATTTGTTAGTCTAACGAATCATTCGAAACCTCAGACGCCTAGACTTGCTACAAAATCGAAATTGATTGCTTCATGATTGCAAATTAATATTTGTTCATAGAAATAAACAATAAGATTTTCATTGAATATAAATCGTCAGTTCGAAGCAGTTGACGAGAAAAAACAGCAAATCCTTCGAAGGTATTTTGTTGATAAATAAACATATCAAATGTATGTTGACAGCGTTTCCAATCTGCAAACCTTTTTCGGGGATTGTAAATACAAAATCATAAACCTTTCCCGATTATCTCTTTCGTAATTCCAAAATTACCTGTGTGGAACAAAAACTCGTTACCTTTTCAATCGACCAAAAAAAAATTGACAAACGCTAAATTGCTATTTTTTTGGGGAAATTTTTTTATATAATCCTGGGATTAATATTTCAGAATTGTTTGTAAATGGACCTATTCGATCAAACACAATCAATAAACGAAAATGATTTTTTTCCAAACTATTTTTTAGGCAATAAATAAATAAAGAGAAAAAACATTTCAGTCCCCAGTTAATCGGTTTCCTTTTACGCGTAACATGTAAGGCCTACACAAAATGATAGCATTTTCATTTCTTTAAGTGTCTGTTCTACACTATCGCCAGTATCTTGTGTCCAATTTTTTCAACATATTACTTGATGTTTTATAGGAATCGTTGCAGAAGTTGTTTTTGTATCAAGAGCTGCGAATACACCTAAACGATAAGAGCGATTGAAGTTTTGTGTCATTTCAGTGGTATTTCTGTATAACTTTTTGTCAATAGTGATACAAGGTATGATAAAAAACTGAATTTTGCAACTAAATTGCATAAAATGTTGCGAAATTGGATGTCTTTGTCATACGATGTAGTCAACTTTAACAATTATTGCAGGAGTTGGTGAAAGCTCTTGATAATTTGTGGTGAGTCACGTTTTGGGGGAAAACTGCATAAAATTTTTCCTTAGAGCTGAATAGAATCGAAATACACTATTTTCACTCTGCTAAATTTTTCACTGCGAATTTCCACCTGTTTTTACATCTTCGATCCATCTATTTAGATCTTTGATCCATCTGTTATGAATTGAAATACAAGTGAACCAGGATGAGACCTTCATTTCAGGGTCTATTTTTAGAAAATCGTATTTCCAAATTTTCCAAATTATTATTTGGAAATTTTTGGAAACCCGCTTTTCCAAAAATAGGCTTTGTTTCATTGGACATGTAAAAGTAAAAATGAGACAAATGTTAATTCAAGTCCACTCGCACACGTGTATTTCAATTCATAACAGATGGAAATAACTGGATGGAAGATGGAAATACAAGGATCAAACATGGAAATAAAATAGTAAAAAAGGCATCTGTTTGTTGCAATTTTACGACATGAAAATGAACCGACGATGAAATAAGGAGTTCAGGCACTAGACTGGTCCTTTGTCTAGTGCCTGAACTCCATATCTTATCGTCGTCTAGAACATTTTCATGAAGAAAAATTGCAACAAACAGAGGTCTGCGTTTCAAGCTGTGCAGCCTGGTGCCAAAAAACTTTCTAAGACAAATTCGAGTGGTAAACGAGTACATTACCATGCACATGCACTCTGTTCCAACTCGGCACCAGGCTGCCTACTTGAAAAGTATAAGTAACATAAAGAACTCAGTCTGGTGTCAAAAGTCTGTTAATGTCATTGAATACGGAGCTACGAACCTTATACGTCACATTAATTTCAGGGCGGCACCAGGCTGCTTACTCAACATATTCTACTGTCAACATAGAGAGCAGCAGCAGCTAGGTACATACCAAATTGAAATTTATATGACGTTTAATATTCCTTAATCGATGTCCCACCGAAATTTGTCATTACATGCATATGTGCACCCCATGGAAATTATTCATTACATGTATGTTAGGGCGCCCACCGAAAACTTCTCACTACATGCATATCTGCATGTAATGACGCGTTTTCGGATGGGCCACCGATTAAAACAGTATACAGTGGGGGTGTTTAGTAAGTCATCCATTCAGGATCATTTCGTGACACTCGCAAGCTCATTCGTGTATTTTTAAGCAACTCGCTTTAAAAACGGTTTTTGACTCGTGCAGTTATATACGTCGCTTTCGACTCGGGATACAAACTCTACATTCGTCAAAAAACAGTTTTCAAAGCTTTTTGCTTAAAAACACCCTCTTGAGTTTGGATCATTTCACAAAATTGATCCCTCATGTAATGACTTACTTCCGCACCCCCACTGTAATCTACTACTATTCACCGCAGTGCTTCCCTAGGGAGTTCAATTATACATTAATTGTCGGTGTCAAACTTTGTTTTGTTGATTTGTAATCCACTCGGGGATTACATACCTCATCTTCGGCTCGAAATGCAAACCTCCCCCTCGAAGATAAAAAAAATTTCCCCACAGTTGTGTAATCCATCTATAAGGCTACTAATAACTTTCAAGTACGCAGTCTGATACCGAGTCGGAACCAAGTACAAGTACATCTAAGAGTTTCTACCAACTATTTTTGTCTGCTCTAGGACCGATTATCCCCAGTCAAAATATCCCCAGACAAAATATCCCACAAAAAACGGACAAAATATCCCCAGATATTATATTGTGTGTTGCGGGGCTCTGCCCCCTCACCCCTACGCTTGCGGCGGGCGGCCTTACGTAAATGGGACGCTGTGTGGATGGATATTTTGTCTGAGGGGATATTTTGTTCAGGGGTTATTTTGTCCTTTTTTTTTTAATGGAAAAATTGTGGTTATTATGTCCGATTATTTTGTCTAGGGATATTTTGTCCACGGAGATATTTTGGTTGGGGATTTTTTTTTGACATTCGGTCCTAACCCCATTTTTGTCTGAAGCTGAAAACACACGAGCAACTGCAAACTATTATTTCACTGACTGCTATCATTTGACGGTTGTGACAAATGTGTTATGAAACTACTATACACATACACATTCTCGCATATAAAGAAAAATAGCCCAATACACACGCGATGTGTACTTTCGTTTGAGTTTCGCCCGAGATGATTGGACCCGTGGACCCGTACGAAGTACAAGAGGTCCTATACGTTTACTACAAACAATTTTATTGTAACATGGGTAGATCGAGGTGGGAGTGGGGGGGATGCATCTATTATCGTCTAGAGATGACAAATCAGCAATAAAAAAAATGTCCGTCCGTCCGTCCGTCCGTCTCCACTTTTTTTTCCAAACGGCTCAACCGATCAGCCTAATCTTTTTTTCCCTGAAAGGTACATGCCTCCCATGATTCAAGTTCGAAGATGAGCAAAATCGATAAAGGTCTTCCGGAGATATGGTCGAGGAAGTGCCCAAAAACATGGTTTTTCGAGGGTCGGTGAAACTTTTTCGCAAATATCTCAGCCAGTATAGCACGGAAATTCCTCATTTTGGTGTCAAATGAAGGCATTTGATGTCACGAAACTGGGAAAAAAATTTTATGGGAATCGGGTCAGGGGTATGGGCACTGGGACCAATGGAATGGACGAAATTGAGATTCTTGGCCATATACGAAAACAGTTTTTCGTCTATATTTCCTTAACTATGCTATATGGAGATTTACTGTCAACGGCAAAGTTGTAGGGAATTAAATTTAAGCGAACACGTGTTTCAGGGTTTTGGGGAAATATGGCCCAATCCTGGTATATGGCCACTTCCATAATTGGGCAGGATGACCCAGATCTCCAGAACTATGAGAGTTAGAAAGTTGGTTCCAAAGGCGAAGTTATAGAAAATTAAATTTTAGATAACACGTGTTTCTGGGTTTTAGGGAAAAACGACTTAGTCCTTAGATATAAGCGTTTCTAGATTTGAATGGTCTGAGACGTACTTCGGTAGGGCCTTTGACATTACCTTGGGTAATTTCTATGGATCTTTGAAATTCTTACAGTTATAAAAGAACAGAAAACGTTGGATTGTTTGCTTCTTTGTATATTTAGGTACGTTCGAGTCGCTTTGCCACATCTATTCTGTTTGTCACATCTATTCTGATAAGTACGGGTCTTTGGTTATGTTTTCATGCTAAAATCTCAAACTTTCACCGGCTGTAATAACTGACCGATTTTTACCGTTTTTTCATGTTGCAATTTTTAAACATCGAAATCGCGACGAGCGCGTTCGTACATATCTTGTGTGCATTGCGCTATGTTGTAGTTTCTTGTGTGTTTTCAGTCTGAAATTTTTTCTCAAAATCCATACAACAAAACCAAATGGTGACAGTTTCAAGAGAAATTAAACAAAAATTCTGGGATATTTCTCCTTCACAACAAACCAATGACCTAATTACCTTCATATTTACGGTTTTTTTTATTGAACATCCAAGTCAAAGATCTATTTTCTCACGTTCAGCTGTGTATCGGTCGGATGAATAACTTTCAAATTCTTTTCTTGGAAAATTGAGTCAAAGGGCGAAGTTATATCACAATCGGTCGAACGATCGAATGAAGTATTTAATGCAGCGTAAATTTCGGGGGAAGCAATCACATGAAAACCGATTGAGTAACTCATTTCAACTGAATGATGAAACAGATAGACAAATATAGATACGTCAGCAATTTGTCCATCAGCATATCAAGTTGCATGACTTGACTGAAGATTGACACTGGATGCCAAAATGTTGATCTCTTTTAATTATCACCATAACGCAACTTTTCTAGTAGTGTTTTCTTGGAACTAAAAAATTCCAAACACAACTGTTCCCACGTGACTATTTGTAAAGCTCAAGAGACAAAAAACGTTTAAACAAATGTTTATAAAAAAGGGGCAACATAAAGATGACAAATTATTCCTTCAACTACTTATGCAGCACAAATTATAGCGTCAACGCAATAAAACTTAAAATAAATAAATGATGGCGAAACATTTTCTTTTTCTCATCTCTATATCTTGTGTTACCATCTGTTTTTGAATCAACGTTTTAAATTTCATTAATAATTTCCTTTGCCGTATTCCTGTTGAGACTGAACTCCGTTTTCATATTGCATTTTAAGTGGAAAAGTACAGAAAAAATTTCATTCACTCACATCCGAAAGTTATAAAATTATTTGCTAATATACCGAAAAAGTTCTTTACGCTAAAAAACTTTCTACAATCAAATGCAACCAGACAACTGGAATATTGTAGTGAATTTTAGCAGAGTATCGCTTTTTTATGATTTTAGCTGCTGGTAAGTAAATTAACTTCAATCGAAATTTATTGGTTTTCTGTTCTTCTTTTTTTAAATTTCTTACGAAATAATTGTGGAGTTAAATCGATTAGAAGTAGTGGTTTTAACTTTACAGAGGATGTTCGTAGATAAACGGAGACTGAAGCACAATTTATGATGTTCCATCTTGCTTCGATGTTGAGTGTTTTCAATGATTGAACAAAAGTTAAAGTTATCGAGACATCATCTCAACCACTGTGAAAGATGTGTCCAACAGACGACCTTTTCAGATGATGTTATAACGTTGACTTCAATGTTCATTAAGTCATTTAAAACATTTTACTGAACACAGGATTCTTAGAATTCTCTATTTGATTTCAGTTGATTTGTTAAAGTCGTCGTCTGAGATAAGTCTGAATTTTATACAAAATTTGGTTTTAACATAAATATTTTAATGAGAAGCGAATTGCGAAAACAGCTCGCTAATTAGGTGATTAACAGATTTTTGTTTTGCTACTAGCTAAAGCGGCTTAAAACATCGGTGAGAAATGTTAACTTTGACTTGAATTTCAATAAACAAATTAAAAGTTATAATTTTTTTCTGTCAAAAATAGCAAAATTTCTAGCCAATTTCAAGGCGGATTAAGACAACTTTTTAGATTTCTTTCGCAGGCAGCTCGGCTGGACTAAAATGTATCGGCGGCTATTGACACTTACCCAACCTTGCATGTAATGTGTCAGCCCAAGTGTCAAATACACAATGTCGACCGTACACTACAGGGGTGTCATCAAAATCTTAGTGACATAATTTACTGTCTACTCTTCATCTGTAAATTGTTAGGAATATTATTTATGTGCAGTAGAACAAAAAACACAGAGTTAAGACCCAGAAATAACTCATTTAGGCTCACTTTTGACAGTTATTATTTCCCTGCTTTATTTCCCACCTCTCAATCATTTCCCTCCTTTATTTCTTACTTAACAATTATTTCCTTGCTTTTTTTACCACCTGTCAATTATTTCCCTACTTTATTTTCCACCTGTCAATTATTTCCCCACTTTTTTCCCTCCTGTCAATTATTTCACTACTTTATTTTCCACCTGTCAATTATTTCCCTACTTTATTTCCCACCTGTCATTTATGCTTCTGCTATATTTTCCACCTGTCGAACATTTGCCTGCGTTATTTCCCACTGTTTTTATTTATTTCCCTCCTTTAATTCCTACCTGTCAATTATTTCCCTACATTTTTCATAGCTATCAAATTATTTCCTACTATCGGAACAGTTTGGGTTTTCGTCATCAGCGGTAAATCTAATCAGCAGTTATCTCTTGGAGCGCTTTCAATGCGTGAGTATTGGTGATCATGTATCTGAGCCGCTACTCAATGATTCTGGTATTCCTCAGGGATCAGTGCTAGGCCCACTTCTCTTCTCAATGTATATTAACGACCGAGAGCGTTTTCGGCGTGTGTGAGATTTATTTACTGGCTGAGACGGTTTGACGGTGCTCGTGATTATCGTAATAAAGTGCTAGGCTGCCCGCTTATGACCTACATTAGGAGGCGGCGCTGCGTAGCAATGCATAAGTTGGCCACTTCGAGGGCCCCGTCGTACTTGTGTGAGAAGTAAAGCTAGTAATTGGTAATTCGTTGAGGTGCCGAACTTTAGTCCTTCCGAAGCACTTGTCTAAGCAGTATAATTAGTCATTTTTTATCAAAACAGTATCTGACTATAACTCGCTTCCGATTAGCATAAAGAGGCTCTATTCTGTTCTAAGTCATGTTCTCGTTACCTAAATTGTATGCTAGTTCCTATGTAGTAGCAGTAGTATTAGTTTTTGTTGTAGTAGAGTAACAAATAGCGGTAGCTGCGTAGGTAATGCCATCTTCCATAACTCCTTATTTCCGGGCTGATTTTGTATCGTTATTGAGTTTATATTAATAGATATTGCTATAGCCGCTAGAACATTTGTACAAGGTTTTATTTCCTTTCTGTTCTATCAATAAATGTGATTGATCGATTTCCCTGCTTAATATCCTACATGTCAATTCTTTCCCACCTGTCAATTAATTTCCTAGTTTATTTTCCATCTGTCAACTATTTCCCTACTTTTTTCCCACCTGTCAATTATTTTCCAACTTTTTTCCCCCCTGTCAATTATTTCTCAACTTTTGTTTCCAATTATTTCCCTACACGCACCACGCAGAAATCAACTCCATCATCAAGCGAGCTCTATTATCAGTAGAAATACCGGCAAGATTGGAGCCAGAGGGGCTAGCAAGAGACGATGGTAAAAGGGTGGATGGAATAACTTTGTTTCCGTGGTCGAAAGGTTGCACTCTAATTTTGGATGCAACTTGCACAGACCGCCGACATCAAGGCACGACTTAAAGCAAGAAAGTATGAATCTTTGGCAAATCAAGGTTAATATTTCGTGCCATTCGCCGTCGAGACTATGAGACCTTGGTGTCAGGAAGCCATTCAGTTCTTCAATGAGCTGGGTAAAGACTCATATAGCAACTACTGCCATAACAAAATACACAAAATAGAAAATACAACGAAAGTGAGAACAGAGTCTATTCTCTCTCCATACAAATTTTGAAAATTGAAGAATTCAAATTTTTTGGAATTCTTCAATTCTCCTGTCAAAGTTTGTAATGGTTTTTTTATGTGTATAAAATTAATATTTGTGTTATGTAAACGGGATGCTAGTGTTATTTTAGCATGTTATTTTCATATTGTTACACGACGGTATTTTTCATCAAGAATTGAGTTATTGTGTAGTACACACATAGAAACGTCGTTATATTTTTCTGTCAACGAAATTGTAAAAATTAGAGAATAGAACGAAAGTAATTGCTAATGTGTAACCGCCCTAAGAAAATTTCATTGACAACGGTTGAGCCGAAGTCGAAATCGTTTCTAAAGCAAAAATTGAGCATGGCGATACAAAGGGGGAACGCAGCGGCAGTGATGGGAACATTTAAAGATGACGACAAGATGGAGGAGATTTATTATTTACCTTGACATGTTAACTTAAAGCGAATGAATTTTCCCTACTTTATTTCCCACCATTCAGTTATTTTCCTGCTATATTTCCAACCGGTCAAATATTTCCCAACGTTATTTTCCACTGTTTTCAATTACTTCGCTCCTTTATTTCCCACCTGTCAATTATTCGCCTACTTAATATCCCATATGTCAATTATTTCCTTACTTTATTTCACACCTGTAAATTATTTCACTACTTTACTTTCCACATGACAATTATTTCCCTTTTTTTCCATTTCTCAATTATTTCCTTTTTTTCTATTTCTCAATTATTCCCCTTTTTCCCATTTGTCAATTATTTCCATACTTTATTTTCCACCGGTCAGTTATGCTTTGGCTATATTTTCCACCTGTCGAATATTTGCCTACGTTATCAGTAGGAAAGATTTTATTTATTTCCCTCCTTTATTTCCTACCTGTCAACTATTTCGCTACTTTTTTCACATCTGTCAATTATTTCCCTGCTTAATATCCCACCTGTCAATTCTTTCCCAGCTGTCAATTATTTCCATACTTTATTTTCCATCTGTCAATTATTTCCCTACTTTTTTTCCCCACTGTCAATTATTTCCCAACTTATTTTCCCCACTTTCAATTATTTCCAGGTGCGTGACAATCTTTTGTTTTAATCTTTGCAACTAATATTCAACGTGAAGTTAGCTGCAGCTGCAAAAAAAAATCAGCTGATTAACTTTTCAATGAAGTCAGCTGATTTTGGTAAATTTATGAATGAAATCAGCTGATTTTGTTGTAAAGAAGTTAGTTTCGGTTGCAACTGCAGCTAACTTCACTTCGAGTATTACTTGCAAATATCAAAACAAAAGACTGTCACGCCCCTGATTATTTCCCAACTTTTTTTCCCGCCTGTCAATTATTTCCCTACTTTATTTCCCACCAGTCAATTATTTCCCTACATGTTTTGTTCGGAATCAGACTTATTGCTCAACCCTCTGACTTGTTCACCACTTACAACATTCATCCTTCAGCAAGACCCCAGGTGTGATGATAATGATGAAACATCATTAAATGTATTCGAAAAAGTGCTGGGTAATCAAAATTCTAGTACTTCAACTCAACTCCTTCAATTCGTCCTTCAACGTTACTTTCCCATTAATTTAAAATGTTTTACACATACATGTTCAACCAGATTAACGTTTTAAATTTTGGGAGCACAAAGGCGAATTTCATTAATTTACTGTGAAGTGCTGAACCATTAAAACTTTTCCACAACTCGTACATGCATTTCAATAAAACATATTAAACATTGTTCCGCAAGCTGTTAAGCAAACACTTACATGCTGTGGTAAATCTGTCATTAGCAAACCACTTTCCTTTTTTTCTGGTGTGCGAAAATAAAAACACTCACAACGACCATATTTTGAAAAAAAAACTTCACGAAATTTCAATTAATTATCGTAACATCATTTTTCATTCTATTCCTAGAAACGCAAACATTCAATTCATTTCGTTGCTTTCAATAATTTCGTTTATTTTAACAAATTATGCGAACCTTTGTCCACCATTATGGTTAAATGATTGTTTGTCTATGGCAAATTTAATATTTCTATGAAGTGACTTTGTAGTCGCTTGAAAGTTTTTAAACGAAATTTTATGATTTCGTCCGGTTGTCTATTTCGAAGAACATAAAACGGTCAAAGTGTTTTAGAGCATAAAAGACTTTGAAGCGCTTAAAGTACGTTTGAAATCTATTAGAAATCGATAAAAATGTCGTACTACCAAGTTCAATAAATAATAATGTCGTTAAATTGTTCACCTAATATAAAACAGCTAATAGTACAACCATTCACCAAATTGCCTTCGAAAATAAAATCAATTTTTATTCCGTCCGGGTATATTACGAACCTATAACCTTAAGGTATACCCATAAAGATGTATACACACACTCCCGGTGTATACGTTTGAAGAAAATTTCTATATTGGCAAAAGACCTGTATCCAATACACTTGACACAAATTCTCTTCCAAAAGACATTATTTCATTTTTATACGAAAAATACCATTTTATTAGATATTTTTCAACGAAACAAAGTTTTCTGTTTTCTCTTACATTAGCAGAAATTAGCTATAAGGGCTGCAATGTTGGACAACAAAATTATATTGAGTGTATAGCGTATATGTTGCTCTAACACTGGATTCAGACTAGACTCGTGCGTTGCTACAGCGTCATTTTTTACGGATTCTACTGATTTTGTTTTTATTTTTTTATCAAAACGCTCCCTTGACTATAAATCGCTTTTACAGTCTCAGAAAAGTGAAAACCGACAAGTTTCTGATTTACCATACGAATTTACCATACAAATCAGAAACTTGTCGCTTTTCACTTTTCCGTTCCTGTACAAAAAAATGTACGAGCTTTAGTTTAAATGTACAGCAAATCAGTGATACCAACAAAACAAAAGGACGTTCAGATGTCGTGACATGTCTTACAATAAATTCAAGCTTCCGAAATGGGGGAGGGGTGGGGGGTGGGGAAGTAAAGTAAAGTAAGTTTTCTCTGGACTCCATTTACGGGCTACCGGAGCGCACGGTTCTGCTACAGACTGGAAATATTCACCGATTACACGTATACGTTATTGTGTGCAATGCATGTTTCAGTTTCGTAACAAATATATCTATAATATCATTTTGAGACGTAAAGAGAAAACTAGTTACAAAACTTTGAAAACCATAAAAAGCAATTTTATTGCAAAAAGTTGCTACAGAACGATATTTCTCTAGCAAAGCGATATATAGAAAAGAAAACGCAAAACCGGACATGAAAAACTTTTGTTATTGCAGACTGCAAAAGAATTTGATCAACTGCATTCAAGCGAAATATCTCAATAAAAATTTTTCTGCTTTTCTTAGTGCGCAATTCTCGTTTTCCTTCCAGTATTGTTACCATGTAACAAGGCATTAAGTCTATCTTATAATATCTTTTTTGTATTGGAATATCCTCCGGTTATTGTATTCCCATGTACCAAACATCCGTAAAAATCTGCACATCATTTTCATATTTAACTTTTATGTTTTCCATAAATACAACAAGCGGGTGTCAAGTTACTGTAAAAATCCCTCCGCTGTCTACGCTGTCTTCGGCTCTTAAATTTCATTTTTTTCTCTGCATATTTTATGGATAACGTTATTTAACTTAGAGCATTTGGCAACATCGATAAAAGACTGCTACATGGCCAAATCATATGACGGATTGATTTGGCCATAAAACGAACACTTTAGCTTCATACACGTCCACACTACTTTATTGTTCCGCAACATAAATTCAGATTTTTAGAGCTTGTGTTTTCTGTGGACGGACGGCTGTCTCGGTAATTTGAAACTGTAACCGCATGTTGGTTCATTAAGTACGGAAACGCTGATCCAGAGCGTGAATTCAGCCATAATAAAAAAGTGCTGGAAGATCGTAATTTACTAAGTGGAAAATATTATGGAAGCATTACGGTAAAGAGAAAAGTATTTTGTTTCTGGAGTCGATGTGTTTACGTTCGAAATAATCAACACTGGACAGTCTTTTTGATCTTCCGTCTCTCCCCTTCTTAAATTCTATCAACTGAAATACATCTTTATTTATAACTCAATATGAAACAGAAATTCGTTGCACCTCCATAGCACTTGTTTCACCAAGCTACACCTACACGTTGGTACACCTAGGTGCATCTGAGCTAAGACCTATTGCCGACGACTTGATCCTCACGGTTCGGAACGTCGAAGATGGAGGTGTAGGTAGTTCCGATGGAGACGCTAGAAGCTGTCGAAAACTGGATGATCCACTCGTCAATTAAAATACCTTCGAGCTATGCTGGACGACCGCAGAAATTTTGATAGTCATATGGACTACACGTACGAAAAGGCAATAAAAGTCACCGCAGCACAGGCCAGAATAATGCCAAACGGCTTTGGATTGCGCAGCAGCAAAAGGACGTCACCCTATCGACATTGCGCTACGGGGATACAGCTAAATACGAAGAGAAATTGGAGGATGCTTATTAGAACCCAGAGGCTGGCAAGCATTAGAAAAAGGAGCAAGCGCATACCGAACGATATCGCTAGAAGCAGTATGTGTCATCACAACACAAACTCTTTTTAAAAGAGAAACGTGACGCAAGTCCTCGTCCCTTCTAGTTATAGTTTTTCTGTTCTTTCAGCTTTCACAACGCAAAAATTTGACTTTATAGGATGTATGGCGTATTTTTGTACAGGAAATCAAATTTTTGAGTATGAAACCTGAAAGAGTTGAAAATTTATTACATTGGTGGGTCCGGCACTTGTGATCCATTTTTTTAATCAGAAATGAAAACATTCCAAAAAAAACTTTTGCGTTTCAAAGCTGTAAGCGTCACCCGAATTGATATCAGTTGCATTGGAAGAAGGGACAAGGACTAGCGTGACGTCTCCCTTTTAAAAAGGGTTTTTGTTGTGAATAGTTTTGGAAGAAAAGAGGAAACAAATTTTAGAGAAAAAATTTCCGGCGAAAACAAAATTTCCGGCAAAAAAAAAATTTCGGCGAAAAAATTTTCCGGCAAAAAAAATTTCCGGCAAAAACATTTCCGCGAAAACATTTCCGGCGAAAAAAAAATTTCGCAAAAAATTTCCGGCGAAAAAAATTTTCAGCGAAAAAATTTCCGGCGAAAAAAAATTTCAACGAAAAAAATTTTCGGAGAAAAAAATTCCGCTGAAAAAAAAATTCCGGCGAAAAAAAAATTTTATCGAAAAAAATTTTCCGGGCAAAAAAATTTTCGTCGAAAAAATATTCATTTGATACGAAACTTCTATCTTCAACCAAAAAAAAAATTCAAGAAAAATTTAATTTCCCCCCTAAGTCCGTCCCATACAACCGTCGGCCATTTTGGTGGTCACCCTGACACACTACACACCCAATTCATCAACTTTTCCTTTGACACCAAACATCAATCTCCATCCTAACACAGTCCAAAAATTTTGCTCATATTTGACCCATACTTTGAATACACTCACATACACATACAAAACATTCTTTTATATGGGCTTTATATGGCGCCTTCTATGATATAGCACATTTTGTATGGAAAATGACGATTTTCTAAAGGTCATATCTTCGGATCCACTGGACCGATTTTAATGATTAAAATGTCGATTTCAATCAAATTTCAAGTAGAATCCGAAAAACTAGGGGGGTAGGCCGCAAGGGGAAAACTTAGCCGTCTATGAAAAAAAAATTTCTTAATTTTTTGATCATATGGGGACTTGAGTCACTTGCACATTGCTACCGCGCGCCCATGATAGCCGGGACTATGGCCATATGCATAACGCTGACGAAAGACAGCGAATGTCATAGAAAGAAGAGAAGGGAGGGTCAAACTAATAAAACAGGACGCAATTAAGAGCCGAGTCATTGAAACAGTTTCAGCAAGAGTGGGACTCCACGGACAAGGAAAGGTGGACCCATATACTTATACCAAACATAAGAAAATGCGCACAGAGGAAACATGGAGAGGTTAATTTCCAACTGGCACAGTTTCTGTCGGGCCACGGATGTTTCAGGAAGTACCTGCACAGGTTTGGATTCGCGGAGTCACCTTTCTGCACGATATGCGAGAGGGAGGAAGAGACTGCGGAGCACTTTTTTTTGTCTGTCCTCGCTTTGAACAAGAGCGAGGTGAACAGATGACGGTGAGTAGGTCAGATGTAAACTCCGAAAACATAATATCGGAGATGTGGAGAGTAGCGGATAATGTAGTCGCAAAATAATGGGGAAGCAAAGTGCATGGAGAGACGATCAAAAAAGACTGCCGTTGATCTGAGAGAGTAGGTGCCGAAATCACAGCCCCACCCGAAGTAGTGCTGTGAGGCGGTCCCGGGGAGAAGAGAGTATGGAGAGTAAGGAAGAAGGTTTTTGTTGGTAGGTCATTAAAGAATGGAATCCAACACTACCTTGGTCCAGGAGAACCGGAAGTATATAAAGATTTCCTCACCCTTATAAAAAAAAGGTGCGCCTTACTACACCTAAGTGCACCTTACTACACCTAAGTGCACCTTACTACACCTAAGTGCACCGTAGTACACCTTGGTGCATCTTAATACACCTTGGTGCACCTTAGTACACCTTGGTGCAACTAAGTACACCTTGGTGCACCTCAGTACACATTGGTGCACCTCAGTACACATTGGTGCACCTCAGTACACCTTGGAGCACCTCAGTACATCTTGGTACACCTCAGTACACCTTGGTGCACCTCAGTACACCTTGGTGCACCTCAGTACACCTTGGTGCACCTCAGTACACCTTGGTGCACCTTAGTACACCTTGGTGCACCTTAGTACACCTAGATGCACCTTAGTATATGTCGTATCTTTGGTGTACACTTGTTTGACCTTGCTGCGCCATAGTACACCATTTGCACCTTGGATGATATTATGTAAATTGAGGATTTACGTAACTAAGGTACAAAAATTGTGAGGCGAGTCGATTTAAACTTTTTTTGTCCATTATGTTGTCCTTTTAACATGTCAGAAAAGTCTGCGTCTATACAACGGATCTCTATTTCCATTAACAGGGAAACTAAAGTTTTTCTGTAAAGCCAATACACCCGTGTAATAGACAAATGGAAGTGGGAAATCGATTTGCAAAGACTGAGAAGTATTTTACACTTCAGTAAAAAGTAGTTTGCATATTATTGAAAAATCTGTTTCGAATATTTTGGTTTAAAATAAAATAGGAGATAAAAAGTCCTTTATACGTTGGTGAGGCTAGAATCAATCTTTGAACCAACAGAAAGGAAGAAGAAAATAAATAATTAAATTTTTCCTTTAAAAAGAGCTTCACACAAACTTTTTCTATTTAAAATTCTTGACTTTTCTTCCAGTTTTTTTTTATTATTATTTTTCATTCGACTCAAACCCTGCATCAAAATTGCAGATCCGATTCAAATAGCCTGTTCTGTGATACCACCCCATTTTCAGGCATGTAATGCGCTCCTGGGCATTGAGCAGCAAAATAATTTTTCAGCAAAACTTATTTACTTATTTTTTTTTTCTCTGCTTTTAAATACAGTGCAGATTCACTGAATTTGCTTTCTTAATTTTAAATGAGGAATTTTCGAGCATACATTTTGCTACATGTGCATTGTTAACATTATAGACAATGTTTAAGGATACAAATAAACCGACATAAACACAGTACGACATCCCATAGTTCATATGGTAAAAGAAATTGTTACTATACGGGTGGCTGGTTGATGCCGTTTTATGTTTTGAACATATATTACATTATGTAGGAATAATTGTATGGAGTGTTTTCTATACATGTTCGAGATTAGGGTTGCTCAATATCGAGTGGGAAAATCAAGCTCCCACGGAAGATTTTAACAAATTAGCGACATAACATTTACGCTATTAGTGTTTATGGCCCACTAGAGGATTAGACGTATCTGTGAAGGATTTCGATTCATATTCTAAATTAAGAGCATGTGAACTGTCAAATTTGCGATGTTTTTTAGTGCAGAATCCTGCATAAATAACAAATTATTCAAAATTATAGCTCTTGTACTGTGAGACGATGACTCTTACACTAATAGTACATGAATCGGAATTCAAAAAGTTCGAGTATGAAAGATCTAAAAAATCATCGCATTCCAAGTTCATTTGCGATGTTATTTCACAGCAAATTTGTACCTAAATACTTAAACTTTTGGAATTCTGATTCCTTTATATTAGCGTAAGAGTCATCCCCTCAAAGTATATGAGCTATAATTTTGAACTAACTGTTATTTGCGCAGCATTCCTTTCTCAAAAAACATCGCGAATTTGACAGCTCTCATTTTTACAATGTGCTTTTTACTCCTCAGTTCGTAAGTAAGGATCATTAGACTTATAGGCTGATTGAGGATGTCACGCAAGAGACATGTAAGTGTGACAGTCCGTACATTAAACGCTGTCGTAGTGACGACATACAAAATGTCTGCATCACACAAAGAGCCGCTGACTCATAATTTTGCTTGACAATGAAAGTGTTATGAGGGAAAAGGTCTTTGAACGACTTCAAATTCTATTTAACTTAACAAAATGTTTCTGTTCGAATCAATGAGAAATGTATACGCAAGGTGAATGCGTTTAGTGAGTTCCAGAGTCAAGAGTCGCCAATTTTCAGTCATCGTTTTAGGTCGGCTGAATAATAGTATTTTATACTACAAGAACTGTAAAGGGTATTTTATGTTCGAGGTAAGGTAAATGGTTCAAGACGTAATCAGCCAGCCGGCTTGTCCTGGATGCTGCTGTTTTTTTTTACCACGTAGCTGATCTTACCGCCGACAATTTTTTTTGTAGGTCAACATTGGTGAGATCGTTTTTTGAGCTAGTCTCACAAAACGTAGCTGTTTTTCCATTTTTTGACAGCAGAGAAAATTCCACTAATGTGTGTCTTGTAATTTGAAGTCAAGCCAGTCTATTGCGCATACTTCACATTTCCTGATCATTTAGACATAGTGGAGGCTCAACAAATGTTCTTATAACAAACACTAACGTCAAGCTACGTCAGAACCAGGGCCTATTTTTGGAAAATCGTATTTCCAAATTTTCCAAATAATTTCCAAGTTATTATTCGGAAAATTTGGGAAATTTTAGAAAATTTTGGAAAATTTGGGAAATTTTGGAAAATTTGGGAAATTTTGGAAAATTTGGGATATTTGGGAAAATTTGGGAAATTTTGGAAAAAATTTTGAAAATTTGAGAAATTTTGGAAAATTTAGGAAAATTTGGGAAAATTTGGAAAATTTTGGAAATTATTTGGAAAATTTGGAAATTCGGTCAGAACCCTTACAGAGTCTGGTCACCTCTTAAAGTTTCTCTTTATAAGCTCAATTGAATCAGCTGAGTCGAACATATCGAATATCGAGAGAGTTCTTTGATATTGTTTGGGCAACCCTAGCGAAGATGCATGGATCTCATAGTTCACCATGCATACGATATGGTGGTGAAATGTTCCTGTGTTGAAAACCGCCCCAGGAGTCTTTAAAAACTGTATAATGCTAAAGTGGTTGGTATTTTATGCGAACTGCATACTGAAGGTTTTTCAAAGTTTATGAAATGCAAGAGCAATGTGTATGGCCTGATGCATTATATATGTTGTCTATAGATGCGCATTTGTAAGCTTCGTAAAAATAAATAGAAATAGTGGAAAAACGAAATTTAATTATCTCTTCCCATCATATATCATGTATAGAAACCCAAGTATTTTGTGTTAAATGTTTGTGCGGGTAAATAAAAATGCAAATGCCGTTTTCGGAATGCTGTGGAGCAAACGTCTTATTCAAGTATTTGATGAAATAACGGAACTATGGGTAAGAAAGAAAGAAATGTCAAGAACCATTTTGCTGATACTTGGGGTTTGTGATAAGTCATAATTACAGTAATTTGTGGAACTTTGTGCAATGATGATGCATGCTCTTTCGGTTGGATTTAAATGAATAAAAATGATTCAGAAGTGCTAACAAATGAATTTATTTACTTTTTTAATGATGATATTTACTCAAGAACGTGACCTGTGATAAGAACTCATTTTCGTTCATTCACTTGGGTTTTGAAACGTAGAAATATATCCTTAGTATTTACTCAAATCGACAAAATTGTCTTCTTTGTTTTTATCAAAAATTGCGATATGCATTACATTTTGTTTCGTCCGGCTTTTTAGACCGATACGAAGTACATGTCTTGTGCCTTGTCACAAGTCGAATGTGGATCCGATAGTCGGTGGTTTTTCTTTTGGGGTCTAAATAAAGGAATCGGGTCAAACTGCTTTGGGTGTCCGGACATTCGGGAATGGATGGCAATGAGAAAGCTGATGAGCTGGCTAGGACCGGCTCGACGGCTATCACATTCGGACCGGAACTACACATCCCTGTCCCGGACTCACTTTATACGAAAGTGATAAAGGATTGGGTGAAGGCGGAACACGGTAAGAGCCGGACAGCGTACGACGAAGGAGTGCACACCAAGTGCTTCCTCCCCACTCCGCACGAGAGATGGACAAAAGACCTCCTGACGATGAGCCAGGGCCGAGTGAGGAGGATCGTGAGAGCGGTGACCGGTCATTGCGGACTCAACAAGCACCTAACGAAAATGAAGATTCTAAGTGACCCGGAGTGCTCCCGTGGCTTGCAAGAGGAAACGGGTTTTCACCTTATATGGGCAATTCCACGGACCATTTCGCATGAAATTCTCAGTAGTTACAAAATGATAGTCATAGAAAAATAACTAACCTCTAGTTGAAGGATCAATCCTTCTGATGCACCATTTTCTATGAATATCTTTTCGTAACTACTGAGCATTTCGAGCGTTGGAACGGAGTTTTCGTGGAATGGCCCATATGTGAATTCCCCAAGTTCCTTCAGCTGAGACACAGTACAATTGGCGACTATGTCGTCCACACTTCGCGAGGCGGGGGTCAAAATCCCCCAGTGTATTATCGTCCAAGACGATAATATTGTCTACTGATACAATATTATCGTCCATGAGACAATATTATCGTCCATGAGACAATAATATCGTCTACTGATGCAATAATATCGTCCATGAGACAATAATATCGTCTAGTGATACAATAATGAATAATATTTTTATTCTCTACTATTTTCTAGCCGAGTACATATGAGTATATCACATAATATACACATAAATATAAATATATGAAAAATAAAATTTTAAAATACAAAATAAACAGCTCAATTGAGAAAAGGTAGAATCACAAAATAGATGACAAAATAAGTAAAAATTAAATCACAGAGACGAAGGGAGAGAATACAAACATGAAAAGGAAAAAAAAATCTCACCAAAGTGGTGTGGTCTAATCGAAAATCTCAACCACCTAGGGTGGATCGTTAAACAAAAACAATTAAATTGAAATCTATCAACAAAATGTGTCAATTGAAGGGTTTAACAAGAGGCAAATCAACCAAACACTGAATCGTCGAGTTCTAGGACACTTTGGCGAAATATTCTTGTCGGTAGCGTTGGATCGTCCATGAGACATAATATCATCTACTGATACAATAATATCGTCTATGATACAATAATATCGTCTAGTAATACAATATTATCGTCTCATGGACAATAATACACTGGGGGATTTTGAACATCCCCGTTGGAATGTGTTTTATTCGTTTTATTATTATATTGATAAACATTCAGAATACATCAAAACACCCAAAGTTTCGTGAAGCAGTGCAAAATTTATCGAGTTTGTGGCAATCGCAGTCGGAAAGAGGAAACATAACCTCAACATGGAATACACCATTTGTCTATCCAAAAACTTTCTCCGAATTCTTTCTGTGATGGATGATGTTAGCCAGCGGCGCCGAGTATAGGGGGTAGGGGGGGCAAGTGCCCCCCATGAAATGATCCATGGGGGGCAACGGGTTTGCAGGGTTAGCAATCCATTTTACATTTGACGTTTTTTCAAGGACCAACAAATTTTTTTTTAATATTTTGGAATACCTAGCTCAATTTTCTATCGATGAAGCGTTATTCCAAACTTCTAGCCCATACATTGTTGAAGTCACTTCTTCATGTATATGTTACGTGGGTGCACCAAGGTTCAGCACCTAGGCCGCATTTGGGCCTGTTTTGCTTAACCACTACAAGTAGCACATATCTGTAGAGTTTTCAACGAAACCGGCCTGAATTTCTCATGAGAATGTCTCAGAATTGCACACTAGTGGCCAGAACAAACTCGTTTTTCGAAAGTTTCCAATAATTTAAAAAAAAAACTCGTTTCACAAATTGAGAGATTCAGAGGTACCTTAGGCAGTGGCGCCGGATTATCAAAAGCAATAACGCGACATTTTTATGAACTAAAAAGGATTTTATTATATCAATTGAAGTATTTTAGGTAGACTTTCTGTAGGGTTTCAAGAACAAAAGTCGTATCCTTCACCTTCAAAAATCATTCTGAACTCTAAAAAGCACCCAATTTTTTACAAAATTTAGCAACATTTAACGAAAACACATAAATTTCGGCATATTTTTCAGCATAAAAAAAATTTTGTTGTGGTCTGGGCACTGGGACTAGGGATGACTCATATCTCTAGAACTATGAAAGATAGAAAGTGGCTTCCAAAGGCAAAGTTGTATCATCATCATCATCATCACACTTTATAGACCGTTTGTACCTTCCGATGTGAGGTCTTTACTCTTTTAGCAAAGTTGTAGAGAATAAAATTTTAGAGAAGACGTGTTTCAGGGTTTTAGAGAAAGATGGCCTAATCCTGAGATATGACCACTTTTAGAGTTGGTAGAAATGACACATATCTCTAGACCTATAGCAGTTAGAAAGTCTCTTCCAAAGGCAAAGTTGTAGAGAATAACATTTTAAAGAAAATGTGCTTCAAGGCTTCAGCGAAAAGTGGTACAATCCTGCGATATGACCACTTCTAGAATTTGGAGATATGACTCATATCTCTAGAACTATGGCACTTAGAAAGTTGTTTCCAAAGGGAAAATTGTAAAAGTAAAATTTTAGAGAACACGTGTTTCGGGGTTTTAGGGAAAACTTACCAAACTCCGGGATAGGGCTTCTTCTAGAATTGGGAGTGAAGACGCATTTCTATAAAAGTACGGCATTTAGCAATTTGATTTTCGAGGCAAAGTCGGTGAGACTTTGAAAGAAAAGATTCGCGGTGATTGTTTTGTTTAATTTTGTCGCTGATTTGTTTTTCTTTCGGCGAAATTCGATTAAAATCTTCGCTGATTTTCTCCAAGGTCATTTTCCTTATGACATGACGGTGCAAAGTCGACGTGATAACAAAGCGACCTAGATTCAAAACGCTTAGAGTCTTAACAAAATTATCAGTGGAATTTCTATGTTTTTAAGCCATTTGAGATAAACCTTTGATTTAAAAGCAAGAATAGCACAATTAGAAGACTACATACCATGAATTCTGCGTTTTTGGCATGAGTCGCGCTAGGAATCAAATCTTTTCCCATCGCGCATCGGAAGCGGGCAAAATCGCACACTGTATTTTCGTCACATGACGATAATATCATACCACCGGGCGATAATATCGTGCCTGGAACGATATTGTCATACCACCGGGCGATAATATCGTTCCAGTTACGATATTATCATACCACTGGGTGATAATATCGTGCCAGGAACGATATTATCATACCGCTGGGCGATAATATCGTTCCAGGAATGATATTATCATGCCACTGCAGTGCACTGGGCGATAATATCGTTCCAGGAACGATATTATCATCACTGGGACGATATTATCGTTCCGGCGAAAATGTAGTGGGCGATTTTTCCTTGTTATGTCCCCGCGCATCTCAGGTGTGAACTTAGGCGAAATGAGAAGCAAATATTTATCACACACTTCCTAAGAATTTAAGCTTCATCCCATAATGAGTGTTTTTATCGCTTAATTTCTTAACTTAGCCTTTCGTCACATTAGAGAGACATTGAGAAAAATTTTGCTATTATTCCGAACGTTGTTTACTAAAAATGAAATCAATTTAAGACTTTCCCTTACAATCTTCTACGTCATTTATTATTCCGCTTAATATGATACCTCCGAGATTATCTATATGTCGGCCTTTGAGATAAAGAATCATCCAATGTACCATGTTTTTCGTATTAAAACAACATTAACCACGAGTGTTCCATTTTTTCGATATTTAGTTTTGTGTTCAATTTGTTCTATTTTCTGTTTATCTTTAGATTTACTCACAACCAACATAGTCTAGCTCCCAACTTAAGCTATGAGAAGCATAATACGTTGTAAAAAAGCTGCAATCAATCAGCTAAGCTTAACGGCTTTACGGCCTAACTAAAGTTTATGTACACCAAATATACATCTCTTGACTATCTATTTCCTAAATGCCAAAACAAAGCGAAAAAAATACATTGAGAACAATAGACATAAATAAATACAAAAATCCGTCCGAGGATCCGAGTGATACAACTATGGCATTCTTTTTCTGTAGTATAAGCATTTATTACATGCATGACAGATATATAATTAATCACAGCGAACACATTTCTTTGAGCATTTTCCTATAACTATTGAAAGAAAGGAAAAGTTACATTCAACGACTGTTCGGCAAACATAAAAAGAGAAAATGCCATTCAGTTTGTTTGAGAATGAAAAACCAACATAAAATGCGGTCAAAAACCAATTTGTTTGTGATCCGATCAGAAAAATAAACATTGAGAAGCACCAGCCACGTCTAATGTAAAGTATGAAAATAAGTTTACATTAAAAATGTCTGCGGTTTCTGTTCCGACTCTTCTATCAACAGCATGCAAATTATTAGCAAGCAGAGATTATTTACGATTGGTCATTGAACACCCTGCACACTCACTCTCAATAAGTGAATTTATCTCGTACAACTGGAAGTTTGTTTGAACCTAAATTGAGGGTTCATTTAATTTATTAGTAGTAACTGGTGAAAGCTAACCACCCACCTTTGCCATCGAAAAATTACTAAAGGGAAATGGTAAATGCTTTTGATTTATACGATAAGTTACTTTAGTCGCACATCTACTTCATTTCCCAAATTATCTCATCGTTAATTAACAACCCGATGGAAAAGGTCAATAGGCACAAAGTCACATCCTAATATTATTCTGAGAAAAAAAAATTGTTTGACGACTTGAAAGGACTATAAGATTTCATCATTAAAAACATCATGTGAGTTCCAAAGAAACATAATGTTGCACATTTTAATTACGTAATATGTCAGTAACTCTACATTGCTATCTGAGGGATAGTTAATGATCGTTCTTCTTGTCGCTTGCTCTCTGTAGTCAGTTAAACAGCGTTTTTATGCAAATGATTAGGATGTGCTTGGCCTTTGTTTCATCATTAATGAAGCTGAAGAAGCCGTGAACTAATGAGTTGAGGCTCTAATAAAGTACATGAAGTAATACTTTCGGAGAGCTTCGAAAAAATTCCACAAAATTTGCCTAGGAAAGCTTTACTGATATTTCCGCCAATCAGACTTCATTTCAAGGCAATAAATCAACCTTTAGTTTAGTTAATTTAGAAAAACACTTTCTAGCTTTCTGACTAATGTTCACCACAAACTCAAAAGAATCGGGTGCCGAACGATGAAGCTCTCTAAAAGGGATGCTATTCGATATCTCGTATCCATATGTGAGTAAAAGTGTTCGAGGACTTCAGACCGGGGAACTTTTTTTTTATCGTATTGTAAAATACGATAGTTTGTTGCACGAGGATCTCCCAATTTGACAGCTAGGACACAATATGATTATTATGCTCCCGAGAACAATAATAGTATATTACAACACAAGTGCTATAATCGCATGATTATAGTCGAGGTGGAGTGAGGCTTCAGCCCGAGGTCTATTCACGTACCGAGACTATCATCGAGCGATTTAGCTCTTGTGTTATACGATAGTTTATTACCGGCGCCTATAATAAGCCAATTTTGCACGACCAACCTCATTCACTAATTCATCAAACGAATTTTTTCGAAAATGTGCCACTTTTCTTAATTGTTTTGATCTATGGCAGCACATTCATCTATATTGAGTCAAAATTCCTTTTGTTATCTTTTCCTTCAGCTCTAGCCAAAAATTGCATCATTTTGCTGTTTGTTTAATTCGACTCGACTATAATATCGCCGATTATGGTCGTTGTCGACTGTAATAGCGCTGATCATGGTCGTAGTCGACCACAATTGATTGTAGTCGAGCGGATCATAATATGATCCTGTGTCGAAGTATGGAACTCGACTATAATCGGCATATTATAGACCTATTTTCAGCGATATTGAGCGCTATAATAGACTTAAAATTGGCGCCAAGGTAATAAAAACTTTTATATATCTCTCTACTGTAATGTCCACTTTACAGTAGAGCAAGTGAGCTTTCAGCCGCTCAATATACAAAACTATTTATGCTACACAAAATGTAAAATGATATCTCGCTTCTCGATGTCGTAAACTAGGTCCTCGACTTCGTCTCGAACCATTTACTCCACCTCGAACCGAGATATCATTTTACAGTTCTAGTGGCATAAAATGCTATTATGCCACACGAAATATAAAATGGTATCTCAGTTCTCGGTGTCGTAAATTAGGTTCTCGACTTCGTCCCGAACCATTTACTCCACCTCGAACCGAAAAACCATTCTAGTTCTAGTAGCATAAAATACTATCATATCATCTGGACAGATAATTAGCCGTTTCATACAAACTGGGAGGTATATAATAGACATATTATGGTCGACTCGATTATAATTTTCATTATAGTCCGATTATGATTTCAAAATCGACTATAAATTTGATTGTAGTAACGACTATAATATCATAACGTCGAATCTAAATGAAAATTTAAAAAAAGCCACGAGTCGAAAGGCTAACGATCGTATTAACCAAGGGGTAAATAGCCTACTTATAGGTTCCGGTACGTGAATATTCCTCCGGGCAGAACATTCACTTTACCTTTACTATAATCGTGCCATTATGTAATGTCCGTCCTTCTCCACTTTTTTTCCAAACGGCTCAACCCATGAAACCATGAACCCTGAAAGATACATGCCTCCCATAATTCATGTTCGAAGATAAGCAAAATCGATCAAGTGGTTCCGGAGATATGGTCGAGGAAGTGACCAAAACCATGGTTTTTCGAGGGTCGGTGAAGCCTTTTCGCAAATATGTCAGCAAGTATAGCACGGAAATTGCTCATGTTGGTGTCAAATGAAGGGATTTGATGTCAGAAAATTGGGAAAAATTTTTTGTGAGAATCGGGTTAGTGGTCGGGGCACCGGGACCAATGGAATCGACGAAATTGAGTTTCTTGGTCATATACGAAAACAGTTTTTCGTGTTTATTTCTTTAACTATGCAATATGGAGATTCACTGTCAAAGGCAAAGTTGTAGAGAATTAAATTTTAGGGTACCCGTGTTTCAGGGTTTTGGGTAAAAATGCTTCAATCCTGGGATATGACCACTTCTGGAATTGGGAGGGATAATCCATATCTCTAGAACTATAATAGTTAAAAAGTTGCTTCCAAAGGCAAAGTTGTAGAAAAAAAAAGTTTAGAGAACACGTGTCTCAGGGTTTTGGTTGAAAACTTGAAAAGAAAAGCAGACGTAATTTATGGACAGTCCCTAAATCACACGTGAAGATGTTATACAAGGAAGAACTCAAGACACTACCTTGTGGTACACCACCCAGAGACATACGACTTGTGGTCGTTTCTTGATACATGAAAGGATATTTTCAGTAAAAAAGATTGAATACAACGGAAATATAAGAGTAAATATTTTGTGCCAAACACTCTCGAGCGCCTTTTCTTTATCAAAAGGAATCATACAAGTCATACAAGTACTTCGAAAGTGTATTAAGAATAAGTAGTTGAGGGAACTCTCGAATATCTGTTGTAATGATAAGGCCATGACCTAGCCAGTGAAGATGACGTAAGTAAGGTTATAGCACTAAACACAGAAATCGATGTTCCCGTGAGTCTGGCAAATAGTAGGATGCAACAGCGAGCTTGCGAAAACCTGAGCAAATGTGAACAAGCGAAGGATTTTTTAAGAGACTGGAACAAACAGACTACGAACGAAATACTTTCTGCACTTTCATAAGACATCCATGAGAAAGATGGTGGAAATGCTACGGGACACAACACCTTGAACAACATCAGATGCAGTAGTTAACGGAAACAGCAAAAAGAAAAGCACTTCCTATGTCTCTGTCTCGCTTTACAGAGATTGAGAACAAGCTGTCTAAAAGCGATTTTTATACTTGGAGAAGTCCGGGAAGTATTCATGGCTAAGGTATTTCACTTATCTCAAATCTCAGGCGATCACTCTAAGAAAATTTAGTTTGCCCTCACATTAAGCGTTGATTCCTCTTAAAATGTGGATGATGAATAACAACCGTCCCAACTATAATTATGTAGCCATCCTGTTGATGTAAAATTTCGTATCACTCACATGTAACATAATGTACCTGTGAGAGCCAAAGCATCATAGTTGCAAACTTTTTTCTTTGAATCAAAGCGTCGTTTTTTGCCTCATTATGAACTCTCATAATGAAACGCAATAAATTTTCATAACTCGCCTTGGATCCATTTAGTAAAGCATTATTTCATGTACTGGAGTTATGATGTTCACTGCTGGTATATGAGTCGACTCATCCATAAAAGTCATAGAAGTTTTTGCACTCATTAACTACATTATTATGACTAATGTCTTCAATACTTCTAAATTCAAATACAAATGCGTCGTAAATATCAGGAAAAATATTATTTTTCAACATAGTCAAATATAAACTAAATGTGTAGTACTTACACTGCGTGCACAAGTACACAGTGCGTGTATTGGAATATCTTTCAGTTTATTTTACTGTAGTAGGCGGTAATATCTTGGTGCAAAATAGAGGCGTGCGGGTTGACACTTTTTTCCAAGTGGGAACCCAAATTAAAAATTCAAACCCGAACCAAGCCCGAAACCCTGACCCGAGCCCGAAATTTTTGAAATGTTTTTTAAACTCAATTTCGAGAAAATATTTGGACGAATTTATTTTTTCGGGTCGGGTCGGGTTTTGTTAGTTGAAGTTTAAAAACCCGGCCCGACCCGACAAATTGATCCGGGCTCGTGTCGGGTTTTTAGTCGAGTTTCGGGCGGCCCGCTCACCTCTAGTGTAAAAGTGAAATGACATTTCTTTCACCGAATTATTTCTTCCTTGTCTGTCGATTTACCTAGGCACTTACACCGTCTACAGTAAAAGAGAGTTCTGCTAAATTTTTCTGTAGCATCATATGGGGCTACTGAATCTTCCTACTAGAAAAATGTTGAGAAGAGTTGCACCTAATCAGCTCTCAAAGTAAATGTCACTGAAACAAATTATTTGAGTTGCGCCAACTTAAAATCGATTGCCAGCCGAGTGCGGCCGAATGTTCCATTTTAAGTCGGAGCAACTCAAATAATTTATTCCAGTGACATTTACGAGTAAAATTGTCTTTGAGAGCCTATTACGTACAACTCTCCTCTACATTTATGTTGAACATTGGACAAGTGTAGTATGTAAGTCCTAAGGCTAGAGATTGTTTTGAAGACCGAAGCGGCGAAACTTTAGCGAACGGCTCTAGCTCCATATAGTGTTGTGAGGCAAAGTGCATGTCCCTAGAGAAAGTCAATGCGTTCTGCACAAAGCTAAATGCTCATTGAGGAGGCCGTACTCCATTAGAATGTCTGTCATTTTTATGATATTTCTTGAGAGCACGTCGCAAAAATTTGAACTGTGAGATTTGCGGTGTTTTTTTTAGAGCAGAATCCTGCGTAAATAACAAATTATTTACAATTATAGCTCATGTAATGTGAGATGATGGCTCTTACTAAAATATAATATGAATCAGAACTCGAAAAGTTTAAGTACAAAGCTCTAAAAAAACATCGCAAACGAACTTGGAATGCGATGTTTTTTCAGAGCAACTGCCAACCTTAATACTCAAACTTTATGAATTCTGACTCATCTATCAGTCATCCTCTCACAGTACATGAGCTATAATTTCGAATAATTTGTTATGTACGCTGGATTCTGTTCTAAAAAAACATCGCAAATTCACACAGTTCACATTTTTGCGACGTGCTCTTAAGTAACGTTACATTGAAGAAAGTGGTTGGGGCTTTGAGTCTAGCGTCTGGACCTATAAGCTATTTGCTATGAGCGGTTATTAATGTGCAGAAAGTTGGATGTTCCTTCCACACACTTTGCGGGCTGCTCTGTCTAACTCCATCAATATATTTTTCGAATCAAACGGACGGCCTCATTTTTATCAAATCGTTTCATTCCACAACTACGTATAGCTATCGTTCACTTGTCATCCTATTGTAAAGTTGATTACAATTTTCTTTTATTGGAACCGAACCAATTTCCTATTTGATCGTTTCAATATCTTGATTCCATAACTTTTTTTCGTTTTTATTTGCTAAAGAGCACACGTCATTTGTGGTATCCACAATGGGATTTCTTATTGCAGATAATCCGTGACCATGTCTTGTTTACTTTGCCTCGGTTTAATTGTCTTTAGACTGATTTAGACCCGTTGGCAATATAAATACCAATTTTATTAGTTTGAAACGTTAGATAAAACATTAGAAAACAAACAGCAAAACAATTAAATGGTCGCAAATATGTTGACAGATTGTAATGTCCTTTCTATATAGAATCGTTGCAAATAAAACTATATGCTTCAGACGTACATTGATTGTGTGTAATGAAGAAGTGAAAAAGAGAAAATCAACAAAATGGTCTGGTAGAAAAAAAACTTTTTTCATGCGATGCGTGTCCAATAGGAACTATAATCAACGATATCGGTTTGGGATGGGAACTTTCAAATTGGTATCTACGGAAGGGGATTTTTTTTGAAGAATTGAGTAATCGAACTTTTTGCCTGATTTCTGTATTGTTTGGTAGGTAATTTTTGGTTGAAATCCCATTTTCCGAACCAACAGCAACCACAAATCGAAAATCGAATTGAGTCATGCCAAATGCTCCATTAAGAAGTATTCGTGTTCAGAGGCGTTGATTGTATTTTAGTTGTTGAGGACATGCGTGGGGTAAAAAACGTTCAGCACAGAAACCGCATTTGATATGATGCAAGTTGATCATATAAAATGCTTTCCATTGGTTCGGGCGTACTTTAAGAGCACGTCGCAAAAATTTGAACTGTCAAATTTGCGATGTTTTATAGAACAGAATCCTGCGTAAATAACAAATTATTCAAAAATATAGCTCATGTACTGTGAGATGATGACTCTTATACAAATATGAGTCTTTGCGATGTTTTCTCAGATCAAATTTTGACATAAGACTCAATAATTATATATTCTGATTCAGGGGATGTGTCATGCAAACAGTAGTTGTTTTGGAATTTAAAATTGATGATCACTGCCTTAGAAATATGCAATGAAAAAACATCGCAAAACATAGAACTGTCAAAATATCTGACATGCTCTTAAGTGCAGTCAGCAGATCGATTCTTAATCTGAATTGTGTCAGTAGACTATAATATTTTTATTTGAAATATTTTTTAACATCTTGTAACAGGTAATTGCCCGTTGCTACCCTTCATTTCAACGAATTATAACTGTTACACGAATAATAGAAGAATCAGAATTCAAAAAGTTTGAGTATGAAGATAGAAAATTGCACTGAAAAATCATCGCATCCCAAGTTTGTTTGCGATGTTATTTCAGAGCAAATTTGTGCCTTCATACTTAAGCTTTTTGAATTCGGATTCGTCTATTATTACTGTAAGAGTCGTCCTCTCACAGTCCATGAGCTATGATTTACACAAATTTTTGTTCTAAAAAAACATAGCAAATTTGACAGTTCACATTTTTGCGACGTGCTCTTAAAAGAGATTATGGAGCAGTTTCAAGGTTGCATGCTTATTCAACAAGAGACTTTTAACTTGCGCATTCCATTTGATTTCAAGAACTAGATGTTACCAGGAGAATCCCTCAAGAGTACGTCTTGAAAATGTGAGACTATTAAATTTGCGATATTCTATCAAAATATTATCTGCGATAACAGCGGATTACTTGGAATTATGGTGATTGAAAATGGTATTCAGGCAAACGAAGAATACGCAGAATGTGGAATTCTTGAGCTAAAAGTTCTAAAGCTGCTACGAAAGAACATCGCATTCAGAATTAGTTTGCGATGTTTTTTCAAAGCAATTGTAGACTTTCGGACTCCATGGCATTGGTTCCATGCTGGATTATAACTCATCGAATATTTGTGTGAATGTAATTCTACTACAGTAGATGGATTACATTATGAGTAAGTATGCGATGTTTTGAAGCACGGGCTCTTAATCCTTTATGGGCATTATTGAATTTCTTCTAGAAATCATTAATTTGAAAGTAGTTTAGACAAAAAGGCCAATGACGCATGTGGGAAATTTCAAATTTCAAAGTCAATTCATTTAATGATTCAAGAAAATCTATTATCACTATATACATGCAGATCTTATCGTGTGTCTGGCATGATGAAAATTATCTAGAAAAATTCCCCAATGGACTTCTCCAAAAGGTTCACGAAATTTCTCCAGCCTTTAATATAAAAATCGGATTTGAATTTACATCTGAATTACATAAAATGCGTTCGAAGAATTCACAAAACCACTTAAAGCTCCACAAATGATATTGCTCATGGTTTCTACATTCATACTGTTTGCAACGGACTTTTACAGCCGGGAGAAATTTGTTGTTTCGTTGGTTGGTGGATTATAATTTGTTCTGCCAAACGAAATAGATGGGGCCATGAACATGAATGTGAATAATGAAACAAACCACGAACAGTAAGAAGAAGTAAGGGATGGGATTTTTTAGTTATTATCGATAATATCGAAGGAGAATTATCGATAAATGATTCCCATATTATATTTCGATATTGAATTCTCGATAATGTTAGGAGCACCAGTAAAAATCTGAACTGTCAAATTTGCGATGTTTTTTTAGAACGAAATCCTGCGAAAATAAAAAATATTCAAAATTATAGCTAATGTACTGTGAGACGATGATTCTTACTTAAATATTAGATGAATCAGAATTCAAAAAGTTTGAGTATGAAGGTCGCAAGTTGATTAGAAAAATTATCGCATCCCAAGTTTATTTGCGATGTTATTTCATAGCAAATTTTTACCTTCATACTTAAGACCAGGTGGCAAAAATGCGAACTGTCAAATTTGCGAAATTTTTTAGAAGAGAATCCTGCGTAAATAACAAATTCTTCAAAATTATGGCTCATGTACCGTGAGAGGATGACTCTTACACGAATAATTGAGTCAGAATTCAAAAAGTTTAAGTATAAAGGTACAAATTTGCTGTGAAATAACATCGCAACCTAGCTTGGAATGCGATGATTTTTCAAAGCTACTTTCGACCTTCATACTCAAACTTTTTGAATTCTGATTCATCTATTATTTGTGTAACAGTCATCCTCTCACAGTACAAGAGATATAATTTTGATTAATTAGTTATTTACGCAGGATTCTGTTTTAAAAAAACATCGCAAATTTGACAGTTCATATTTTGGCAATGTGCTCTTAAGGTTTTTCAATTCTGATTTTAACAATTATTTGTGTAATACTCATCCCCTCACAGTGCATGAGCTATAATTTTGATAATTTATTTACTCTGGATTCTGTTCTAAAAAAAACATCGCTATTTGAAAGTTAGATAATTATTGAGTAAATTATCAATTTACCGATAAAATAATTATTGATAATTTGACATTTAAAAATTTCATGAAAATTCTACCAATATACGTTGAAATTTATGAATAGCATGGT
>CM055404.1:144411321-144435044 GCA_029228625.1 Pseudolycoriella hygida
ATCGGTTGAGCCGTTTGGAAAAAAAAAAGTGGAGACGGACAGACGGATGGACGGACGGACGGACAGACGGACGGACAGACGGACATTTTTTTTATTGCTGATTCGTCATCTCTAGAAGATAATAGATGCATCCCCCCACCTCCCACCTCGATCTACCCCATGTTACAATAAAATTGTTTGTAGTAAACGTATAGGACCTTTGTACTTCGTACGGGTCCAAAAACTCATATTTGGACGCTCGTTCATAATGGACGTCCACTTTCGCATTTTTTTCAACCTACCTACCTCTACCTACCCTTCACAATTTGTCCGCTAGCCATGAAGGACGTCCACAGGACGGCCCATGTAATCTTGTCTTTTGGTCACACCATGTTCTCTTTTCACCAAAACTATCTACCTATCCTAAAATAGGACTGCTTTTTTCAGTGTTTCATTCAAGCTGGAGGCTGAACTAACGGGTTATTCTCTATGAATTATCATAACAGAACTGGATTCGATCGACACATCAAGCCATAAAATAGTTTAATTTACAGAAAATGTAATATTGATTAACGTTTTAGGTTAAATTTAAGGAATTTTCGATCATTTGTGGAGTGATAATATTGTACTGTAAAAACCGGTAAAAAAAATTATTTATCGGTAATCGGTAATCGTCATAACCGGTTTTTTACCGGTTGTATTCCTTACGTCAAAGTATACTAAATTTCATGACCGAGGTTACATATATTGCTTATTATAATGTGAATTTCGACATGCAATTTGTATACTTTGACACAAGCTGACGCCGCGCCGCACTAAGAGCGTGATTTCCGACTCAAATATCTGTACACAGAGTCCATCGTGCATGATATACTTCAAGTATATTATTTTTATGTGTACGGGTTTCCGTGGAAACTAAAAACCACAACTACCCAAATTTAGAAGCTTAGGGACGTCTGAGAACGATACTTTCATACTACAAGTTGAAGAAAAATCATATGCAAAATTTGTATGATGGAAAGCCGCTAAGTAACCTTTCACTAAAAGCAATACTTAGGATAATTCTGCTCAATCTCTTCATAACGGTTCGGAGCAAGGCCTAATATTTGAGAATTGATTCGCTAAAATTCCCAAAATATTTGAGAATTTTAGTAAATTAATTCCCTAATATTAGGCCCTGGTTCGGAGACGAACAAACGTTCGAAAGAATGTTACAATATTGAAACCAGTGTAGCTCTTTCAATCGTCTTCTCGTTATAATCCCATTTTTGTATTGAATATATTGAAACAGTAACAACATGGTAAAGAAATGACGAAGAGACGATTTTGCGTTACATGAACCAATGCCAAAGACTGATACATCTTTTTTAAATTAAATTCACATACGAAAGCCTTTAAATTGTAGGGATTACATAAAATTATAACTTAATGCCATTTCCTCCACACTTACAAGTTAATCTGAGTAACTTCTCGCGCCTTTCCTACTTCAGAAAATAAAACAACGGAAAATTCAAATTTTACTTCCGCTTTTCAAGTCATTATTTCTCCTCTACGCCTCCGGTTCTCTACCATCGTTGTGGATACAATTCGTTCTATAAACACAAACATTTTCGAATATCGCGCAGTGAGTGGTTGGGATCGTTTGTATAATTCTGTAGCAAATTAGTCATACTAAAGGGCAACTGAAAATACTATTTAAATTCCAAAAAGTTGCCATACATTTATTTAAATTTAATTATCCCATTATTTCCTAGCGATAATTAAGTCATTAAAGTCTTGTTTTGACATTTTCAAAACATCCATGAAATATTTCGCTTGCATAAATGAATAAAATTGAAATTTTTTTTTCAATTTTTTTTTCGAAAACCACGAAAAATAGGAAAATTCGTAAATGACTATGCAAATTATGACAGACAGGAAATTACTTTGCTACGCTTTTTCTTTGGATGCTAGATCTCATTGGATGTAAACGTATAGTCGTGTGTTATGTTCTAACTTATGTATTTTATGTTTTCATTCTAAGTGTATAAATATACATCACCAAAATAGCATTGGAAGAATGGAAGTATTATAAGAGACTAGGGATGTTTGTTTTTCCTACACTGTTTTCTTCTTATACCGTTTCTTTTTGCTTTCTTTGTATCATCATAATATACAATAAGATGATGACGAGGAAATTGTATGTTAAATTTTTATTGGTCATTTACATTTTGCTATGAAAATTTTATGCTGGAATAGTTTTTCTTTGAGAATTTATTAAAATTTATATGCATTTCCATCCATTTCCATCCATTTTTATTTATACGATAATGAGTTTTCGTATGGAGACGAAAGTAAGCTTTAATCGAAACTAATTAAATCATAAACATTAAACAACATACACGAAAATAGGGAAAAATTAAAATTTAATGAAAAATGGTAGAAAGTGTAGTCGAGGAAAATACGATCTTTTTAGTAAAAATAATAACCGGATGGCGCTTTGTGCTTTTTTAGCTAAATGAGCAAAAAACGGAAAAGTTATTTTCCTAAC
The DNA here is from genome assembly GCA_029228625.1 of Pseudolycoriella hygida. Taxonomy (NCBI): domain Eukaryota; kingdom Metazoa; phylum Arthropoda; class Insecta; order Diptera; family Sciaridae; genus Pseudolycoriella; species Pseudolycoriella hygida. Next base: position 144,413,831 of record CM055404.1, read on the forward strand.
ATGTTGCTTAATGGAAATATTGCGCAAAGGATATGAACATTGAACATATGGACATCGTATGTGCAACATTCCATGTAAGGCACAAGTTAGTAGCATGATTTGGTGTGCACTTTGTAGGACAATGTTCAAATCAATAGTTCGTTATATGACTGAGTTGCATAATAGTTAAACGTTTGGACATTTAGTCTCGCTGAGTTCAAAAGCTCAAAATCAAAAACGATCCTTCCATGAAATTTCAGGCATGCCCAGTCGGAAAAGATTTACTCAGGCAAAAGACCAAAAACCACTTAAACGGCCGTAGCAAGGCCGTAGCTCGGCCGACAGTACCCAGATTCAATCCCATAAAAGATTTTTCGATCGGGGGCGCGCGGTATCGATGCGCCCGTGACGCAAGTCCCCATACGATCAAAAAATTGAGAAAATTTTTTTTCGCAGACGACGGAACCATATACACAGCTAAGTTTTGATTTTTTTTCCCTTGCGTCGTACCCTCCTGAGACCTAGTTTTTTCGGATTCTACGTAGAATTTTGATTGAAATCGACATTTTACTCATTAAATCGGTCCAGTGGATCCGAAGATGTTTGGTGTCAAAGGAAAAGTTATTGGGTTGTGTGTGTAGTGTGTCAGGGTGACCAGTAAAATGGCCGACGGTCGTATGAGACGGACTTAGGGGGAAAATTAATTTTTTTTTTTATTTTTTTTTTGGTTGGAGATAGATGTTTGGTGTCAAAGGAAAAGTTGTTGGATTGGGTGTGTAGTGTGTCGGAGTGACCAACAAAATGGCCGACGGTGGTATGGAACGGATTTTGGGGGGAAATTGATTTTTTTTTTTGTTTAAGATAGATGTTTCGTGTCAATAAAAAATTTTTTTTCGACGAAAAGTTTTTTCGCCGGAAAACTTTTTTCGACCAAATTGTGTTCGGCTGAATTTTTTTTTTCGGTCGGCAAATTTGTAATCGCCGAAATGTTTGAGACGAAAATTTGTTTCGCGGCCAAAAACTTTTTCGACGAAAATTTTTTTTTTTTTTCGCTAAAAATTTTTTTTCGCCAGAAATTTTTTTTCGCCGGAAATTTTTTTTCGACGGATTTTTTTTTTCGCTAGAAATTTTCGCTGAAAATTTTTTTCGCCGGATATATTTTTGCCGGAAATTTTCACCTAAATTTTTTTTCGCAGAAATTTTTTTTCTCTTTTCTTCCAAAACTACTAAAAGCACAACAAAAACCCTTTTTAAAAGGGGAACGTGACGCAAGTGCTCGTCTCTTCTTCCAAAACAACTGATATTAATTTGAGTAACGCTTACAGCGTAACATTTTTTTTGCGCTTTCAGATTTTGCACGCCAAAAATTTGTCTACCCGTACTCCACACATCACGCAAAACTTTATTTTTTTTTCGTGTCAAATGTAAAAGAACAGAAAAACATTGAGGTCCGGCATTTGTGACGCATTTCTTTAATCAAAAATGAAAATATTTCAAAAGAATTTTTTGAGTTCCGCAGCTGTAAGCGTCACCCAAATTGATATCAGTTGTTTTGGAAAAAGCGACGAGCACTTGCGTCGCATTTCCCATTTAAATAGGGTTTTTGTTGTGATTAACTTTCAGGGAAAAAAAGGTTTTTTAAAGTCTGTTGAGTTTTACTCAAGTTTTGCTCCGTCCGTCCTTAGAGGACGTATCAACAATAAAAAAATGTCCGTCCATCCCTCACCACGCCGCCGAGCTGGGGCCGTTTGAGTGGTCTTTTTTACAAAGCTCGAGTAAATCTTTTCCGATTTTCATAAATTTGTTTTGCTTGAAAGGCCTGGGCATGCCTGACATTTTATGAAAGATTTATTTTTATTTTTGAGCTTTTGGGCTCAGCCTGGGCCCTAAAACTGAGACTCTACTAGGGCCTAACGTGTTTTTTCTACATACATCGGGTAAATCTTATCCAATTTTCAAGAACTTTTTTCCCGAAAGATAATAAAATAATTGATTTTAGAATTGAATATGAGGAAAATTGGTCGAACACATTCGAAGTTATGGTCGAAAAAGTGGTCAAAATCGTGGTTTGTCGAACTTTTTGACTTATATCTCTGCGAAATTAGAACGGAAATCGCTCTTGAAGATTTAAAATAAAAGATATGGACATTAAAAAATCACGAACATTACAACAATTAGTCAAAGTATGTTGAGTGGTTCGGGCTGTAGAGTCCTCAGTGTGGGCCCAACGCACTCTACGCGATCCTACACGATATTTGGTGGTTTTTTGTGAATATTTCTTTACTGATGAGGTTTTTTATGCAGTGTTGCAGAGAGAAAAGGGCGAACTTTTTTGTTCATGGACGTATGGATCAGAGGCCTCTCCTAACCGATCTAGGGCGCTTCTATGATCGAGCCTAGTGCAATATTTTTTTTCAAACTTTTTCCATTTTTTTAATATCGGGCTTTTTTAAGGATTGGAGATGTTTTTTGCGCCGTTTCTTCGGACGGGTTTTTCAATATTGCCCTTTCGACAATTTCGACCGAGAATCTTTTGTTTAATTTTGTCGCTAATTTGACTTTTTTCGGAAAATTTCGTTGAAAATCATCGCTGATTTTCTCTAAGTTTTTTTTCTCTTATGACAATGGCAGAATCGTGTTCCTTTTCAATAGTAATTTTTGATACAAGTTACGTACGAAGATAGTTTAACGCACTAGATGTGAGATTGCCGATACGAGCCGAAGGCGAGTTCGGCAACACATCATGTGCGTTAAACTACCAGCATACTTAACGTGAATCAAACAACGTTTTTTGCAATTCACCGACAAAAACGAAATTTTCTTTAAATATAAAAATACAATTCCAGTAGTGCGTAAAAAACCGTCACCCCACTAGTGCGTCAAAATGACTTCATGAGACACCCAAATTACGAACGAAAAAGTGAGTTTTTGTCGGTGAATTGCAAAAATGCTATTTCTGCAACCGGGGATTGAAATACGACATATTTCTATGTTGATTACTAGATGGAAACGTTCAAAATTTCAAGACAAGTTAGGAAATGAAATGTGTATGAGTTATTTCCACACTGATTTAGAATTATTCGAAAGCAATGCAATGTGATGTTAACAGTGATTCTTCAATGAAAATCGTAATTTTCGTTGTCTGTCTATTTCAAACCCCGGTGTGTGCAACACGTATTGGAATGTTATTTTTCAGCAAACGTCCTAATTATAGGACTAATGCTGAAAAAATCAACATTATAATACTAGTTGCACAATGTACTATTCTTACTTCGCAGTGAAAATCGTATAGCTGTTCTTAATTACAAAAGGCGAGGTATCTCTAAGAGAAGTTTTTTATATGGACGTGTCGTAAATTATTGTTGTAATGCAATGATCATGAAATAAAACAAAAAACTTAGTAACGCTTTCTTCTTGTTCACATCTCTGTTCATATTCAAATTGCATTTATTTTTTTAGTAATTGCAACAAAATGCATTTCAATATTGTTTGTAGCAAACATACAACAGATGTTTCCAACACCAAATAGTATACTGCGTCAGGTATAATTGGAACCATAAAAATGTCTCAATAAAATCAATTTATGTTCGTTTTCTGAATGAATAGTTTTTCAATAAACTCAAGCAGGAGCTACAGTTGAATTTAAGTCGCAAAAAAAGTTTGGCTTGGGAAAATGTTCACCACTTAAAATTGATTAAACCGTTAAAACATCTCTCTGCCATCTTGTGATTTCTTTGCAAACAATATTGTTGTTACCACCAAATTAATATTGTTTATAAAACTTTTATAGAAACCATAAATTTCCCTTGAAATAGCTATAAAAGTTTATTAAAAACCCATAACATCTTTATTATGCTATATGATGTTGCATCTTTTCATATTAACTTTTTTCTGCCATCGAAATAGATCTTAAGTTAGGAGTCGTTCATAGAGAATGTCGCTGTAACATTACAGTTCTTTGACACCTCTTTGGCTATCTACTCTGTAACACATACATAACATAAGCTAGCACAATGGGCCCAATCGGGGGTCGCCGTGTGGTAAGGTAAAACAGTCGTTCCTTTACAAAAAAATATAACAAAAACTCGACCCCCAACCTCCTATTTGCGACGTAACGCAAAAGGATATTCAATGAATCTAATGAAAGTCAGGGCCGTAGCTATGTTAGCTACGTTACAATAGTAACCTATTTTTTAGTTCCACTTTTTTCCTTGTAAAGAAAATGTGGAAATATTGTAACGTTGCATATATGAGGCGTGAAGATAGTTTCACATTTCTGTACAAGGTAGAGATGAGCGGGTTGCCCGAAATTTCGAAAAACCCGACCCGAACCCGAACCCGAATTTTTTTTTCGGGTTCATGGGTATCGAGTTTCGAAAATTTTAATTGGGTCGGGCTCGGTCCGGGTCGGGTTTAGACACAATTCGGGTTTCGACAAATTTTATCGGGTCGGGTTCGGTCCGGGTCGGGTTTCGAAAAATGGTCGACCCGCTCATCTCTAGTACAAGGTAAACTATTGTAATATAGATGAAAATATAAGGTTTCATAGAGGCTGTTAGATTTATCAGGCTGAGTCGGTGCGTATCTGAACATTGAAACACAGATCTAGTGATCCTTTGTTTCGTAATCCGTTCATCATGTAAATCTCGAAAACCTCCCAGTGCCCCTCCAGGGCGGCAGGTCACATTTTGGCACATTTGAAGAGAAATTTTGGCATCCGAATATAACGTGAACTCCCGTTTCCTCACCTAGACCGCGGGTGCAGTTGGGATCGTTAGAGATTCCCATTATAGCCCGGTGCTAGTTGAATATCAATTGAAATGTTAAGCGATTAATCAGTGCCTAGAAACCTATATTTTGGAATAAAATGTGGCGGGGGAATGGAAAGTTAAAAAACTTATAATGTAAAAGCTGGTCTAATGTTCTAACTGTACTGTAAACCGTTCTAATAATTTCGCTACTGATTTTTTTAGGACAGTTCATAACAGTTGATAGGGTAAGTTGAGTTCATAACTGTTATAATAACTTCGTTGTTGACTTTTTAGAACAGTTTATAACAGTTAAGAAATTTTTTTACTTCATTAGTAACTTTCAAATGACCCACCCAATTCTAATTTCAAAATGCTTTGAGGCGTTCAGCCATGGCACTACAAGTCAATTGGTTCCTATAGGTCAAATCAGCCTTGGTGAAAGTCGAAAAAATGCAACAAAGAAAGAAATTTTCCGACATAACACTGCAACGAACACGCTGTCATGCTACTAAGGGGCTCTTCCCTACCTCCTACATCCTCTCGCGTGATGTACTTGATGAACGACCCCTTAGGGATAAAATACAATATTATTTAATTTTGAAATCGGTTTTTTACTTCGTTGTAAATTAAATTTTTCTTTTATTTATATACGAGTTTTAGTTGAGAACGAGTTCGGAAGTTTAAAAATCAAATTTGTATCAATTTCGTTCCTTATTTTCTTAAGACAAACTTTACGAAATTGAATGAAACATAAATTTTCTATAACAGAATAAGAAAACATTTTCTATAAAAGGAAAAATATTGTACAAATAATTTAGAGCTAAAATGTTACTTGTAAAGCAACATAATTCACTTGCTTTATAGAATCCCATATATCGTGGGGATGGATTTTGGCACATCGACGACTTCCATGTATGGTAACGGCTGATGGTTAAAATAAGATTTAACGTTAAAATTAATTAATGGGATTGATTATTTATGCGAAAAGGCTTAAAGCAAACAATACCATGTTTGCATGCTACTCGTTACACATTTTATGAACGAAATATAAAAATTAAAAAGTAAAAAAACTAATTAAAAACATTTAAACGTTTACATTAAAAGAGCTAAAGTAGCAAGCTTATACATAAAACGCTTTTTGTAGAAAATCTGTTTATACTTTCTTTTATAGTGTGTACGTATACATCGCGATATAACGATATACACGTTGAAAACTTCAATAATTTTATTATGCTAGCTTTTAGGTGTCATCCATTAACTACGTAAAAAAGAAGCGGGGCGGGAGTAGGTTTTGAAATTATTGAATATAATAGTAAGTTATGGAACTAGTTGATAGAAGTGGTGACACTTAATGCGTTGATTTGAAAAAGTGAACGCGAACATACAATCACTTTCTATCATTGGTTTTACTTTCAATCACTCAAATAAGTACTTTTTATCACTAGTGACAAAAAGTGCTCACTCTTTATAACTAGTGACCAAAGGTAACTTCTTACGTCATTCATTTGTGGTCTGAATGCGTTCGCTTTTCACTAAGAAGTTGTATAAATAAAATTATTTACAATGTGATAGGGTTTCTAGACGTCAGAAACGTCAGAGACGTCAGACATATCAGAGACGTCAGAAACGTCAGAGACGTCGGGGTAAACAAAAAGTAAACTTTATACTGCAAATCAGTTTTTTCACTTTTTTATGGATCGTATTAAACCTTCCAATAGAAAAAATGATTTTGTTCAATAAAAATAATTAATGGTCAGTAAAAAAGTAATTTTTGTCCAATTAAAATAATAAATGTCCAATAAAAAAATTTAGTTATTTTGTAAAAGGAAAATGTTATTTTCTATTGGTCATTCATTATTTTTATTGGACAAAAATTATTTTTTACTGGACATTTGTTATTTTTGTTGGAAGAAAATTATTTTTTTATTGGAAGGAATATAAAAACCCCCTTTTTATCACTGTGAAAGGGAATCTAGGACACGGAGAAAAATAAGATAAAATATTTTAAAAACCAAACTGAAAGATACAGGCTCTGGAAACTGGGTGATGTCCTCCCAAAAGGAAACGATTGGTAACCTCGAAAAGGAAAAATTTGTTCAGAGAAATTATAAGTTTGGTTTGTTGTGGAATTATAAACAACTATCGTCTCAAATTTCTTAGTCAGCGTCAATTTTTCTTAGTCCTCAAGTTCATTGTTTAACTTATTAGTAACTCTATCATGCTATCTTCTCACCATTTTTCATAGGCTAAATTGTCCACTTCGGCAAAAAATGTTTTCGTAGACTCTCGATGGTGTTACATACAGTGCATTGGCACTTTCTCGGGATAGGAGGGTTTTAATCAGATTTAACTTTCGTCTAAGGAGTCACTACCATATCACATCATAGATGGCACTAGGTTTGTGTGCCATTCACCACAGACACTGCAAAAACTTCGGTAAGGAAAGGATCTCTGAGCAAAAAGGCTCATAAAAAATTGCGGGACTAGTAAACAAAAAATGATCGCCGGGTTGTAACGGCGGAATATGATTATTATTTACTATTGAAATTTATAGGTTGCGTTCGAAACTGCCATTAAAAAAGCTCTACGTAATATTTGGATGACCCCTCCGTTTATGACACGAAAAAACGTTTCAAACGCATCCTTTTCCGATGCACCAACGAGATTGTTCTGTAATCGTGTATTCTATTACATGTGACTAAACTTTGAAGGTTTTCGCCCATTTAAATAACAAATTAGATTAAAAACTTATGATTCGATAGAACCCATAGCACTGTGCACTAAAATCCATAGAATATTTATATAATGATGTGCTCCGACAAACTTTACTCTTTATGAAATATATTTTATCGTATATTAGTGCATTTACTGTGTAAAATTCCCCCCAGATGCACCATGGGTGATGATAATACACAAAATGTTGTTAGTAATGTTATGTGTTAGCGTTAGAACATTGAATTATTTGTTATTTGTAGTTTATACTTTATAGTTTGTTATTCGTAAATTTTATTAGTTTTGGCGTTGATTTATTGTGTTTTAGTACATTTTAATGGATAACGCATTTGATTCACATGAATAAACTTTTAATTTTTCGATGTTACAATGCATTAATTATTTATTAAATGTTTTGCATTTCGGTTAGCTGAGTGAATTTATAGCTTTTGAGATTGGAATTTCGACACTATTTGATCAAAATTTATGCTTTTGTGTCAACAATATCAAAACAAAGCTCTCGATGGATTTTGTTAACATTCTTTGTAATGTTTTTTTCACTTAATTATCTCGGTTTAGCTTGTAATTACATTGTTTGTTTTAATAAGTGTGGCATCAGCTTCTAAACAAGTATGCAAATTTTGTGATATGATGGAGCGATGATTGATATTGTATGATATTCTAGGATTGGTCTCTTAAGAGAAGGCCTGATAAAAACGATGTTTTTCCAGCGAAGCTTTTGTTTAAGAAATTGTTAATTTAAAAAAGTACCTCCATTGCTAAATAGAGTCATTGTTTTTTCATCTAGTACACTTGGTGCCGAAAATTTGAAAATGCCAAAATTCATGAATTAGCGAGCACATTACGCTGTATAAGTTTATAATTCGACACCTGGCTGCGTACATTAGTTCCTTACCTGGGAATATAGAAGTCAGCCTGGTGGTAAGTATCTGTCTTCACCAAAGGGTACATGTTCGTGATATCTATACGTCATATAAGTTTCAACCCGGCACTAATCTGCGTTCTCCAGTCAATATTTTTTGAATGTAGAGGGCAGCAGCATGGTTCCGAATTGAAACTTATTTGACGTATAGAACTCACTCCTGCCTCCACTTTAGTAAGAATAGATGTTCAGCACCAGGCTGCCTTCTTTATTCCCAGTTTTAGGGTCCCAAGTACGCAGCCTGGTGTCGGCTTCGATCGTGTTACTAACTAACAACCTCTAACCTTCTTAAAGATAGGCATCGACAGAATTTCAGAACTGCCTTTGTCTGACAAGGTTTAACATTTCGTCGGTAAAAGCTTGTCATACCAAGGCAGCCTGGTGTTAAAATTCTGACAACGCCTATCTTTAAGAAGGATCGAGGTTATTAGTTAGTAACACGATCGAATTCGACATTAAGCTGAATACTTGGGACCCAAATGCTGGGAATAAAGAAGTCAGCCTGGTGCTGAAAATCTGTTGTCGCCAAATTGGAGGCAATAGTGAGTTGTATACGTCACATAAGTTTCAATTTGGCACTAAGCTGCTGCTGCCCTCTGCATTAGAAAACTCTGAACTCGATATTTTATTAATGTAAAGTATGAAGCCAACTTCACCTTAAATAAAATATATATGTGGCCAATTCCGTTAGTCCGTAACCTGGGTAACGTATTTCATCTCTTTCACTCTTGCAATGTGATCTATATTAACATGAGACAAAATACTCGTTCCCCAGGTAACGAGACATCTACTTTGTAAACTTTGCGAATTTGCTTGCGTTCATCATTGTTTTCAATACAAACTGGTAACTTTTTTATAAAAGTGAACGAAAATACATTTGTGTATACTCAGTTTCTAAAGCATTTACATGATTTACTACGGCAGATTTTTACGTGGAATGTGCCATGTGAATTCACGCGTTGTCTAAGGGAATGAAATCTTAGTATAAAGGATACCAAACTTTGTCTGGTATGAATTCCACCGCCACTTCTATTTTCCTCTAAAGTGAGCGGCCTACGAATTTCTTCAACGTGTACTTTGCTAGGTAAGATAAAGTCCTAGGAAGAATTTATTCGTAATGAATTAGAAACGTCTGATAATCTCGCCATTCGTTTTGTAATTTAATCAAAAAATTCAAAAGTATTTCAAATTTCATTTAGTACGACGTCGGCTTATGTCAAAGTATACAAAATTTCACGATGAAATGCAGAAGCTGACTAGACGATATTTGTCACAACTACCTCTTTCGGAATATCATTCAGGAACCCAAATTTTGCTTTTATTCTACTCCTTTTAAAACTTCAGCTTAAGAAGGAATTGAAATAGAGATGTTTGCAGGCCACAATGTGAAAAATATCTACAAGCGACGCAAAAATTCGGTTTTTAATATACGCCGCCGACGTATTTTATCCACCGTGCACGCATTGCGAACGCTATGTACGTACTAGTGAGTTCATAATACGTTCGTTTCGCATATCATTATGCAACAATACTTAAATAGGGTTGATAATACGTTCAGCGTGTATATAATACGTCGGTGTCGTATACTGTAAACGAAATTTTTGCGTCGCTTGTATTTTCCTAAGTGTAATCGAAATTATCCAAATCGACGTGAAGTTTTTAGGAGTGAGTGAGTGCCAAATTCGTCACAAAGAAGCTCAGTGTTTTGCAAGCCACGTCAAACCGGTTTCCTTTTTTTTTAAATGACTTTCTGTGTTAAAGCATCGTGCTTGATACGAATATATTCGTTTATAAAATCCATAATAATGTCAATTTTATTCGGCTACTTGTCTAGACATTCTGTTTTTGTTGCCTCAATGACCTAATGTGAAACTGACGCCTTTGCATATTGAAAATGGTCTGCTTGTTTTGGTAATAAGAAAATATGTAAATAATAAAAATTTAAAAAAAAAGTTCTATGACTACAATAAAATCAAAAAAAAAAAAAAAAATTGCATGACGTCTAGACGAACGATTTGAATAATTTAGCAAAAATTAATGTAGTCTGTCATTAAGTTTTATAACGGATATTCAATTAGACGAGGAACATAAATGGCTTCTAGATTTCAATCGATAGAAATTATTATGTCGAGGAGCAGAAATGATATACTCGACTTATTGCGTTTGGTTGTATCATTTTAAAGTTATAATAAATATTATTGAATGCGTCAATCATAATGTTTCAAATTAAATAGTTTCTATAATAAAACGGAAATCATAAAATAAAATTGTATGATTGACAGATTTTTTTAGGAGATCTTTGAACTAACACGGTTCGAGATGCAAAATGTAGAAGTTCATGAAGAAATAGTGTGTAAGGACACATTTTTTGAGCACAAGTCGTCTAACAGTAGTTTTTTATACAAGTTACGTATGAAGGTAGTTTAACGCATTAGATGTGAGATTGCCGACACGAGCCGAAGACGAGTTCGCAACACATCGTGTGCATTAAACTACCAGCATACGTAACATGTATCAAACAACGCTTTTTGCAATTCATCGACAAAAAACAAGCCTTTAAATATTTCCATGTTGTTCGTTAGGTTCTCCATTTCATCGACGAGATCAAGAGATAATAAGCAAAAAAAGTCAACGATTATTAGTACTTGTCCTATGTCTTCTCCCAAGTTGTATACGAATGTCATATTGGTCCGAAGTAGCATCCTACGGTCTCAGAAAGACCAGATACCCTTTAAAGTGACAAACATTCGCCTGCGAATAGTCGAATTATTATGAGAAAATTTTTCATAAGCGCCTGCGAATAGTTATTTCTAAAATTTTACGTACCAACTGTTTGGAAAATCATATTTTCCATTGAATAACTCAATTTTTCTACCTTATTTATGCAACGAGTTGCGAAAAGGTGTTTTTGTGGAATTTTCATAGTGAGTTCCATGCAATTTGGTTTTTCGCAACTAAAAAAAAATCTCAACAAGTTACAAAAATGACTATTATGCAAATCAATCGCAATATTTTCACTTTTTCATGCATCTTTCCAATGATTTATTGATGTACTTTTTATCACTTGTGACTAAAAGCACTTCCGTATAACTTCGTTCTGTGCGGAAAAATTTATGGAAAGTCATTCAACCAAAAATATATCTGCACTTCATTTTCATTGCAAATTTTCAATTTTTTCCTAGTTTCCTTCCTATCTACACATTAAAAAAAAGTAGCAATTTCGTCAAAAGGTTTATTATGTTTCAGCACAAATTATCTGTCACAACATATGCACCACCACATTGTTGGAAAATTAAAAAATTTTAAAACATCAAACGGGGAACTACATTTTTATTCATTTTAAACGCCAATTACGTTGATAGATTCATTAATGGTGCAATTTTTTCATTATCACAGAATTTTATTTGAGGAAAATTCACCTCAGAGTAAATAAAGCTGCAATTTACTACATTAACGGAAAATGACTATCGGTGAAAATTTTTTAGGAAGGGGGTGGGCTAACGAGACATCGATTATTTCACATTAGGTCAGGAAATGTTGCATGGAGTTTATTCTCTCGAGAACAAAACGAATGAATTTAATAAGTCAGGGTCAGGATTTCGGACAATGTCCGTGCTGTTCAATATCTACTCCTTCTTCAGATACGTTTGGAATTACATTTAGGCAGGGGAAGACAAGACCCTACTCTACCCTTCGTAGATTTGAAATATCGAGTCATAGTTCTTGTAATACATACAGAAATGCACAGAGACCCGATGTTTGTAATATCAAAGTGTTCTCTATTTCTATGATACTCCGACTTCTCTCATTTCGCCATTTGAAATAACATACGAAATGAGAGAAGTCGGAGAATCATAGAAATAGAGCACACGGTGATATTTCAGAAAGCGGGTCATTCTTACTGTGCAAAGCTGTATTGAGTGCTTGAAATTTCCCCAACTCTACTTTAATAGCTTCAAAATTTTTGTCATTTAAAGAACAACGAGAAAGAAAAATTTAATTACCTGGAATCATCTGTTTGGAATTGAAATGAAAAGCTTCACCGATTTATCTAACAAAAACCACAATGCAAATTATCATAAACTATAAACTATTCTCATTATTTGGCCAGACTAAACCAATTAGAAATCGCAAATAATTTATGATTACGGTTTACCAATTGTCCATTGGTCGAACGCAAAAATTTCATGTAGGTGGAATTGTGCCATGCAACGACAATTGCACATATAATTTCGAATACAACTTTTAGGCAGATTAAAACTTTATTAAATGAATAAACCGCTCGGAATAAATTTTATAGAATAAAATGTGGGCTTAAAGTGTATGTGATTTGCTGATTGTTAAGGGCATGAAATACCTTTTGATGCTGAAAAACGTTTAACATCAGAGGATTAAAATGTTACAAATTTCAGAACAAGGGGACGGAAGTCGCATGGTATTTTTGTCTTCGGTACTATCATGACGTTCACAATATTTTCGGCTAGAGTCTTGTGGTCCAATGTAACCACAAACAAAAGAAAGAAAACTGTGAAAAAACGAATACGAAAAGTTAAAATTGTAGGGAGTGTGAGTCAGGTGTTTTATTTACGCTAAGGAAAATATCTACAATCGACGTAAAAATTTTCTTTATAATATACGCCGCCGACGTATTATATACGCGGTGAATGTTTTATCAACCTTATTTAAGTATTGTATGTCATGCGTAACGAACGTATTATGAACTCACACAATACGTGCACGGCGTTCGTAATACGTGCACAATGGATTAAATACGTCGGCGGCGTATACATCTTTTCTTTGGAACGTGAAGTGCATTTAATATACATTAAATGTGAATTACATGCACATCTAATGTACACTTTGAATACACAGCTAATGTACCTTTAATGTATTTTTTAGTGTGAATTACTAGCACATTTCATGTACATATAATGTTATGTAATAAAAGAAAGGAAAATTTAATTTAGTTTTCCGACTTTTTTATTTCGGTTTTTCTTATTCTGATGCTCGCTACGTCCTCCATCTACATTTTTTTATGCCACGCTCTCATTCTTTTTATTAGAAAAATTTCTGCCCAGCAGGCTTGAACCCAAGACGCTCGGGATTATGAGTCGACTGCTTTACCAATTGTGCCACCGGATACTTATGTGTTGGTGTGTTAAATTTGTATAAAGTGTTTCTATAAAGTACATCGCAAGCACATTTTTGGTACATTAAATGAGATAGGAATAATGTACACCTTATCACGCACATAAAATGTGCGAAAAATGTACTTGTGATCTAGTGCAATTATTTTATTTACATCGAAAAATGTACTACATTACAAGCACATTTTTAGTACATTAAATGTTATAGGAATAGTGTAACCTTATGACGCACATAAAATGTGCGAAAAATGTACTTGTGATCTAGTGCAATAATTTTATTTACATCGAAAAATGTACTACATTACAAGCTCATTTTTGGTACATTAAATTTGATAGGAATAGTGTACACCTTATCAGTAATTTCGAGTTTTAGTTTTATGTACATCGAAATATGTACCACTTTACAGGCACATTTTTTGTACATTTTATGTACATATTCTCAACAACATTGAATTTCGCACATTTAATGTACATTCAGTGAGCAACCACATTAAAAAGTGTGATCTGTGTTATCTGGGTTGATTTGCTCAAACTGGAAGCATAAACGAATGGAAAGCCATTCTTCTGAATGCTTTAAAAATACTTGAATGTGATCCTCCGCTCCTTGAAAGCGAATAGGTCTCATCATTCGCTTCAAGGAACCCTAGCCCCTTGGATCCATAACATTTTCTTTCTCTCATCAACTCTCATCAAAAATATACATTGTGCTCTTGACAGCATAAAGACATGGCCCCTCGGAATTTATTCCAGATGATGTAATAAAAAATATTCTTAGCAATTGCAGACACTACAAAGTGATACAAAATAAATTCTTTTACTGAAAAATAGCCCAGATCTGGAGAATATATTTTTCAATTGCTAAACACAAAAACACAAGCATAAATATTTATATGTAATTTTTATGTAAAAGGATGACACATATTACATAATGTACAGTTCTACTTTGTCGTCGTAAATTTTACCATAATAATATTCATGAAATGGGTTTTTTTTTCTTTTGTTTTATACGCTATGGCTTGTTTTATCTTTTTTATACCGAAAAAATCTACTTTATTCACCAACCGCACACAATGTAAAACTTTTCTCATGTTATCAATGTGTCTGTTAGAATAAGGATTGTAAGCTTCGAAAATTCACTTCCTTTTTCTTAAATCACAATCCATGTGGTAAAATTGTACGTGAGTATAAATGCCATACCAACCAACAATGAAGTTTGATAGTAAAAAGCTGGCAGAATAATTTCGCTGAAGAAAATATATATTTTCCATTCGGGTACTACATCAACTTATCGATTGTTTTAATGCCTAATTCGTGTTTACTTCCAATCCGCACACACAATGTTTTATCAATAATTCATGAAGTGTTATTGTTAGCATTGGAACGGGTTTAGGTTTTCCTTTTTTAATCATGGGAGTCGTGGAGTGATGAAAGTTTTTCTAATTCCTTGATTTCTTAATTTTGACTATAGAAATATTGGATGTGAGAGGATCATTTCGGATTTGGAACTTTGGTCGGTGAATGCTTCTGTGAGATGTAGTTGCAATTTCATTAAGCGTGAAGAGAGTTCGGAATCAACTATTTCGAAAAAAGAGCAGGGGGTTGGAACGGGAATGATAGACACTACACTTACAGAAATTCTCTTATATGCTTGCATCTACTATACATATATGTTTGAAGCAATCATTATTAGCTATAGTTGCAAACATGGCAATTAAATTATCCCGCACATAGTCATCTTTGGGAATTATACCAATGTTATTTCGGCAATCATATTTTTTTTATAGCAACCATATTTTGTTTTTACTATGTTTTTTATATGCATACATTGGTCGAACTGAACAAAAAGCATTATCGTGAATATGCATTTATCCAATTTTTCGGTTGGCCTTTATTTCGTACCCAATGCATAGAGTGATTGATAGGCAGCTTTTTTTGGCATGTACTTGGCAAATATGTTGTCTGATTTCGTTGTGGAGTACAACCTGTGACCTGACATGAGCCTATTTTGACGTGACCTGACCTGGTCGACCCGGCGAAATAAAGTTTTCATATAAATGTCGAGTATTTATGAATTTACTTTGCCGTTCATATTATTTATGTAATGGCAAGTTTTCTTATCTCCATCTCCATCAACATTGTGTACTTTTGTACAGGCTGCTACTACGAGGGTTGCACTCTAAGTAATGAGCCTAAGTAAGAAAACAAAACATTTCAACTTTATTGTTTTTCAAAATATTCGCCATGAAGATCAATACACTTTTTCATTCGTTTGAACCAGTCGTCGTAGCATTTTTTCAGACACCTCAGAAACATGCATTTTCAAAGCCTCAACCGCCTCTTCCGGCGTTGTAAATCGCATTCCACGAAGTTTTTTCTTCACGGACGGGAAAGAAATCATTAGGTGCCAAATCGGGACTATACGGCGGATGACCCATCAATCGAACGTTTTGAGTGGCTAAAAATGCCGTTGTTTGGGCCGACGCGACGTATGAGAGCTCGCATTGTCGTGGTGCAGAATGATCGACCGTTTCGTAGTGTACCAATCAGAATTGACGGTCCTATGATCCTCAAGTGCCATAGTTGATACATGACCACGAATACCGAATAAACAGGCGACCATTTTCTTCGAAGTGCTGCGAGAACGAATAACTTTTGTTGGATTCGGCTCATTTTGGAACACCCAAACAGTAAATTGTTTTTTCGTTTCTGGTTCATATTCGTACATCCACGTTTCGTCACCTGTATATATGTCGTACACCAAATTTGAATCCCCTCTGTTGTATTTTTTCAATGTTTCTTTGCACCAATCGACACGCGTCTTCTTTTGAGCGATAGTCAAATTATGTGGGATCCAGCGAGAACAAATGTTTTTACTGCCAAGTGTTAGTGCAAGATTGCTTACTTTTCATGAATGAATTTGACGGTAGATTGTATGACGATCAACCAATATCATTTCACTAATAGCACTAATAGCATGGGTTCAGGTAGAACGACCGATTTTCGACAACCTTCACGAAATTGGTCAACCAGCGACTTACGGCTTCGATGAATTTCATTATACCAGCGCTTTATCGTGGCAAAGGATGGTGCTTCCTCGCCATATAGTGAGTTGAACTCATCTAAACACTCCTGACGAGATAATCAACGGAAATTATGGAAAATGATGGCACAAAAATGTTCAAGAGTTAATTCCATTTCTTGACTGACAAGCAACTTTCTGATGACTGTAAACAATAACAGAAAGGGCGCGATTTCAAAACTTTTCACTGACACTTACCATCAAAAATGTCAAACTTTAGAGCGCGTACAGCTTTTGTTCGATAAGATTCACTGGTGACGACTTTGACAGATTTTATATGGAAGAAGTGTCACAATTTCCACCAGTGAAACTTATCGAACCAAAGCTGCTGTACGCGCTCTTAAAGTGGGTATGTCATTTTTTCGAAATTCGAATTGGTAGTGCCCAAGGCTCATTACTTAGAGTGCAACCCTCGTACCGTCTACATTTATAATACGAAAGTTTAAGCAAGCAACCTATACCGACTTGAAATTTGTATGACGTATAGTATTCATGACAGCCGTTTCGATTACACCGACCCATTTCAATAATCGTCAATCAAATTTATCAAGTACGCAGCCTGGTGACGATTTCGAAACTAGTGAACAGTCGCGTACTTATTCCACCATGTAAGATTGTTATGGACACTTTTTCGGCAAAAAAACAAAGTAATCACAGAAAAGTAGGTCAGTTACTAGATTAATGAACGATGAGTGTAAACAGCTATTTAGGTACTTTTTTGAAAATTTTTATAACAAAATTATCGCTTGAAAAACATCGTTTTTACAAAGATTGCTCTTAATCGATTTAAAATCTCTATTTGCACATTCTTTGGTCAAACATTCAGAATGATTGCCTTTTTCAAGTCAGGTCATCAGGTCAGGTCAAGTCATCGATATATCAGGTCAGGTCAGGTTCAGATCATTTGAAAGAAGAACCTGACCTGACCTGAATTTTTCAGGCCAGATGACTTCAGGTTCAGGTCAGGTCAAGTGTACTGTACAGTTACACGTCCCACAACCAGACCAGAACCGTCCCCCTTGGGATTGTTCATAAATGACGCCACGCTTTCAATAAAATCCACAAAGTCCATAACTCCAAGTTGGTTGGAGTGTTGGAGATTTTGTTTATAGCACTCCTAACAAACCCTCTATTTGAGGAGGTAGGCAGAGTTCTATAAATAGAATTTGCTCTTTTGACTGAGTTATGACCTTTTTATGGATATTCATTTTTATAGCAAAATTACCGAGATAACACATAACTCATTTTGCGATGTGATGTTGTACATTAAATGAGTATCGAAAAGCACATAGACCGTTACACGTTTCTTGTACATTTAATAGTGTGAAGGGCAAAAGCAATACACTAAATGTACATCTAATCTAGTGTTAATTGTTACAACAGCAAAGTGTCCACAACTTTTTTGTCGATTTTACGCTTGTGTTGATGTACATGAAATGCACATTTTTTGTGCAACAAGAATTTTTCACTAGATGTTCACAATATTAGTATTAGGTATACTTTTAGTGTACACTTTTTGCCATTCACCCCATTAAATGTACATTACATTTCTTGTACATTAAATGTACATTTCTTGTACATTAAATGTACATTTCTTGTACATTTCAAATTGTTATCTGGGATTATATTCGACAAAACTATATTTTTGATGTAAAAATAATGTAAATTTTGTGTGGAAAAATGATGGAAAATTCATGCATAATGTTGTCATACAAACAAAATGGATACACACATTAACAGCGCTTTAAGAATTGTGGCCGGAACGGTTGATCCAACGGAAGTAGAATTACTGTAAATCCTCAGCAACGTACCAGCGAACCACATTCGTAGACAGGAATGTGCGCTGAGGGAATGCAGGAAAATCGATGCAGATCCCGATCTTCCTATTCACGTCGACCTGGATTCTCCCCCCGTCTAGCCTACGACTACGATCAAGAAACCCTTTTTGGGTTCCGACGTCAAAGCTCCGAGATACTAGAGTTGAAAACTATATGGAGGGATTGGTTGCAAAACGTATCGGCGGCCAACAAATATCTAGTAATTGACAACGGAAAAACTTAAAGGCATAGATCTACCCAGGCGACTCTGGCTCAGAATCAACATATTGCGCATGTTTCAGTGATGCTGTGCGTTTCTGAAGCAAAGGTGAAAATTTGCTCAATCTTCGCTTTGCGATTGCAGCGAGGAGCAGGCGATGGAACACATCGTAAATCAATGCCCAATGCGACGGCAGAGCTCGGACTGTTCCAGATTTCGTTTCAAAAATCGTTTTCACCACACACACACTTGTTGCTTTCGTTTCAAAAATAGTTTTCACCACGCATCATAGCTGTGGTGAAAGCGAGGTGAAAACGATTTTGGGAACGAAGGCAACAGTGTGAAAATGATTTTTAACGCGAAATCTGGAATAGTCCGAGCTCCTGAGGAATGGATGAACTTCATCTGGCAACAGACGAAGCCAAAGAGTGGATCAACCTTCGACAATTTTAATGTTTTCTGTTTTTCATTCTAATGAAATAAATTTCCAAATTTTGAATGTAACCGTGGCACAGTGGGAAAGGAAATATTTGAATTTCGTGCTAAAAATATCGCAATTACTTCCCCACTAACACTAAATTTAGTTTATTTTTAAAGTATTAATTCCTTGAGCTGTCTGGCAAATTGAAAAATCGATCGTGTAAAACATCCAGACCTAGGAAATTTATTTTTCAGTCTACTGAATGCTTCAAAATATCCCTTTCTCTTTCCAATTCGTCGTTCAGCGTTGACACTCCCACATCGTAAATTACAAAATTTGCTCAAATTATACGTTCCCCTGCATTGAGACCGTCGTAATATGCTTTTTTACATGACATTTCATCACATCAAAGCCCAACACAAATAAATCAGAACATTTGAAAACGATTAATTTCAAGTATGAACCCATTTTCAATTTCAATTCCTTGCTTTCATAAAATGAAAATAGAAGAATGAAAACCAACGAAAACAGGAAAATATATCATTCTCTTATAACAGTTTTTTTTGTTCTTGAGTTAAATAATGGTGTGTACCTGATATGGAGGCAGTAAAAATGTTGGCACCAGCCAGTCTAAGCCATATAAAAATGTGTTCGGAATTTTGCCAACTCGTGTATGTCCCTTAGTACAGAACAGTAGGAATATATATATTCTTTGTGCAAGTACAAAGTTCAAAGCGCTGATAACAAGGTTTTAGGTTTTTATTTTCTTCAAATTTTTTTTCTTTGGTCGGTTCAATAGAAAATTTGAAATGAAGAAGATGGTTCTCGTTGTGGCTTAATAGAATGATTAAATGCTACACTTGTTAGAGCGAGAACATTTGGGGAAAAATATCTTTAGCAAACGTAATAGAAATTTGGCCGCATATTCCATTTGTAGCCATAACATTGTGTTACGTAAGATTTTTCTCTTTTAGTTTCCATTAACGAGCCGTGATTTATATACGTAATCGCTTTACCCTAAATATCTAACAAGTATATGGTTCGTTGGCACATAAATTATTTTAGACATTCATCTATTTGGTAGACACCATCGCTCATTTCACCGGCACGAATTTCATTTTATGGCATATTCTCTCTACCATTTTCTTGCTGGGGCAAATGGGCAAATAAAAAAAAAACTTCATTTAAATAATAATTACTTTCATTCATTAAACATGAAAACCACTGTTGTTGTCTCCCTAATATACATGTTAATTAAGTTCTGACCCAAATTACCAAATCACAAAAATTTTTAGACAAATTTTCATACGTTTTCTTGTTCCGTTCCGTTCCGAAAACATTGTGTTCTGAACCCAACTTCCAAGCACACAAATTATACGTGTGTCCTGTCCATACGACAAAAAAAAAATAAAATCCCCATTTTAATGTACCACCGAAAATTCCACCCAGAGGCGAGAGGATTCAATGGATGGATGATATGCCGCATGGTGATTTAAAAGGACACCTAACGCTACGACAGCTATGTCTAACAGCATGAAAAGCAACGGAGACACACAATTTGGTTTCCTTGGTTTTATTACAGCTCTATAATATTAATATTCTTATCTGTTTTGTCGCATCTCTACATAGATCTTTATCACCATATGAAAATGGTATATTAAAAGGTATTTTGCATATATTTCAAGTATAATGTGGTTGTTGATGCAAATGTGTGTTATATTTTGAGGGATTTTATGTAATTTGAAAATTAGTACGATTTTGTGTTGGCGCCCTTATTTCTATCGTTCTAAAGAGAAAGACAGGAAGGGGAAAGAGAAGAAGTGAGTGGCACGGTGTTGTGTGTGTGCCTATTTTAAAAGCAATGTATATGGGTAACTTTGCATAAAATGCAACTTTTTTTGTAAAAATTCGAAAAATTTTCCAGTAAATTTAGACAGAACTGAAAAAGTAACAAAATGCATTTCGTGCGTTCAATTTTTATGTTCATAATTCTGGTAGTCGTATGATACATAATGTTATTCGACTAATTATTTTTGAAATTGCGGAGTCACAGGATCTCCTCTAACCAGAGCCGATTATTTGGGAACTTTTTTTATATTTTTTTAGGAAATTTTGGGAATTTTTGTGTAATTTTGGGAATTTTTG
>CM055404.1:144441373-144462260 GCA_029228625.1 Pseudolycoriella hygida
CAAAAACCACTAAATATTTATCCCTGATAAACCAAAATTACCTTTTTGTTCCTTTCGCGGTTGAAACTATGGGTTCATGGGGCATGGAAGCATTGAAATTTTTTTATGACCTCGGCAAATTAATCGCACAAAAAACGAACGAGTCACGCTCTAAGGCATTTTTGAAACAAAGATTGAGTATGGCGATACAAAGGGGCAATGTGGCAGCGGTGATGGGCACTTTTAGGGCAGAGGACAAAATGGATGAGATATTTTATTTGTTGAAATAGTATGATTTTAAATGTTGACAAATTGTATACAAGTTGTACTAATGCTGAATAAATAAACTCCAATATCAACGCAGATAAGACCAAAGCTATCATTTTTTCTCAGAATGTCTGGGCGAGGAATATCCCGGAATTAAGGTTTGAGGGAGTTACTATTCGATATGTCACCAATGTGAAGAACCTTGGTTTGATAATGGATTCCAGGTTGAATTGGGATAGTCATGTGCGCACTCTAAGGTTTTTTCCGGGCTTCGAAATATGTGGGCCAATGCCTGTAGAAACGCGAAAACGTTTAGCTAAATCGCTATTAATGCCTCACCTTACCTACTGTGGTACTGTCCTTGGGGAACTTCCAAGTAGTGCTAAGAAGATTCTTGAGAAAGCATTCAATGCTTGTATTCGGTTCATTTTACGGTATAGGACAATTTGATTCGATTTCTAACTACTCCAGAAGGCTGCTCGGCAATGATTTCTTCACTTACCTCGATTACCTTAATTCTGTCTTTTTACATAAAGTGATCATTACGAAAGAGCCTGAGTACGTATTTGACAATCTCAAATATAATTCCCTGCCTGGTACTTTGAAACGTAAATCTTCGTTAACTGCAGAGGCCCTTAGCAGAGGCCTCTGGACCATACCTCCATGGACAAGAAAGTTCGCCGCTTTCTTCTCCGCAACACTGCACAGAAAACTTCATTATCAAAGGAATATTCACGAAGAAAACCGGTAAGCGTGAGCTGTGTCCACACTACTCTACAGCCCGAACCACTCAACAGATGTACACTAATTTAATTTTCATGATGGATGTCCATATCTTTCCTTCAAAACCTTGAAGAGCGATTTCCGTTCTAATTTCGCAGTGATATAAGTCAGAAAGTTCCACGAACCTTCAAAAAACCACGTTTTTCATCACTTTTTCGACCATAACTTCGAAAGTTTTCGAACGATTTTGTCCAAATTCAATCCCGTAATAATTTTTCTAATTATCTTTCATGGAAAATGTGTATTTGATTTATGTAGAAAAAACAAGTTGGAAAATAGCAGAGATTCATTTTTGGTGCCCTAGCTGAGTGCAAAAGCTCAATTTAAAAAAAATTCTTCTACAAATTGTTGACCGTGCTCAGATCTTTCAAACAAAAAAAAATTTATGAAAATCGGAAAAGATTTACTCGAGTTATGAACAAAAAACACGTAGGGCCCCAGCCCTACGTTTTTAGTGCCCTAGCTAAGTCCAAGGACTCAAATCGAAAAAAGTTTCCGTCGTTCAACACGAGTAAAACTCAACCGATTTTCAAAGACTTTTTTTTCTCTGAAAGGTAATTGAAAAATCTTTTTTGGGATTGAATCTAGGCACTGTCGGCCCAAGGGCCAATGAGTTAAGCCGTTTAAGTGGTTTTTGGTATTTGTCCATAACTCGAGTAAATCTTCTCTGATTTTCATAATTTTGTTTTTGTTTGAAAAGCCTGGGCATGCCTCAAAACTTATAGCAGAAAATTTTTTAATTTTGAGCTTTTGGACTCAGCCAGTGCCCTAAAACTGAGTCTCTAGTAGGGCTCAACGTGTTTTTCTACATATATCGGGCAAATCTTTTTCTTTCCTAAAAGATAATCACCAAATTGATTACGGGATTGAATTTAAGCAAATTCGGTCGAGAACTTTCGAAGTTACGGTCGAAAAAGTGGTCAAAAGCGTGGTTTTTTGAAGGTTCGTGGAATTTTTTCACTTAAATCTCTGCGAAATTAGAACGGAAATCGCTCTTCAAGGTTTTTGAGTGAAAGATATGGACATCAGAAAATCATGAAAATTAAATTAGTGAAAATCTGTTGAGTGATTCAGGCTGTAGAGTTTTCAGTGTGGGCCCAACTCACGCTACGCGGCCACATACGATATTTGGTGATTTTTCGTGAATATTTCTTTAATTATGAGGTTTTTTGTGCGGTTTTGCAGAGAAAAAAGATGCGAACATTTTTGTTAATGGAAGTGTGGATCAGGGGCCTTTCCTAAGTGCTGTAGGTCGGTTCTAAGACCGGCCCTATTGCAATTTTTCTTTAATTTTGAGATTTTGTTAAGGTTTTAGAGAGATTTTTGCGCTGTTTGTTCGGACTTCAATATTGCCCTTTCGACAATTTCCAATCCAATTTAATGTCGACGTAATTTCATGCACTTAAGAGTTTAGGCAACATTTCGAATCTTTTTGCAACATCTATGTGGGATTGGTGTAATAGGCAGAGTGAAGAATATACATCGAACGATGTCATCGATTGTGTTGAGAGAGAATCAATTTGATTGTTACAATTATTCGTAGGCGAACCGTTGGTGAATCAAGTTTACTAATAAAAGTTGTTCATTAGCGAGAAAATATCGAATGTTTTATTCTTTTGAAGGCGTAATGGTTCCTCTACGTTCCTATATCTATTCTGTTTGCCACATCTATTCTGATGCGTACCGGTCCCCTGCATATGTTTTAATTTGGCATGTAAAAATAATTGTAGAATAATGTAGCAAACGGGATAACTGTTACACTATTCATCCATCTTTTTTACATCATTTTAACATGATTTACATAAATTTTACATTAATGTAAAAATGATGGAAAATAATGAAGCATGCATCTTGGCAACATTAGGAAAAAGTAGAGTAGATGAATTTTATTTATTGTAATTTGTTGTTGAAAAGATCGTTTTTTTACTGGCTGCGCCATTGTGAGTTGCCTTTTTTTCGCTTAATAAAAGGATAAAAATTACAATTTCTAAAAAAAAAGAAAAAGCGAAATCCATCGTTGTTACATTAATTATCCATCTTTTTTACATCTTTTCTACGTGATCTACATAAATTTTACATTTATTTTACATGAATTATCCATCATCCAAATTTACATTATTTTTATATAATTTTGCCGAATATGATTTTGAAATATATCCAGCGAAAGGATGTTGTGTGAGAAGTGTTGTTGGGGGTGTAGGGAGGGGGGAAAATTGCTCATTACATATTCGCCCAAAGGCATGATATTATCGTATACCGGTCCCGAGAAGATAATAACACCTGATGGTACAATATCATAATTTTGGAAAGAAAATACAGCGGACTTTCATTCACAGTTGACATTCGGCTTCATCAATTAAGCCTTGATGAATAGATTACGAGTGTACCATTCTCTCATCTAAGATCTGTCTAATTCCCAAGATATTCCCTTTTTTAAATCTGAAACTTTCCCGGTAAACTTTTGCTTTACGTTCATTTTTACATACCGCATGAGCGTTGAATAAAAATTCAGATTAAAACTGGTATAATTTTTGAATGAGACGTTTTTATGAATAGTGAATGGTACTTGTGAGCCACTTTCAACCTTTGAGAGTGCATACAATAACTGAAAAACTTCCTCTGCTTCGTTAGGTAAATGGGTGAAAAATAACTTTGAGGTTAGGTTTTTCATTTCATTATCTTACGAAACCTAATAACTTATTTACATCATTTTTGTCGTAATCGTTTGCTTAAACGAGAATTTTCCTTTTTGTACGGTACAGTTGCATCTAATGATTTTTGGTGACTTATAAAATATCAAATAAAAAAATGTTAAAATGCTGCAAAATTGCAGCGTAAAATATGTAAAACTATAGCCAATTTGTTGTGTAATTGTTGTCTGAGTGTTGTGTTGGTACTGTGTAAGTTGTAAAATTGTTGTTTTTCATTTGCAATTTGGTTTTTCCTCAATTTTTCGGTTATCGATAACGTAAACACATCAGTTTCCAGAAGTTTCGCAGAATATTGCGGCATTTTTACTCTTTATTTATCTCAGTTCGACAATAAAAACTGTTGGAGAGAAGAGCCCTAATGTTTCAATAAGTATACCTTACAACTGAATGAGATTTTTTTCATAATTTACAAAGTACATGCCATTTTCCTAGAGCTTAAATGGAATTGAATGTTCACCATAGTAACATTGTCTGTGTGGGATTATAGTAACCCAGCCAAATATCCTGAATTTAATATTTTTGATGTAATTTTGTATTTTAAATACCTCCAGTTATTTAGCAAGACCATCCAACAATATTTTTTCCTTAACGAAGTTGCGAATCAATTTATTTAGAAGCGAAAATGGGAAATTTTGATATTTTGTTTGTATTGTAGATCGATTTGTTTGAAAATGGAAATAGTACGATTTATAATTTGTGAATTGAAACGACGACGATGGAAATTTCGAATACGCTTTGCTTTGTCGGTGATATAACGATTAACTTTAATTAAATTTCCTCTTGAATGGGCTGACATGTCAGTGTTAAGTGTTTCGCATACACTTGGAATTTTGCTCATCATCATAGCAACTTGCTTGCCTTCTAATTTTTTAATTCCGAAATAATTGGGTAAACAACTGTTCGGTCTTGTGTTGTAAGTATAGCACATCAATTACCTGGGTAAACAACGAATGTACATGGTAATTGTAGACACTCCATTTCCTCATCATAGCGTTAATATTTAATATGAAAATTGGGTGACCGATTTGCGACTTTGATGTCAAAATATTTTAAATTTTTTGCTTAATCGAGCTTTTTACCATACTTTTTTGGAGACTAATTGTAAAAGTAAAGCTCTGTAATTAGATTTTCTCCGAAAAATAATTTCTTATATTTAAAATGCAACTCAAGTGATGTGGGAAAATTGATTTTTCATACGTGCGGTGTGAACAACGATGTTTTCTTCACTGAAATGCACTGAGGAAAATATCTACAAGCGACACAAGAATTTTGTTTATAAGATACGCATCCGACGTATTATATGGCTGATTCCAAGCAATCTATGAATTTTCTATCTCTTTCACTCTTCAACATTTGGACTATATTTGTCTCTTTCACTCTGCACCGTTTGAATGAGTCTCAAAAATGTAATGTGGACAGTAACGTTTTTTGTTTCATTTTTTAATGGTTTACACTTAAAGAATGAAAGAGAAGCAGATAAAAATATGTGCCGTGGACAGTAATAGAAATAGCCATATACGCGGTGAATGTATTATGAACCCTATTTAAGTTTTGTGTAATATATGCTATACGAAACGAACGTATTATGAACTCACACGGTGGATAAAATACGTCGTCGGGGTATATTATAAACACAACTCTTGCGTCGCTTGTAGATATTTTCCTCAATGTGCAGTTGACGTTCCCCGGACAAATATCAACTGAGCGTTTTTCCCTCTACTTTTCTATCACGTGCTAAAACATCGTTAATTCGAAAAGTAAAAAGAAATGCCTATTCACCACTAGAGAGTAAAGAGTAAAAGGCCGTTCATAAAGTATGTCACGCTGAGGTGGATTAGAGAGGTGACAGGGAGGAAGGGTCGAGAGCTGCGTGAGCTGAATTGAGCGGAGCGCCCAGTGTAAAATATCACTTAATCATACAATCAAACCTAGGGCTTACGCTACCCGTATTGTAAAGTAATCAAAAGTACCTTTCGTGGAAAAAAATTTCAAGATCGGCGCAGATTTGTTGTAAATCTCGTTTTTAGACCCCAAAAGGTAAAGCCCACCAACTCCCAGGTCGAAAAACTCAATGTTACAAATGTAGTGACAAACACTTACGGCTCGTCCAAAATGAGACTGATACGGAAAATAAAAATCTTTTGTTTAAAACAAACGTATGAAACTCATTTTGGACTTACTTCTTATGGGTCTAAAAAACAGCCTCGTAGCTCAGCCGGGTGGAACACAACAACCCTACAAACAATTTTTTCCGAATAAACGTGATTCACACAATAGAGAAAGTCTATTTCCCTAAGGTACTGGGAAATGATTCTTTCGAAAATGATTCTTTTCTTCTATCTTTCGTTCTTCTGTCATGCAACGTACCGTAACATATTTTACAGTACATTAATGTTTAGTGCTAATACTTCGTCAAATTTGAGTGTCGTGTTTCCTGGCAAGTTGGCGTGACGTAACATCGAGAAGAGGGGTATGAAGCTGGCATGACACTAGCGTGACACGGGGGGTGGTTTAGAAAAAAGCCGATTTTGGCGTGACATCATTTATGAACGGCGCCATACGCATAACTAACTGGGAACGGCTAAATCGCCCATTGTATTTTCGTGCCAGAACGATATTATCAAGTCAACGGGCTTATATTATCATTCCAAGAATGATGCCATCATACCAGTGGGCGAATTTGCCATTCCAGAAACGATAATATCATACCACTGGGCGATTGTTTCGTTCCAAAAACGGTATTATTATACCACCGGACGATAATATCGTGCAAGAACGATATTATCATACCACTGGGCGACAATATCATCACAGGAATGATAGTGTCACACCACCGGACGATAATATATTTCCTTAGATGATATTATCACACCAGCGGACAATAATATCGTTTCAGAAATGATAATATCATACGATCGGGCGATAATATCGTTACAGAAATGATATGATCATACCACCGGGAGAAAATATCATTCCAGAAATGATAATATCATACCACTGAGCGATAATATAGCTCGAAGAGCCATCTTATCATACCAGCGAGCGATAATATCGTCACGGGAACGATATTATCATAACGGGGAGGATATTATCGTTCTGGGCGAAAATACAGTGGGCGATTTTTCCCTATCCCAACTAACTTTTCAAGGATGGAAAGTAACTTTTTATATGTGATGAGTGAGAAAATTTTTGCTTTCCCAGCTTTTGTTGCTAACTTCAGTCCAATGACTATTTTAGGGAAAACCTAATTTCCGAAATTTCCCATATTTTCCCAAAAATTGTTTCAGAAAAACATGAGAAAATCGGAAAAAATTACATCTGGTAAACGCTAGATTCGGGAAATTGACATTTGATTACCATAACATCTTAAGCTACCTATCGTTTTGCTACATACGATCACGTCTGGTACTAAACTACTCGTTCAACGATAAAAATTAGCTTTTACCCATTGCTGCAGATTCCATTTACACCAGACCAATAAAAAGTTCACATAGGAACGAGTAGCACTTCAGACAAAAACTTCAACAGTTGTATACGATACAAATGATCTTATTAAATCAATCAAAAATCTCGTCTTATTGAATTTCTGATGAAAAGATGAAGTAAAAATAAAGATTATTGAGACTGTCAATCAATTTGCAACGTAATTTCGAGTCAGTTTCAACAAACTACAGGAAAATAGATTCGTAAAATCTTTAAAAATCTTCTTAGTAAACATATTTTCAAGGAATCTATCGATAATTTTCTGATCAAAATTTCCAAATTTATTGTTTAGTAAGAAAAGGGCGGTCATTACCTTCTTTGTACTAAGTTCAATCTTCTTGAAGTTCCAGTTCCTCCTTGCATTCATACCTTTTTCCCTACTCACTTCAATTACATTGATTGACAAACACATATTGTGTCAGTCCCTTTTCGTACGTAATTATAATATTATTTGGAATGAATAAATGAATGAATGAACGAATGAATGCATATATTTTGGAAAAGAAAAGAAAAAAAAACAACTTTGCCAAAGTATAAGGAAAAGAGTGTAAAGCTTTGCGCATATAAAAGTCTGCAAAGTTAACCACACATTAATATCAAAAGAAATTGATAGTGAATATGTACGTACATATATATGAACGTTATCGAAGCGATTGAATAAAATGTACAAACATACAAGAAACGGGTCGGATTTTCTTCTACATTACATAAATTGGAATATAAATACACATGTTTGATATAAAAGTCAATATTATACAGCAAATTATTTGTGTTGTGTTTACCCTTACAATTTTTTTTCCCAATTTTATTTGTTATAATGTACTTCAATGGGACAGCACTGGCAACGAGAATAATGAAACATAAAAAATATTAAGAAAAAATAATGGAACCAATGTGTTTTATATTTATTCCGAATCGAAAATGGAGAAATTGTTGTTATAGGAATTTGGGAAAGACCAGAACAGGGTTGAATTAGCCATTTAGAGGAAGTCCTAAGTATTATGCTCTTACCATCTTTCATTCCTTACATAGCCGATAAGTCAACAAAAACAAGAAAATGAAAGGAAATAACGACAAATTAAATCAAATGATGAATTCGGAGTGCATTTTGATGGCTTCGCCTCGAATGTGTTGTCTGATGTGAAGGAAAGAAATTTAAAAGGCTGTAACTCGGTTTTTAGTTGTTAGAAATTTTGTGACAAGCATTAACCTTAGTTGTTAAGAGAGTTTTGAATTAACCCGGTGGATACATTCGGAGTGCGCCGGTGGTGACAGATAGATGGCACGCACGGTTTGATTAACCGGTTGAACAGTGACAATTACCAACTAGTCGACGCTTGATTCTTTCGTTGAAAAGTGTTTGAGTGGAGTTCGACCGAATACTTCGCAGAGTTAACAACGTTAAGTGAAAGCAGTTCATCAGTAGAAGCTGACCTCTAATCACATGGGAAATTTATACTTATATTAAGGCCCATAACTTGTGTGCTAAAATATAGTCTATATTTAGGCGCTCAAATATTATATTTTCGCTGATATCCATGGACAAAGATGCAGTTTCAAAAAAGTAAGTCAGCACTTCCCTTCCTAAATATGTTGCCTTTTAAAAGCAACTAAACTTATTTTTTGGGATTGAACCTTGTCTCAGAACGACGAGTTTATGTGCAAATTTTTACGATTTTTTCGCCGTTCTCAGAGTAGGTAGGATCCCAAAAAATAAGTTTAGTTGCTATTAAAAGGCAACATTTTTAGGAAGGGAAATGCTGACTTACTTTTTTGAAACTGCGTCTTTGTCCACTGATATCAGCGAAAATATAATATTTGAGCGCCTTAAGGTAGACTATATCTTAGCATACAAGTTATGGGCCTTAAGTTTGCAGTCAGCAAGGTAATTTTTAAGGTGGACAAAGAAGAGGAAGAGGATTGAATTTGCCACACAATATTAACGAAATCGTAGGTATATGTATAATTATTGGAAGTGATCCAGAACATTGTAGTCGGGTGATTAACTCGGACCTATAGCAGACATTAAGTGGCAACCAAGTGGTTAATTTGGCCCGCTAATAAAAGCGTCATGATCGAGGGGTCCCACACTTCGGGATTTAAATCCATTAAGTCCATTAAATACATGGGACTTAATGTAATTAAGTCCATTTAGTCCCGAAGCGCGGCACCCCTCGGTCATGATTAAAGGAAATTTTGTCAAGGAGATACTCACCACCCAACATTAAAGGTATTTTTATTGTAAGGGGATGCTCATTTTTAGGTTAAGTTTAATTTGAAAATTGAAATAAAGAATTTGTCATAGTCTGCTCAATTAGTGTATTCCATTTGTATCAAGTAATTTAAGTGAGGAAAATGGAACGTTACAAGACCAATCGAGATTCATTCAATGATGTTGCAGGTTGTCTCTAAAGATTTGAATGTGGTCGCCAACCGGACCTTGAACTTACTGGCATAAACCATTCGATGAATAAATAAATCAGTCTTCCTTAAAGAGTCATTAGCCTCTAAAGTTAATGTATCTCTAAGATTCTTCCATTAAACAGTTATAAATTAAAATACATTTAATGATGGTTCTTCGTTACAACTGTTTCTTTGTCACTGGGAACCGTCGCTATGACTGATAGTTATTTACGGCACAAGGAGAGGAGCCGAAAATGCTTTTTCGAGTGACGTATTAAGATTTATATGCTTCGGTGTCACTTCCACATCCAGAGGCACAAAATCCAGAGGGGTCAAAATCAGGACGAAAAAACCTCAAAAAAAAGCGTCAAAATCAGAGGCGTCAAAATACGGAGACGTCAAAAGTAGGAGGCGTCAAAATACGGAAATGCAAAAATCCGGACGAAGTTGTATGTATCACAGCAGCGAAATTTTTTTATACAAATAAATATTTTATGAAGAATGCTGAGCCACAGGCCGTGAAAAAAGAGAAAAAAAGCGGGGTCGAGGGACGGCAGCCCCCGCAAAGGGGGTCAATGGGAAATATCACCCTGGCGGTGTCTAAGGGGCAGCCTGCAGGACGTTATGAAGCCCGCCGCAGGCGTGGAGGTGAGGGGACAGAGCCCCCCAATATTAAATATAAGGGACTGCCGCCACTAAAGTAAAATTGTTCATTCGAGGATACAAAATCCTGAGGCTTCAAAGTACGGGCACTACAAAATCCGGATTTTGACGGCAGTTGGATTCGACGCCTCCGGATTTTGTCGACTCCGTATATTGTGCCTCCGGGTTTGGACGATGAGCCGCATGCTTCATATTAGAACATAGTGAAAAATATCAATTTATCAATTATCGCCCCTCAAAATTGACATTTTTACTTTCGACTCTAATGGATAGCATGTAAATGAAATTTCTTTCTTTAAAAAACCTCGGAAACGATGAGGTAAAGTGTATGTATCGAAGCCACACATATTTTCAATATTCGCTCAGAAAAATAACGCAAATTTCATACATTCTTAAAATAAAGAGCAGGAACTTCTTCGAAATGAAACCCAATTTAAAAATGTGCGCCCTTTCTTATGTCAAATTTGAAGATTGTACTGGATTGCAGAAGATATAAAACTTTCTGTACCTACACACAGTAATGCGAGATTTTTCTAACACAGCAACACCAAATTTCATTCATAACTTCAGATTTATGAATGAAATTCGGTGTTGCCTAATTCGAAAAATTTCGCATTGCTATGTATATCTACAGTTAGTTGCGAATTTATTTCAGCTGATATTCCGATGAGCCACTCAGAGAATGAGAGTGCCATAGTAGTACACTTCCATATAAATCAATTAGCTTTAAAGAACTCTTAGTAAAGTTCAAAGAGATCTCCAGAGAAGGCTGTCAATAAACCGTAGTTATATTATTTCCATGTTATACCACTGATGACATGAGTCGTTTTGAAAAATTACTTCGGATGTGACATAAAATTATGCAAAATTTCAATGAAAGAAAACTCCTTTTATCGATTGTAAAGTTTGGGGAACAGAAAATGTTATAAAGAATTTCTTTATGTGTTTCGTTCTCGGTGGTTGATTTCTATACGATATAAACACTGCAACGCGCTTTATACTTTAAGGAAAAATATAACATTTTATTATTCAAATAATTATGTGGAAAGCAAATGTAATTCCGCCATAACTTTTCGTAAGATTTCCTCAAGCGCTTCTAATTATATTTCAAGTACTTCGTGTTTTCTTTGTATAATTTTTTTTTTCAAAAATTTTAACATTAAAGTGACCATTAAGCAGAGGGAATGTAGGAAAAAATGCTGGAATTTTCATTTGAACATTGAATAACTGGGGAGCACAGCAGCGGAAGTATCATGTTCTGCATTTCAATTGAACAATCAATCGAAGCGCCGAACATTACAATTCCGTGGTAGCAGGATTTCACTTTAAGCTTTTGCGTCACATGTCTGTCAAGTGCACGTTAGAAGAGACACATCGATGTTTGACATTAATTTGCTTTGGCGTCAAAGTAAAAGCCAAGAAAAAAGCATAATCTCAAATGTTAGTCCCTGTGGATTCGTCTATTGAAACAAACTGTACTTTAAAAGTTATTCTCATAAATTGGGCGATGTTAGGTATGCTAAGAAAAAAAAACTTAGGGAAAATCAGGAAACATTTTCAACGAATTTCGCCGAAAAAAATCAAATTAGCGACAAAATTAAACGAAACAATCGCCGAAAATCTTTCAATTTTATCGCCAAATTGATCGTTTTCGGCGAATTTCGTTGAAAATCTTCGCTAATTTTCTCTAAGTTTTTTTTCTTCATGATGGCACAATGTCTGTCTTACTGGAATGACAACCCAGAGCTGCAGTGCTGTCGTCATAAGGCAAACAACTTAGCGAAAATAAGCGATAATTTTCTACGAAATTCGCTGAAAAAAAAAATCAAATTAGCGACAAAATTAAACAAAAGATTTTCGGCATTGTTTAGTTTAATTTTGTCGCTAATTTCATGTTTTCGGCGAAATTTGTTGAAAATCTTCGCTGATTTTCTAAAAGTTTTTTTTCCCTTATAACGGTATTGTAGCCCTCTTTTTCCATCAATATATTTCTTTGCCACAATTACTTGAGAAAAAAAACTTAGAGAAAATCAGCGATAATTTTCAACGAAACTCGCCGAAAAAAATGAAGTTAGCGACAAAATGAAACAAAAGATTCTCGGCGATATTTTTGTTTAGTTTTGTCGCTAATTTGATTTTTTTCGGGGATTTTTTTTCGGTGAATTTCGCTGAGAATCTTCGCTGATTTTCTCTAAGTTGATTTTTATTACTCGAGCAACGAAAATTGTAAATGAAGCGAAAACTGAAAATAAGAAAATAACGCACATAACGCGAAAGTCAACGTAGATAATGCGAAAGTAACACTGTATAGATAGCTGGTACGACCAGTTGTAGCATATGGGTCGGAAGCTTGGTGAATGACACAGCGAGATGAAAACACACTTTCGGTGTTTGAAAGAAGGATTCTTCGCTCAATATTTGGAGGAGTGATCGAGGAAGGATATTGGCGTAGAATAATGAACCACGAGCTGTGTCAGCTTTACAACGAGCCCGATATAGTCAAATACATCAAAACCAATCAGCTGCGGTGGCTCGGTCATGTACAAAGAATGGAGAAAGAACGTATACCCCTGAAGCTGCTTAACACTAACCCCGATGGTAACCGCAAACAAGGAAGACCAAAAACGAGATGGAAAGATGCAGTTGAGTCGAATCTGAAAGCACTAGGAGTAAGCGATTGGAGGACGTTAGCGCGGAATAGCTCCGGTTGGAAGAGGATGCTGGAGGAGGCCAAAACCAATAACAGGTTGTAGGGCCGAACTAAGTAAGTAAGTAAGTAACAATACACAATGGGAAAGTGCAAATTCACAATGCGAAAGTCGAAAGTAGACGTACATGATGCTAAAGTCAATTGGTGTACTTTGATCGCTTATTGTTGTTTTCATGTTTTGACTTCGGGAAATTACAATTTTCGTTGTTCTCGTAATGAAAAATTATGTGAATTGGTTGACGTATTAAAATTCAAACTGCGCAACCTTCGGCTCGGGCAGCAATTCTCGCACAGAGTTGAATTTTCATACTTTTATCCCTTGTAAGCCAAAGTATTCCTGATGACGGCAGACCATGCCTTAAACTTCACCCTTCTTAACGTGCTTTCCATTTTCTCCCCTAGTTATGAAAATGATAATTAAACTGAAAGTGATGTAATTGCGGTTAAGGCACATCTGTGGTCAAAGCGAAATCATGGGCTTCATCTCTTAGTTAAAAAAACGATTAACCACAAATTCGTAGAAAAAGTCTTGACTAACATTTACTAGTTCAGCACTGACAACCCTATGTCTTCACATAAACCATAATACATTAACAAAAGGATGAAGCAAAAAGTTTTGATATTTGTAAGGAAAGAACGCATAAACAAATGGCAAAATGTTCATAGAAAATGGACTTAATGTGAAAATACGTTGACTCGAAATATCAGTAAAATGATTAATAATTTGATAATAGAAACTTACTTGTGTATATGTGGCAGGGCGCCAGATGGTTCGCATAGAAAAACCGAAGAGCTCATTTATGGAAATGGCATAGCTGTTAAATCACTGTTCATTACAACTCTTGGGGTAACATTGGGACGTTATTAACATAATTTTATTTTTATATTTTGTCAGGAAAACCTGTTCGCCGAATTGTTTTGATATATAAAACCATCAATAAACAGTTGGTAGTAGATTACGCATTGTTTTTCAATAAGCTTTTTTCGGTTTTATTTATTATAATGTTCGTTCGGTGATATTGATTATTAATTTGACTTTTATTTTCTCTGTTATTTTATGCCTGATACGAATATTTTAGTCGCATAAATATTATTTATGTTAAAAGTCATTTGAAAGCAGAATGATTTCAATATTAGTTTATGATATCTGTGACAATAATATACGCTTTCGTTATAATTGCTGTGCGTAATATTTTGCATTCGTTTTATTGAATATTAAACCGCTTTGCTCGGGACATAATTAAACTTTTTTATTTACGATTTCAAAATTGACGAAATGCTAATGAACTCTCAATACAGTTAATTGAACGAAATCATCGATTAATAGATGTGACGATTTCAAATTTTGAATAAAATTAAGCTGGAAGAAGGAACTTTTTTGTGTTGGCTCTCTCGTATATGTTAGAGATGAGCGGGTCGACCATTTTTCGAAACCCGACCCGGACCGAACCCGACCCGATTAAAATTTTGGAAACCGGAAACCCGACCCGGACCGAAGCCGACCCAATAAAATTTTTCGAAACCCGAAACCCGAGCTGTTTCCAAATCCGGCCCGGATCGAACCCGACCCGATTAAAATTTTCAAAACCCGAAACCCATGAACCCGAAAAAAACAATTCGGGTTCGGGTCGGGTTTTTCGAAGTTTCAGGCAACCCGCTCATCTCTAGTTTATGTTATGGTTACACTCGCCAATGTTTTTCTTGACTAACGAAACGTATTCTCACATAATATGAGATGATTCATTGGATGCGGATGAACTAAAAGAAATTTATGCAACTTTTTGCAAAAAGTGGCACTTTTCATCACTAGATGAGAAGTGATATCGAATCGTGTTTTATACACACCAATTTTGCAACATGTTGCATACAACGTTGTTTACCACGACTTGTAAAGAGTCAACTTTGGTATGCGGGTCACTAAATTATTAAGCGATAGTTACATTATGTTTTCGCCCTTCCTGTCCACCGGCACATGTGGCATTGAAGGCGAAGACTTTCGCCATGGCGGATAGGCTGCCTCAGAGCGATCTCTCGACTCCAAATTTCATTTCGGGTTATGGGAAAATGAAGAATTAACGAGGTCTTTGCGATGCCTAGGGACTGAATGAAACCGGAGGAAGGTATTGTGAGCTTCACTGACGTCTCTAAGACTTCAGAAGACACGGGAGCCGGAGTATTTTCTCTGAAATCGTCGACGGAAATATGGTACCATCTAGTTGGGTACGCCGACGTCTTTCAGGCTGAAATTTTCGAGGAACTGATGGGAGTGCAGGAGGCAATCCCAGCAGAGGCAAGTGGGGAAAATATTATAGTCTGTTCTGACAGTGAGGCGATGACTAAAGCACTCATGTCGCCTGTCGTGACATCCAAGCTAGTGAAAGAGCTGAAGAAAACCCTGAACCAGATGGGACTGAGAATTCAGGTCACGCTGTTCTGGGCTCCCGGACACTTTGGCGTGGAGGGAAACGAGAAAGCGGAAGAGCTAGCGAGGAAGGGCTCGGCAACATCAAGTTACGGGCCGGAACTTCTTATACCCATCCCACATTCGGAATGCTTGAAAGCGACGAAGAAGTGTGTGAGGTCGGAATTCGCTGACTATTGGAGCGCCTTTGAAGGAGGAATGCACACGAAGCATTTCTTCACGGTGCCCGATGGGAGGTGGACAAGAGAACTGCTACAATTGGACAAGGGACGCATCAAGAGAGTGGTGGGTGCGATTACCGGGCACTAAGGATTGAGCAGGCACCTGGCAAAAATGGGAATCTCTAACGAGTGAGGAAACGGGCGTTGGAAGTCATGTGGTCCAACCTGCGATAGTATCCAAGATGGGACCTGCCGCTCTAGACAGGTTCCTGGTCGGGACTGGGAGGTTTCTAAGATTTAGATAATGAGCGAAACAAAGGATCATCAGATCTGTGTTTCAAGGACTAGGAATAGTCCGAACTGATAAAGCTAAAGACCCTTATTGTCCGTCGATGCACTGCACAAAAATGACGTTACAAAAATAACATCACAAAAGTGACGTCATACAAAAATGATGTCACAAAAATAACATCACAAAAGTGACGTCACACATATGATCTTATAAAAAAGACGTCAGAAATACAACTTCACAAAAAAACGTCACAAATACGACGTCACAAAAATGACATCACAAAAGTGACGTCACAAAAACCACATCACAAAAGTGACGTCACACTAATGACATCATAAATACGACTTCACAAAAAAAAAACATCACGAATATAAGCAAAAGTTAAGAGGTCATAGATATTGTTTCGTTAAATTCTTTAACAATACAATATCGCTACCCAGCTATACGCATGTCAATGGTTTATTTGTTAAAGAGTTGACTATGAGCATTTTCAACTTAAATTTTAGGGCTCAGAGGTCGTTCACGTTTTTTTTTTTTGAAATTTTTGACCTTCCCTTTCCTTCCTCACGCATTTTGAGCTAAATTTGACCCAATTTTTTATAGGCCGTCACGCTTCTCCAGACCCCCTCCTCCCTAAAGCGTGACGTATTGTGTGAACGACTTCTTACGCCAAAATGGCAAATTTTTCAACTTCAGGCATCACAAAGAGAAGATCTTTTTCTTCATGACTACAAAGTTCATACAACTGCTTTTTATCTCTGGTTGTACTTTTTATCACTGAAACATGTATTTTTCATTCCTAGGATGGAAAACTGCGGTTTTCCGTCCTATTTTAAAACAGAAAAGCAGTTTTCTTCTGAACCCTCGGAATGAAAAATATTGTACGAAACTCGGAAAAATTTATGCTTTTGACTAGTGTGATTGCAGCGCTTGGCTTCGCCAACTTTATATTTTCCCTAGTTACGTAAATACCTATTCTATCACTTGTAACAGAAAGTAACATCTTACGTCACTCATTTGAGGCATGAAAAAGCTCAGACGCTCTTATTTTTGGCTTGTGTATTGAATGAAAAATCCTATCCAGGATCTCGCCTTCCGCGTTGTTTTTTCGTCTTCTAAAATTGACGTCATTATGACTAACACTTTAAGTCATACAAAATTTTACCTTGTCATGATCACTTCTCATTTCTCTACAAAAGAATGGATGAAAAAGGATATGGTCATATGAGAGAAATGTCGACAAGCCTCCAGTGTCCCCGTTATATGAAGACAACCATAGGAAATCACTTGGGAACACTGCACTATACTGAAGTGCTCTGTGTTTGACATCAGTTCTTTCTTTATGCAAGTACTTACAACATATCGGTTCTTTGTTCACCGTACATTTAAATAGCAACCCAATTTTCATAGCGAATTTTTCAATTTACTGCCAAAATACAAAGGATTTCTCCCAATATGCATATACAATGGACCCGTACGCATCAGAATAGATGTTGCAAAAAGACTCGAACGTATCTAAGTAATTGTTGCCTTAACTCTTAAGTGTATGAAATTAAGTCGACATTAAATTGTATTGGAAATTGCAGAAAGGTCAATATTGAGAAACCCGTCCGAAGCAACAGCGCAAAAAGCCTCTCCAAATCCCTAAACAAAGCCCAAAATGTAAAAAAAAAACTTAGGAAAGCACTTAGGAAAGGCCTCTGACCAGAGCCTATTATTTGGGAATTTTTTTATACTTTTTTGGGAAATTTTGATTTCAATCCATCACAACGTTCATAACCGGTTGAAAACAATGCCTTTGTGTTACATTATCCGATACGAGAAAGATTTGTTCTACCCTTTCTTGTTGAGCGCTAGGAGAGCCTTTGCGAGGGTAGCCTTAGTGCATATCTCAGCCATCACACTTCGCAGAAAATACAAATTAGTGCCAAAATTTAGGTATTAGAGCCTAATAAAGATTGAAATTTAAAAATAAAAATTTTGCTGAGCAGACAATCCAAAATTTCGAATCTTCAACTTGTCTGGAAAGAGATGCCCTTCATCATAAAGTTTACTATTAAATTATTATTTGGAAATTTTTAATGTTTTTTTGGGAAATTTTGGGAACTTTTGGGAAATTTTGGGAATTTTTGGTAATTTTTTTGGAAATTTTGGGAATTTTGGTAATTTTTGGTAAATTTTAGGAATTTTTGGGAATTTCCAGGAAACAATGCAAATTGAATAAGATCTACCTGATTTTTGCAGAAAAACACGTTGGGCCATAGTGTAGACTCAGTTTTATGACCCTGGCTGAGTCCAATGGTCCAAAATGAAAAACATTTCTTCAATAGTCAGACATTTCTAGACCTTTCAGCTCAGACCCTAGCTGAGTGGCCCTTACTCACCCCTACTCCCCCTCCTCAAATCGACTGGTTACAAACATAGTGGTAAACGCGAATTCGTATGGGTCCAAGAATGTTAGGAAGAATATAAAGTTTGTTGATTTCTTCAACCCATTAAAAGGATGATTCTGTTCCGCACATAACTACAAATCTTCGAATAGAACCGAAACAATGGTGCAAATTAAAAACGTTGAAGGCTAATTGACTGATTGTTTTTAAATTTAGCAAATAAAAAGAGCATTGAAAAAAAAACATCTCAGACCGCTCATCACTTTTTTGCACATTGTAAGATATGTAAAAAACTACAACACACCTCCCATACTCTACATCGTACGAAATTGCACTTTAAATGATGAATAAATGAATGAAGTTTAAAATGAATGAATGTGATGTGGAAACTGGTACAGTCTAAGCATAGCATAGAAAGGAAAACTTTTGTGATTACATCAATAAAAACCTTGAATTTCTATTTTTGTTACTTTTTTTCTACGTTTCCATTCATTTAGTAAATGCAATGAGTGGCCAGATAAAATCAACAAATTTAATTGACGAAAAAAAAATCTAACGAACGATAAGACCTTGAAACAAATGCAACAGCTAGACAGCATCGATTCACATCATGCAAAATTCTATTAGCATTCCAACCGATTCTTGCGGAGATCGCATAACTAAATGTGTATTGCCCGTTGTGAGTAGTGTGTATCCAATTTATGCATGCTAAAACCGCATTTAATCGTGACTTCATTTTCTCATCGATATTATGTCATAACATAGGTATGTGGTGTGCCTATATAAAGTGGTTTACCTTGGATGTTCGGAAGATATGTGCTTTTTGTTGTTTCTTATTCGCATTCTCAGAATGGCAATTCTTGTCATTAATATGCGAAAATCTGGTTTTTTCTACTTTTCATTGATGTTGTAGCATCGATGCAACAAGATTTTTTAACGGATTTTTTTCAAATTATTTTTAAATAAATGTGGAGATGCCTTCCATTCGTTTTCGAATGTCGGTTGTTTGGTTAGTTTTACTCATGTAAACGAATTCTTTTTATGATTTTGACCTGCTGTGAGCCTAAAACTATGGATAAAGTACACTTCAAAATGGTCTTCGTACATCAAACCCTCTCCCCGTCCATTGAGTCGCCTGAAATTGAAGGCTCTCACAAACAACTCAACTCCAGATGTCATTTCTCATCATCTTTATCGTCTGCAGGAACGTCTTAAATCGAACAAAGAATTTAAAACTTAGTAAAACAGCTGTTAGTCGTTGAGATAAGTGTGTAATTCCCAGTGTAAGATTTTTAAACA
Organism: Pseudolycoriella hygida; assembly: GCA_029228625.1. Lineage (NCBI taxonomy): Eukaryota > Metazoa > Arthropoda > Insecta > Diptera > Sciaridae > Pseudolycoriella > Pseudolycoriella hygida. The sequence goes on from CM055404.1 coordinate 144,460,937, forward strand.
ACATGAAGAATTGTCAACTATGAGTGTCGTGAATACGGCTTTGATCTACAGATATTTTGCAGTAGATCAATATTTACCACTGGTTATCTCAAATGTAAAGTCTGGAGGAGGAAACCGCTTGCTTCTGTGCTACAATGACGATACACGTTCAAAATGCCTTTTATAACGCAAGCTGGTTGGAGATAGCTAAGTCGATGCATGACATGAGAGTCTCTGATTACCTCTGCAGGATGCTGAAAAGCTACTCGGAGCGACGAGTGTTAACATACGAGATACTACGGAAGGAAAAAAGACGATAAACATAACAGCTGGAGTACCACAGGGATCCATATTGGGACCAACGCTGTGCAATACAATGTAAGACACAGCGCTGCGGCTGTAACTGCCAAGATGTACTACGACGACTGCTTTTGACTACGAATTGATCCTCACGGTTTCACAAAAGAACGTTAAAGCTGGAGGTGAAGGTAATCACCTTGGAAATTATCGAAAATTGATGAAAACAGCAGAACTGGAGGTGGCCAACCATAAAACCGAGATCATGCTTGTGAGTAATCGCAAAGAAAACTGAGTAGATTGTAATGGACATTGACGGGAACGAGATCGCATCCACTCGTAGATTAAAATACCTGAGAGTCATACTGGACGACCGCAGAAATTTTAATAATCATGTGGACTGCGCGTGCGAAAAGGCAGTGAAAGCCAAAGCAGCACTGGCCAGAATAATACCGAATGTGCTTAAGGAGCAGTAAGTATCATAAGGAGGCTACTAGCAAGTGTTACTCTATCGATATTGCGCTACAACACGAAGAGGAAACGGGGGTTCAATAAAGCCCAAAGGCTGTCAAGTATAAGGGTGACAAACGCATACCGACCGATCTATCTAGAAGCCGTATGTGTTACAGCCGGAAGCCGGAACGATGCCCATATGCATAACGCTGATGGAAGACAGCGAATGCCACAGAATGAAGAAAAATGAGGGTCACAGTAGACCTATATGGAAAACAAGAAGCCATGGCAACAGCAATAATAGTGCCAAATGCGAACTTCTGGTGCCGCCGCAACTATGGACATGCAAGATTCTCCTTGATAATGCAAATGTAATCCCGGAAGTGCTTATTTGAAATCCCGTTAAGGGAAACATGGCAAAGTAGAAACATCACAGATGAAATATACATGAACATCTTTGTAGATCGAGAACGGATAAAGGGTCAGTGGCAGAGCCTATTATTTGGAAACAAATTCCTAAAATTCACTAAACTTTCCCAAAATTTCCCAAAAATTCCCAAAATTTCCCAAAAATTCCCAAAATCTCCCAAAAATT
>CM055404.1:144462760-144473031 GCA_029228625.1 Pseudolycoriella hygida
AAATTCCCAAAATCTCCCAAAAATTCCCTAAAATTCCCAAAATATCCCTAAATTTCCCAAAGAAATATAAAAAATTTCCAAATAATAATTTAATAGCAAATTTTATTATGAAGAGCATCCCTTTCCAGACAAGTTGAAAATTCGAAATTTCGGATTGTCTGCTCAGCAAAATTTTTATTTTTAAATTTCAATCTTCATTAGGCTACAATACCTTCATTTTGGCACTAATTCGTATTTTCTGCGAAGTGTGATGACTGAGATATGCACTAGGGCTACCCTCGCAAAGGCTCTCCTAGCGCTCAACAAGAAAGGGGTAGAACAAATGTTTCTCCTATCAGATAATGTAACACAATGACATTGTTTTCAACCGGTTATAAGCGTTGTTAGCGACTGAAATCAAAATTTCCCAAAAAAAGTATAAAAAAATTCCCAAATAATAGGCTTTGGTCAGTGATGGCCGGCATTTATGCAGTCCACCCGGGCATAAATGAATCGGTCGCGTTAGATAGCTGTGCGACGATCACGAACACCCAATCTGAAAGTTGCGCGATGATGCTACAGTGGTATCATGAGAAACGAGGAGGCAGATCGACTACCCAAAGAGGGGAGCTCGGGACCTTTTTGGGGACCAAACCCATCTCTAGGTTTACGAAAATTACGAAAATTTACGAAATTTACGAAAACAAACACGATCCAGAATGGAGAAGCTTACCTAACTGCAAACAAAGCAGAACCATAATAAACGGCCGTAGTAGAAGGAACACCAACTACTTGATAAATAAATCCGAGACGGACCGCACATTCAACACACACTTTCACAAAATGGTCATCGCAGACTCAGCTACGTGCAGATGTTATAACGAGGAAAACGAAACCCATGACGTCTTGCCCAGCCCTGACAGGATTAAGAGAGGAAGTCTTCAACACCAATAGCACTATAATAGGAGACCCACACCGAACTTCTTTAGGGAACGTTTATAAAATTGGATACATAAGAGGCGCAACCAATTGCTTATATATGCGTACCAATAAACCATACTATCCAACTAACTCAAAAACTAGTCAGAAAATTGTTACTTGGTGAAACTCTGCACGAAAAAGTTTTAAAAAAATCAAAACATCAATCGATGCTCATCACATACATAAAAAGGAATTGACTGATAATTAATCGTTGACGGAAAATGTATACCACGAAAATTTCATTCATTTAGCAAGCAAAGTGTTCTTATTAAATAAGCAAAGACCACTTCACCGTATTTTCCGTTAAAATCCTTTAGCATCAAAAACATTCTTACCTAAGAATCGTTGTATACATGAATTTACCGGCGGCACTTCAAAATCTGTAGCACGTCTTAATGCCGTAACATGAAAAGCAATTATCAGTTGACACGATAATCATAAATCGAAAATTAATTATAAATCGCGGTTAAAACATGTACAGACACACTGTAGCTGTTCGTTAAAAATCGAAAAATCAGTACAATTTATTTCTCCAGAACTTGTCCATTTGTTTGCTCATTTGCATATCGTTCGTACTCAAAGCGTCTCGAAAAGAAGTATTTTCATTGAATTTTTTTTTCGGTATCGGTGTTAATATTGTCGTGTAATTGAACGATGTTGAACTTTGTTGACTTTCGTAAACAATCATAAAATCGACACAAAAAATTATACGTCGCTTACAACTGTCGGTGTGTTTCATCTTTAAGTACATTACAACATACCTCGTTCCAACAATCATTTTCCTTCAATATGAGATATTGATATCAAAACCTAGTACTACAAAACTATTGACAGTAAGCTGGTTTGTGGAATTTTGACGCATAAAGTAGTATAGCTAACTTCATGATAAAAAGCACAAGTCCATGCTCCAAGATATAAACCGTTTGACAGTTTATGGATTTCATCATGAAACCTTTCAATATATACCGTCAGAAAACTTCAAAAAAGTTTATGTTTACGACGGTTTTTCTACAGATCGCCCCCTATCGTCACTTGGAAATAGTTCCGTGTGTAGAATGACAAGAAAGTTGATGGTTGTAGAATCCTCGACTAACTAAATCATGCAGCAGCACTTGTTAAAAGCAAGTCGTAAAAATGTGAACTGTCAAATTTGCGATGTTTTTTTTAGAACAAAATCCTCTGTAAATAGCAAATCATTCAAAACTATAGCTCATGTACTATGAAAGAATGAAGATTACACAAATAATAGATGTTATTTCATAGCAGATTTGTACCTTCGTATTTAAATTTTGTGAATTCTGATTCACCTAATATCTGTGTAAGAGTCTGCCTCTCACAGTACATGCGCTATAACTTTGAATAATTTGTGATTTACGTAGTATTCTCTTCTTAAAAAAACATCGCATATTTGACAGTTCAGTGCAACTTGCTCTTATGAGCGTGTCAGATATTTTGACAGTTCTATGTTTTGCGATGTTTTTTCATTGCATATTTCTAAGGCAGTGGTCATCAATTTTAAATTCCGAAACATCTACTGTTGGCATAACACATCGCCGAGTCTTTGCGATGTTTTTCCAGATCAAATTTTGACACTAAGACTCAATAATTATATATTCTGATTCAGAGAATCTATAATCAGAATTCAAAAAGTTTGAGTATGAAGTTTGAAAGTTACTATGAAATATCATCGCATTTCAAGTTCGCTTGCGATGTTATTTCAGAGCAAATTTGTACATTCATACTTCTCATTCATATATTGTTTACATAAGAATCATCCACTCGCAGTACATGAGCTATAATTTTGAATAATTTTTTTATTTACGCAAGATTCTCTTCTAAAAAAACATCGCACAGCTCACATTTGTGTGACGTGCTCTTAAGAGCAAGTCGAAAAAATGTGAACTGTCAAATGTGCGATGTTTTTTCGAACAGAATCTTGCGTAAATAACAAATTATTCAAAATTATAGCTGATGTGCTTTGAGAGGATGACTCTTATGAAAATAATAGATGAATCAGAATTCCAAAAGTTTGAGTATGAAGGTCGAAAGTTGCTCTGAAATAACATCGCAAATGAAGCTGGAATGCCATGATGTTTCAGAGCAACTTTCGAACTTCCTATTCAAACTGACTCGGCGAATGCGATGTTTTTTCAGATCAAATTTTGACACTAAGACTCAATAATTATATATTCTGATTCATAGAATCTATAAAGGGATGTGTTAATGATCATTGTCTTAGAAATATGCAATGAAAAAACATCGCAAAACATAGAAATGTCAAAATATCTGACAGGCTGTTAATCTCTTATTTATCTGAAAATCATCGTCCTACAATAGATGAACCATCATTTGAAGTTAATTGTCTATTATAACAAAATGATGCCTTGCTAGAAGTGGAAAACATCGCAATTTCAACAGCTGACATTTTTGCGACAGTAATTTTCTGGTCACTGACGCAATAAATTTTTTTTTGAGAAAGTTTCACTTTTATCAGCATTAGCCTAGTGAAGCAATACATTTTCGAAGAACAAAAAGTAAATAAAATTAACTTTGAGATAAGAACATAAATTTGAGATGTCATTCAAATATTGCCTCTTTTATTGAATTAAGCAAATGAAGCCATCGACAATTTCTCATCTTCGTAATTTAATATAAAGAGAGAAAGAAAGAAAAAATAAACGGTTGCGAAGTTTAATGTCATTGTAAGTTTGTCCTGTGAAGATGTAATCGATGAAGAAAATCAAAAAAAATGTTCAGCCAAATTAAGTTCAATCACAAAAAAAATCGTAGCTAAACGAATTACGAACGAAATGGTTGGAATGATGTTTGTGTAATGGAGGGATCATTAATATCCGATGTCATGTAGCATCTTTTCTTCCCATAAAGTTCTTATAAATTTTACCAACTCAATCTGTGAGTTATTCAATAGCATTACTAGGGAATTACAGAGTAAAGATTTTCTTTTCAAACTGAATATAAAGTGCAAATTGTGAATGGGACTTACCACCTTAAAGCTTTTCTTTTTGGTATACAAATGTGTATGGCTTACCTGCAATTGAAGAAAAATAAACATTTTTTAGTCTCAATTAATAATTATTTCTCATTTTTTAAATATAAATTCTCTGCGAAACCATAATTTGGACATTCATTTCCCTTTTTCGTACCTATTTTATTCAATGTTTTACCGTTCTATTGTTTATGGAAAGTAAAATGGGACCAACAACATAATAATGCGAAAATAAAAGCGTTATTGCACCCTAAGGCTTGATTTTGTTTTTATCAAATTATTGTTTCTTTTTTTTATCTTATCAAAATGGACTGACTGAATAAAGTAAACAATTCAGAATTGACAAAATAACCAGCCCGCTACCCTCCACTCATTCAAAGATGGAGTACATTTTCGTGTGTATGTTTTTCATAATCAAAGAGTGTATTTATACCGTATAATGTACTTAGCTCACCATAACAAACATTGTATATTAAACTCGTTGCCCTGCGGTTCAAGTATAACGAAAACATTTTCTATATTGTTGTACAAAATTTTACATGATGCAATGCTTCAGGGAAATTAACTTTTTCCGAAAGCTTTTTTTATTTACCTTTCTACATATTTCGTATAATGTCACCATTTCACATGGTAAAAGGTATCGCAGGGGTGCAAACGATTTCACGTAGTAGTGGGAAGTGTCTATGTTGAGTTAAAGTCGTTGCTAACGACATTCATTACGAAGTGAGCAGTCAAGGTAGTCAAGGATGTTCACCAAAGGCGACAGGTTTTTTTCTTCAACTTAATTTTTACATTTTATGAGATGATTGTTTTTGAGTTGAGTTGAGGCCTATTTTAGTTACAATCTCTCTCTCGCAGATTTCTCTTTAGCGTCTATAGAGCGTCTAGTATAGACTAGGGGTGGCTTTTAAGCAGGATTGTTAACCTTTTCCGTGATCTGATGGAGTGTTTCTCTTCGGAAATGACAGGTACACTTATAAGCAAAGTTTAAAATGAGCGGAAATGAATGGCAACGTTAGAATTATGTTTTTTTTTTCGGTTAGATTCCCATGACAGAATTAGAAGTGTTCCAATTTATCGCGCTCAAAACTCTCTATAGGTCGATTAATTGGAGAGAATTCCAAAATGTTCGAACGAAAAGGATTGTTTTTGAGCGCCATTATGTTCGAAAACTTTGCAGTACTTTCGTTTAATCGGCCTAGGTGTCGTACACATATTACGTCATACTTTTTTCTCGATTTTTTGACTCCTTCATGTCAGGTTGCATCACGATTGACTTACACCCCCTAAAATATGACGTCACATTTTCAGCCGTTCGGCGAGGGTCATTTTAGTAATTTTGGGTTTCTTGTAAATAACTCGATCAAAATAACTCAGTAATTTAATAGAACGGGAATCCTTGCAATCAGAATCGATTGAACTACGGGTCCGCGAAGTTTATGTTTTGAATGTCTAATAAAACTTTTTCCCTTTTATTGGAACAAAACGTGACGTCACATTCCATGCAGACACTCCCCCCCCCTTCTCCCTCTGAGTGTGACGTAATATGTGCACGACCCATTATAGCACCAACATCGACTGTTCGTCTCTACGGCCCATATTTTCGATACGTTAGAAATCGATCCCCATGGGAAATGACGTTCAATTATCGTACTGTCGAGCTAAAGATTCATTTCATGTACGTCCGTCCGTCTGCGCACCCTTCACAGAGGAATCACCGATGATTCAAAGGGGAATCACTGAAGATTCCCCGGTGAATCATAGGTAATTCCCTGGACAATTATCGGTGATACCACTGTGAATCATTAGTGATTTCACGGTGAATAATCAGTGATTTCACGGTGAATCGTTGGTGATTCTACGATAAATCATCGGTGATTCCACGATGAATCATCGGTGATTCCACGGTGAATCATCGGTGATCACACAGTGAATCATCGGTGATCACACGGTGAATCATCGGTGATTCCACGGTGAATCATCTGGGATTCCAGGGTGAATCATCTGTGATTCCACGGTCAATCATCAGTGATTCGACTGTAAACCATCGGCAACTCCGCGGTGAATCATCGATGATTCCACGATGAATCGTTCGTGATCCATTGTGAATCGTCGGTGAATCATCGATGATTCAACTGTAAATCATCGATGATTCCACGGTGAATCATCGGTGATTCCACTGTGAATCATCGGTGATTGCACGGTGAATACTCGGTGATTGCATGGTGAATCATCGGTGAATGTATGGTGACTCATTGGTGATTGCACGATGAATCATCGGTGATTCCCCAGTGAATCACAGATGATTTAGGCTCAAAATTAACTTCTTTCACTACATTCTATCGCTACTTTCCTATACACCTGAGAATGGTTTATTACATAATGAAAATACGGCTCATTACTAGAGAGATGAATCTTCCTGGAAAGTTGAAAAATTGTTCATACTAAAATGATTGAAAAAAAAAACAAAAACAAAAAGGAACCAAAAGTTCCAACCCTGTGGCTTAGTTGTGTGTATCGTGTATGTTGAGTACTTTTCCGAATTGGTTTACTTCAATATATACGTGGTAGGTACTACCCCATATGATTTGTGTTCAAACAAATCTTTGACTTGTATGTACATGGAATTAGAGGTGGTTCGTGTTGAAAACTGGGTGTTTACCTTGGTTTAATAAGATTGCAGCATAGGAACTAATAATTTGGATCGGAAGTCTTATGTACAATCAATTTCTGAACACGTAATCTTGCTTTTAAAATTTCAAAAGCTTTTATTGAATAAAATATGGAAGAAAGGTTCTGTTTACATGGTTCTATTAATACAGTGACTTTGTCGAATCAGCTCAGAATCAATTGAGTTGATTTGAAAGAAGTCGTGCCTTTGTGTTCATCATAAATATTATTTCGCCTTTTTAGTAGCAGTTAATGATCTATGTGAGATGAATATCCTTTATTATTAGAACGAATTTTTAATCAAAGAAACATTGGTTTTTCATTAGAGAACATCGCTTTTCTGAGTAATTAAAAATATTTTGAGAGGACGATTGATTTTGTTACAACTTTTCTGAGGCTCAATCACAGATCGTTTCAAAGAGGTTCTGAAGTCGCTAGAACGACCAGAGAATTGTCAGTACTACATTTACCTCCGATATTTGATATATCGATGGCTTGCGGCCTCTTTTACGAACATTCCTGTTGAGAGTATCTTGAGAATATCAATAATTTTATATTCTTAAAAGTGATGGGCCCTTGGATTGGTTTGGGTTTTCAAAAAACTGACACTAAAAAGGTTCGATTTTCAAGGTCCAAACTGCATCTCAAATGTTAAGCTCTCAAGCTTGACCTCCAGGACATATCTGTCAATTTATCGTTACGCAAGTCTCACACGCTTAAAGTTTACAAGAGAGTTTCCCCCGTTCCTCCAAAAATATTTTTCCTGCATTCTATGGAAAATTGTAAGGCGAAATGTCTCTTCACTCATCAAAATCAGTTCAGTGGATCCGGATGGGGCGGTACACATTATGACGTCACGCTATTTTTTGGAATTTTTAGCCCCCCTTTCTCTCCCCTTTTCACGCAGAAATTGACCCTTATTTGTTAGAGCCGTCACGTTTTGCTTGACGTTATATCTGCACGACCCCTCATAGGGGTTATTTTCTGTAGAAAATCTGCTCTTTCATATAAGCCACAGTCAGGGCGATTTGTATGAAAAATGATTTGTTTAGAATTTTCTCAAAAAGGGCTATCCTTTACGAGGTTGGGTGTCAAAGGGAAAGTTTGGTGAAAACTTTGGGTTTGGTGTTGTGCGTCGGGGTGGCCGTCAAAATGGCGGACAACGAGGAAGTTGCAGATTAACGTGCGTATCTGACATACCCTTAACCGCACGGCTCCTATGGGTGTAGAATTGGGAACGCTCAATTGGCTGCCGCGAATCCTAGGTCGGGATCGAGATACTATTATATCTCTACTCTTTCCCCAGCCTAGGAAGGAGAAGGGTCATAGTCGTCCAAATTCAATACGTGAACTGCTGTGTAGAGGACGTTACAGAGATCATTTTCGTCCATGAAATTTCATATGCCGCTTTTCCGGGAAAATTCTGGTCAATTTTGACGGTTTTTCAGGTAATGCTCAGAGTTTTCGAATTTTAGCTCCAGAGTGACAATAGCTAGAGAGTTGGTTCTTTCGGGAAAGTTATAGAGTTTGGTCAGTAGAATATTTTTGGGAAAGAAGAAAATGGCTGCCAGCAGTCAAACCGGCGCCATCCGGAATTTTCAAAAGCAATAAATTAGGTTTTTTTGGTTTTCGAATTTTAGCTTCGGAATGACAATACTTAGAGGGTTGTCTTCTTCAAAAAAGTTATAGAGTTTGATCAGGAGAATTTTTTGGGATTTTCAGAAATGTGCCATAGTGACGCCATCTTGGATTTTTGTTAGGTATAAATTATGCTTCTTTGGGTTTTCGAATTTTAGCTACGGAATGATAACACTTAGAGAGTTGGTTTTTTCTAAAAAGATACAGAGTTTCATCAGGAGAATTTGTTGGTATCATATTTTATGGCTCCCAGAGCTGTCATAGCGGCACCATCTTGGATTTTCGTTTATGCTTTTTCGGTTTTCGAATTTTAGCAGCGGAATGACAGATGGTTTCTTCCAGAAAGTTATAGAGTTTGGTCAGGAGAACTATTTGGCATTTTAGGAAAATGGCTGCCAACTGCCAAAGTGACGCCATCTTGGATTTTTTGCTAAATTGTGAGTAAGAATACCTAGACAGTTAAAATTTCTTTTGGAAAAAATTTTTTTTTTAGAGCAAAATATTTTTCTGAGAAAATTTTTTTGGAAGACAAAATTTTTTTTGGAGAAAAGATTTTTTTGGGGAAAATATTTTTTCGGAGATTTTTTTCAAATTTTTTTGGAGAAAATTTTTTTTTTTTTAGAAAATTGTTTTCGAAAGCAAAAGTTTTTGGAGAAAAATTTTTTGAGAAAATTTGTTTGGACCTTTTTTTGGAAAAATTTTTTTTGGAGATAATTTTTTTCGAGAAAAAATTTTTTGGGAAAGTTTTTTTCGAAGAGAATTTTTTTTGAGAAAATTTTTTTCGAAAAATTTTTTTTCGGAGAATTTTTTTTTTTAAAAGTTTTTCTTTTCTGAGAAATTTTTTTTCAAAAAATATAAAAATTTTTCATATGAATTTTAGTTATAACAACTGAAAACTTCGAAACCGACTGATACTACAACAAAAACCTCTTAAAAGGTAGAGTGTGACGCAGTCCGTAAGTCCGCTCCCAAAATTGATGGTATCGCTTGAGGTGACACTATTGCTGATAATACGCAGTCGTTTGTTTGAATGGAATCTTGTGTTCAGAGTTTTAATTTTCTAAAAAAACTACAGCGCTTTTTATAAAACAAAATTACGTTGTGTTAAAAAAATCGTCACAAATGTCGGACCTACCAGGACCAGCGGAATAATACCCGTACTCCATACATCGCACAAAGCTAAATTTTTGCTGTGTGAAATCTGAAAAAACGCAAAAACTACAACATTGGGCGTCCGGCATTTGTGACGCATTTTTTTAGTCAAATGTGAAAATATTTCAAAAGAATTTCTGGCTTAAGGCGTCACCCCAATTGATATTAGTTGTTTTGGAAGAAGGGACAAGGTAGAGAGATCTTTCGTTTATGACATTATCACTAGGTTAGCGGGAAGTGAGTTAACCCGAACAGACCGCTCAACCGAGACGACGAAAACGACGAATTGCCATTTCAGACTGCGCAACCATACATAGAAGAACCAACGATGCAAGAAGTTGAAGCTGAAATTTTAAAGCTCAAAAATTTCAAAGCCCCGGGGACTGACAACCTAACCGGTGAACTTTTCAAGAACGGCGGCAACGCGCTATGTATGGAGATGCACGAGCTCATCATACGCATCTGGAATGACGAGGAGTTACCGGAAGATTGGAAGACCAGCATACTTTGTCCCATATACAAAAAAGGTGACAAATTGGAGTGTGGCAATTGTCGAGGAATCGCTCTGCTGAATATTGCTTACAAGATATTTGCAAATATTCTATATCAGCGCCTTCATCCATACACGGAATCTACGATAGGTGAATACCAAAGTGGTTTTCGTGTAGGTCGTTCAACATCGGACCAGCTGTTTAAGATCAGACAGATCTTGGAGAAGTGCAAGGAGTACAACATTGAAACACACCATTTGTTCGTTGACTTCAAGGCAGCCTATGACAGTGTTAGAAGAAGTAAGCTATGGAGAGTCATGGAGGAGTTCGGAATTCCCCACAAACTGATCTCG